>JAEQBH010002536.1:0-434263 GCA_016808115.1 Tetrastigma voinierianum | reverse complement strand
CTGAGAACAATGTCGTGACTCCTCCGACCAGTGTGAACAAAGGCTCCGACAGGTCTGGTGAGGGCTGGTGCTCGGGACAGCTAGGGTTTCGATTTGGGTGTGAGGTGAGAAACAAAATGAACCGCTCTGGGCTAAAACAGGCCACGCCGTCGACGCATGGGTGACGTCGTGACGTCACAGAGAGTAAACAAGGCAACGTCGCGACGTTGGAGTCCACGTTGCGACGTGACAGAGTCATATTAAAATGACGTCGCGACGTGGAGAATGACGTCACGACGTGACAGAGGCTTGTGCAAATCCACGTCGCGACGTGACAGAGAAAAATTCGAGCAAATTCCCTCAGACGAGACTTCATGAGCTTGTAATGCGTAGTTGGAACGAATCCTCCCCGACCGCATCCGCATCCTCAAAGTAAAACAAACAAACCAAATACCAATCACAACAGCCAGAACCTAAAATCGCAGTAAATAAAAACAATAGAACTTGGGAGCCAAACAAAAGGAAAGTTTAAGAACACTTAAGGCTCCTGCCAGCTATGTTTAATGTCGTTAGCCCGACGACCTCGAATCTCAATGTGTTCGTGAACCAAACTCATGTGATAGATGACGCACCACCTCGCAGCTTGTCAAAGGAATGGATTTTTCCGCAAGAAACTCGCTCCATAGTACGGCTTCAAACGCTAAGGTGGCGACCGTGGAATGTGCCTTCTCGTGATGTGAAACTTCGCTTCACCATGAAAAGACCTTTGTTACCGTGGAAAGGCCCGGACCATCGAGACTTCACTCCCGAAAAGCTTTAATCGAGAATTGAATAGAAGGACTTGCTGGTCCCGGGCCGTGAACTCCTTTCTAGTGATGTGTTTGTCGTGCTAGTTTTAGTCTTTTCATAGATGCGGGCTGCTTTCATATGCTTCATTTCGAACTCATCTAGGTCACTGTTGAGTAGTCGCTTTTTCACTTCAGCCAATGTACCGTCCATGTTTAGCTGTTAAGGGTCCAATAGGCTCGATGCCCAATTCCACCGAAGATGATGCTTTACCATACACGAAATCAACGGAGACATGCCCAAAGGAGTTTTAAATGGGCTAAGGCGGCATGCCCAGAGCGCATCGCTCATCTTTTTTAAGACCAATCCTTCCCGAGCTGCTCACTGCCTTCGAGAATGTACTTACTCTCGCGGCTGGATACCGCTTGTCCGCTTGACTGTGGGTGGTAGTGCAAGTGATGCACGATGACGTACCCCATACTACAAACCTTATCTATTACCTTATCATAAATGGGTACCCACATTCAGGATCAAGGCTCGAGGAATTCCAAAACGTGAGAATTGCGGTTGCTGCGCAAGACCGTTTCACAACCTTGGCATCATCAGCGTAGGATCGCTTCTACCCACTTCGAGACATAGTCTAATGCCAACAAGATGTACAAATTGCTATATGATGAAATGGTCCTAAGAATCTATCCCCATAAATCAAACAATTCCACCTCCAAAATGGGATGGCAAGTGGCTCATCCTTTCTAGAGATGTTCCGGCCCATGACATTAACACAAGTGGGAAACGAATTGATGAGCATCTTGAATAAGGAAGGCCAAGAAAACCCGATTGAAGCACCTTAGTCGCCGTTTTCTGGCCCACCAAAGTGTCTGGCACTACATGATAGAGTGACAATGGTTTAGAATGCTCTGCATTTACCCGGGCACACATCTCCTTATAACTTGATCAGCTGAAGGTTCAGAAGAATCGCTCTTCCCAATAAAGAGGTTTAAGGTGTGCGAAAACCTCTTCTTCTTCGATAGTTAAACTCGGGGACTACTGGCTACGCCAGTTCATAATCCGTGAACCGCGGAACCGCCTCTTCTCAATAGCCAGGAGTTTCGGGTCTGAAATTCGCCATTCAATGGGACATCATCTCGGCCCCTTCCAAATGAAAGATGGTCTCGCTACTAGGTTCCCGCCTTTCTTTGCCTTTAATTTCCACATCAATCTGTAACAAGAGGCCCACCTAATTAGTCGGGTTGCATATTTCTTGGTCATTAAGTACTTAATGGCGGGAATGACGTTGTGCACTAATCACTTTGTTGCCAATCAAATATGGCCTGAACTTATCAAAAGCAAACACAATGGCCAATAGCTCTTTCTCTGTAGTGGCATAATTCAGCTGAGCATCATTCAAGGTTCTACTAGCATAATAGATTACCTGAAAGATTTTCTCTCGCTTTCACTCTTTTAATCGCATTCACCTGTCGCGAAGGCCATATGAGTTCAAAACGAGTGCATTCAATCGTGCCACAACAATAGGAGCTGAAACCAACTTCTGTCCTTCAACACGAATGCATGCAAACATTGCGGAATCGAACTCAAATGGATCTCGACGGTAGGTTAGGAAAGCGGCAATTTGTGAAAATCTTGATGAACCGCCTATAAAATCCACAGGCAAACTAATCCCTTTTTTGATCGACGATGGTGGAGGTAACTTCGATCGTCAATTTTCGCCTATCTGCCTTCTATCCCTCACGAGATCCGATGTCCCAGGACAATACCCTCTTGTACCATGAAATGGAACTTTTTCCAATTGAGTACTAAATTGGTTTCTTCACATCTTGCCGCATGTACCAAGTTCTCAAACAGTTATCAAATGAATTCTATTAATGAAATCGCCCATGAAGATTTCAATTGTCTTTTCCACCATGCTCCGAGAATATGGCCATCATAATATCACGGAAGTACTGTGCATTGCATACCAAACCTAAGGCAAATGTTCCATACGGACAAGTGAATGTTGTCTTCTCCTGATCTTCAGGGGCTATGGCGATTTGGTTGTAACCGGAATATCCATCCAAAAAGCAATAATATTCATAACCTGCTAGTCGATCAAGCATCTGATCTAGAAATGGCAAAGGAAAGTGATCTTTTCGAGTGGCCTTGTTCGCAAATATTCGACTAATCATTACAAACTCCACCCAGAATCGTCACGATGGCGCAGAAGATGTTACTTCGTACTCCGAAGACGCTGTTCCTCTCTTCTAAAGACTACCCGAACCGGGCTTACCCATGCACCGCCCTAAATGGGTAAATCACCCGTTGTCTAGCCATTTTAGCACTTCTTTACGGACAACCTCCTTCATTGTTGGATTTAACCTCCTTTGTGCTTCCACTGAAGGTCTATGTCCCTCTTCTAGTAGAATACGATGCATGCACATAGAAGGACGAATCCCTTTTAGATCGGCTAGCGACCATCCGAGTGCATGCTTGTGATCGCGAAGGACTCTCAATAATTTCTCTTCTTCTAGTGTAGTCAAAGAGGCGGAGATGATCACGGGTAGTGTAGATTCTACTCCAAGGTATGCATACTTCAGATGGTTAGGTAGAGGTTTTTGTTCCATCTTGGGTGGTTGCTCAATCGATGGGAATCATTGCTTAAATTCTCCCCCTCTCCGAGAGATTCAAGTATTCCGTCTATCAGGTCCGAAAGAGTCCATCCATTCGACATATTCTTCCGCCTTCGCTCAAGCATCGACCTATCTCCCACTAGTTAGCTCCAAAGGGTCAGTGAGACCGACTTTGCCAGACACTATAGCCTCAACCATTTCGGCCAAGGAAGCGCATCACTTTCTCACGTGTCTCACCGCCTTGAAACATTGGAATTTCACTCTCTTCCTAAGGCCTCGCCGCCGCCTCCGTACATCAATCATTGCCTCGCCACTGCAAGAAATGGTCTTCCCAAGATTATTATGGCTTTTACCTCCATGTCTAAAATAATGAAATTCATTGAAAGATAAATTTGTCGACCTTCACTAAAAACATTTCTATTATCCCTCCTGATGCTTCAAAGATCCGTCTCATAGTCAAGAGTGATCGTAGTCGGGCGGGCTTCTCCTAATCCCAAACGCTTGAAAATGGATAAGTGCATAAGATTAATGCCGCACCTAAATCACATAGTGCTCTTCAAAATAAAGATTTCAATTGTGCAAGGGATAAGTGAAACCGCCCGTCCTTAGTGCCAGGCGCTTCTCAAGGATGGCAATCGCATTCCTCGCTTAAATTTATCGTTTTCGTCAGCTAACTGCCTCTTATGGGATAAGATGTCTTTCATGAATTTACATAATCGGGCATCTCATCTAGGCATCGGGTAAATGGGATGATATGTGCTTTAATACATATCCATGAATTTCGTGAATTGCTATCCAAATATGTTTCGAGATGCTGTGGTAAGAACCGTATGTTACTTTTGCTTCAATAGAAGTTCCCGCTGACTGCTTTCCCGGGTCGTCTTTATTTGTATCATCACCCCGGGACTATGCCGGATTACATTCTCCGCCTACTTCGTAGTCGAGGTTTCTTGGTCTCCAAGTCTTTACCACTTCTCAGTTGTAACCGCGGACATGTTCATTTCCGTCTCGCCTGGGCTTACTTCGAGTTGCCCCAAGAAGAACCCGGCTGTCTTCCGTCACAGTTTGCCATTCGCCCATTTGTGCCTCTAAACTTCTCAGCTGTGCTGCTTGATTATTTAACTGGGTTGCTTGCTACTGCATGTTTGCTTTAGTTTCATTCATAAAAGCGGAATGAGAAGTTAACATCGCAAGAGCTTGCTCTAAATCCAACTTCTTCTCAGAGTGTGTTTCATTAGTCTGGCCTGATTTGGTATTGCTCTGATTTGGCTCGCCATCCATACCCTCGTCTTACTATTCCCGTTCCATTGCTACGCCACCCTTGTCCCCGATTCTCATTCCTTCCGGTAGCCGCACCTGCATTTCGCCCTTTCTCGCCGTGGGCTGATTCTCGACTGAACGGACACGCATCGGGCCTGGCTTCACCGCAGGCTCGCCCGATACATTCCACACTACTAGCCGCTCTCCAGATTCACAACTCCCATGGAGGTCCGTATGCGCCGCCCGCCTATTTAGTCGCTTAGTGTCGAGCCACGCGATTTTACCGTGATTGTTAGAGGACCGCACATTCCGCCACCACCGGTTTACCGTGTAGCCTTCTCTCTAAAGCACCGACAGCTGTTGGCTGTGCACTTCCAACATCTCGATACGCCCGGTCTCAGGGTTTTCTCTCATCAATGATCCTCCAAATTGAGGCATCTATCATTGTTCGTGTTGTATCTTCTCGTGACCATTGTAGAAGGTGGACTTGCATCCATCCTGTCAGCCTGTGGTGAGGACATCAAGAATAATTCATGGAACTCGTCTCATGCCTCCGCTGTGTTCTCCCCTAGTTAATCAAACGATTTCATCTCTTGCACAAGCTGTGCAATCTGGGTTGCGGAAAGAACTTCTGGTCGTAAACTGGTACCAACTCGTTCCACGAGTAATGGAGTCCGATCGTTTAGCCAATGTCAGCCTATCCCCGAGTGAAAGTGGAACAACCGTGAATTCAGGCTTCTTCAAGAACCCTTGCAATTTGATGGCATCGCAAACTCGAGGAAGTTGGCCAACGCATGTTCTGACTTCATGGGGTAGTCCATGGAACAAGATGTTCAAGCATCAGACCGCGGACTCACTTCAATTCAAATTGTTTCGCTTGAATCTGCGGGCACCGACGCTGTCAACAATCGCTGCAAAACAAACTCATCTAATAGCATGCGATCGCCCGTTGTATAAAATGGCCCGGCGCTTGATTCTATTTTCGCTCCGTGTTCATTTTGTTCAACGCCAAAATCTTTGCTCTTCCGTTTTCCATGACTATCGAGCTCTAACTGCTCGCTTCTTCCGCTCTCGCGCAACTGCGCGTAAGTCTTTCCGCTCAGGATCACATGCCGTGCTGATTACCCGATGGCCGCCACATACCACCAAACCCGTATCGCAATAACACACAAACTAACAAACCCAATTACCAAAAGACTTGTAAAAATAACAAAAGTAATATGCACCAATACTATCTATGTGCTCACTTCTCTATATCAATTTAAACCTTTCAGAACGCGCCTAAAAACTTGACAGCCGAAAACGGGTGTAAAATAAATGCCGCAAAGGCAAGTGCACGCGTGAGCCTCAAGTAATATAGTACTTAAAAGTACGGATATCGATCCACAGGGAAAGGTGAATTGACTACAGAGGTTCTGCTTTTCAGACAATATATGAATAAATGATTCTAAGGTAAAATTTAAGTAAGGAAACTGCAACTAAGTTATTGATTCTAGTGAATTAATGGTGTTGGCTCAGGTTAAATCTCTCACGCTCAATGGATTACTTTTCCAAAGATATCATATTCAAATATGTTTGTAATATAAATAATGGCGAGGTAATCTTGCCTTTCCATTTAGATATCCTCTCTCGAGGTATATCCGCCTATCTCGTGAATAGAATCGAGTATATCTCTATCTCGACTGCATTCCAACGCTAAATGTTCTAACCTCAAATGCCACCTTCGTGTTCGAATATCTCTATTAACCGACCTGCTTAAAGGCTACCTATTCCGTATCCCTCGAATACCCCATCTCTCTAACTTTGACTTCCAAGGCGATTATGCTAACATTGCCGTAGACATTAACATATAATTGAAATGCGTATAGAGTAGATGTGACAAATTAATAAATAAATCAATACAAGAAAGATCGTAAACTTAATCCATCAGACGCGATGTGGTTTGATGTAACCCTGTAGCAGATCTAGAAACATACGGAAGAAAAGATGAAACTGCGATTAAAGAAAACATTGTTTCAATATCCAAAATATCCGAAAAATGAAAGGCACTCCCGCACCGTCGCGTCACCGCCTCGAAACCCGTGCCTCCGCTCGCACGCCCCTCGACACCCCACTTCGAGCCATCTGCGACTTTAAATGACAGGTGATTGCCAGCCGACGCCGCCGAGCCGCGGTGACGCCGCGACGCGCAGGACGCGCCGCCGACGCGCTTGACATGGTGATCGCCGTGACGGGCGGACGCCGCGACGCGATAGCCACTTCCTTGCATGCCCTCATTGTTCCAAAACTGTTTCAAAGTCGCTTCTTACTCCAATGAACCCAGAACTCACACCATACAAAACTGCGGATCTAGCCACAAAACTGCAAAATCTATTATAAAATAAATGTGAAAATGACGAACCGACGCGAGTGTAAGATGAGTGTTTTAGGCACTCATCACCTTTGCATGTTGAGCAAATGCCGGGAAAAACTTACTCATGAAGAGCTCATGGAACTCTTCGCATGTCATTGCCTCCTAATTCCTCGAGGCTTTGACCTAATCCCACCATACATGGGATTCACCCCAATAAATGTCAGCCTCGATCTCAGGGTCAAAGCACCTATAGCCTCCAAACCTTTCGTCTCGATTCCTGACGTAACCACGTCAACTACCATTGGGTCCTCTTCGTGGAATGCCGAGGATGATGTGCCATAAACCTTTAAAGGTTACTCGATCCCTTGGCCTTGGGCTTGCACTGCCTCAGGTAACGGGTGGTACCAGAAAGACCCATAGCCTCATAAAGGCTTGTCGTCAAAGGCCAAAAAAAAAAAAAAAAAAAAAAAAGGGCGGTTGACACGCCTGCCCACGGCCTTTGCGTCCCCTTCCTCGACTTTCCATCTACACATGTTAAATAGCAAATTTAGATCCCTTTTCCCTTGTTTAATTAGTAGTGCATAATGCCAACAACTATAACACTCAAGTTCTGAATTAACCTATTCATTTAGCTTCTGAACCCTAATAATATGTTTTCTAACCCTAGTGTTCATCTTTTCCTACATACAATTTAAATCCATGTAAGTAACAAATAATGTCACAATCACATAGCACAACACATGAGTGCACAATGAATGCAGTGGTCTAAACCCATGCCCATCAAGCCCTAGGTAATCGCATACCTATTTCTCGATACCAAGTTGTACCGCCGGTATCCGTCATTAAGCCCTAGGTATCTATAAACCTAGGCTCTGATACCAAGCTATGATGCCCCAAAACCCGAAGGTCCTGTTGACCAACCGTTAACCTGCGGAATACCTATGGGTATCGCATATCTCAATACCACACTATCGTGTCTCATTCACCGAGACTCATTTATGAGTAAAAGTAGCCCATCGGGCCCTTTCAACTATACTCAAAATATTACCCAAGGCTATGTCACAATAGTCCTTAAAAGTTTATTACAACACTCTTATACAAAATCATATATTAAAACTATTTTGTTCTAATATATTTTACAAAAGAAATATCAAGGCCACATGTCGACCTTCTTTACAATTACGGCCTCGAATGAGCGCCATCCATCGGTGTTTGCCTTGCACCTGAAATGTTTTTCCCATAAAGGGTGAGCCACGTCCAGTACAGATAACTCCTACAAAGGCTACTCCCCACCTAAGTGCACATGTAATGGCCGCACACTCACCACAATCATTCCATGTAAAATGTAATTTCTACCATTGAATCCTACATGTTATGAAATGAAATGTGATTCATCATGTACCATGCACCCGAAGTCCTCACCGACTCCTCACACAACACCTAAGCCTATGTGTGAAAACCGTCATTCTAGACATATCCAATGATCATTTTCAAACCAAATTTCATTTGTTTATAAACCAAACTTTTTTTGGATGATACATCACAATGATCATTTTATATTCAAAATCATGTGCCTTTTTGTGGGTAGCGGATTTTTGGTGTCTCACAGCGGGCTCCGCAAACCCAAACACTTTTATGGATTTTCATCGTTGGGGACTATGTCTGACCATAATTGACGGGTCTTTCATCCGAGGGGGGATCTATCCCTTTTTGCTGATACCCGACACAAATTTTATTTATCATCTCAATCAACTGTGCGACTCTGTTGGACGTTGTCCCATTTACCGAGCCCACCCAATCAAACACCAAATGCAGTGTCGATTTACCAACCATGCACTCACACCTAACCCAATGCGATGTCCCCGTGCATATGCAATGCAATATGCAATTGCCTATTTATACCATGTCATATATATGATGAGAATTTTATCAAACATGCATATCACCACGATCCCGGGCAATTATATCAAACATGTGGCGAGTAATTTCTCTACATTAACTCATTGATGTCAATGTATCACACAGGCATATATCAACATCATTACTTAGTCAAGTAATGAAGCGCTTTATCCTCTAGGCTAAATTACGACATAACATGTCCACAAAATAGCCTATAACATGCCATTTAATGGCCATGTCTACACATACAATTCATCACATGTCAATATATTAATACACATATCAACATTTCATCAAACAAGCATGTCATGCCATACATTTTGTACACTTGGTATTATGATCAAAATTTCAGAAACAATGTGAGCACCAAATTCCAATCACTGACAAATGGCTAGATTCTAGACTCAAATAGCTTTTTATAGAGTCCAAGAACTCGTGAATCGGAGTTCGGACGAGAAAGATATAATCGTCCGAAGTTGGAGTACACCAAGAGCCACACTATTGCGCCAATCCACACAATAGCATGCCCGAGGGTTGCAGGAGCATTTTGGCAACTCCCGTAAATGCAATTTCTCAACCAAAATTCGCTCCAAAAGCAGCCCTTTAAATATGCTATAAACCAGTCCTATTCCATTAACATGGCACAAGACAGCTTCAAATGAGCTCAAAACACAGCCTAAAGCAATAGAATAAACCAAAGTATAAGAATCCCTACCTTCTTTGCCGTAGCCCTCTGAATCTCTGACTTTACTCCTTGGTCCATCGAGTTTCACCGCCGAACGCCAATGAACCGAGGAAGAAAAACCACACTCCTTTCATCTTTTCTCTCTTTCTTTTCCTTTTCCTTTCTTCTTTTTTCTCTTTCTTTCTTTTCTCCTTTCCCTTTCTCTCATTTCCTCCCTTTCTCTTTACCTTTCCTGCTCCCCCCTTCTTCATCTACGAACACTTCCCATTTATAGACAATTTGACATTCCATGAAAGTTAACACATGGCTTGCCATGTGTCCCGTAGCAGATGCACTGGACACGGCCCAAGCGATGTGTCACTCCCACGGGCCTCGCCATGTGTCACATGACCCATGATGCCTGAAATGAATCTGACTACTCAAATTAACTAAATTCTCCGTCCGAGCAACTAAATTTCGCGAGACAAATCCAACGGTGAGGTCCGTCATCCAAGATTTAGAAAACTTCTAGGTTTTCAACCTGTATGTATCGACAAATCATTGTTTTGCCTTTTTTTTTTCCCAGGTTTTACAATATTATTGTGTGAACATGGAATTGCATGTGCACTTAGGTGGGAGCAGCCCGTAGGAGTATCCTCCATGGCCATTACTCACCCCTGTCGTGGGACCCCTTTAGGTGCAGGTTATGTATTGTGCAACCCACTCCCTGGTCTCAGACCACGCTTATGAATAGTTTCTAATTGTGGCTTTGAGAAACCTATTTGAAAAAAAAAAAACTAGATTTTACATGTAATATTTTGTATATAAGAGAGTTGTAACTCGAACTCTTATGAATTGTTTTGATAAATTTGTATATTTTTCTAAACTATATAGGCATGAATGGATCTCGATGAATGCACTTTTAATACTGCGGGTATCGAGATTAGCGCGACAATTCGTGCATCTCGCGCGCTGACAAAGTTATCAACGGACTCCGTAGTTTTGGGGCATCACAAATCCATCCATTCATTAAGAAAAGTATTATTTTCTTCTATCATTTCATGTGATATCAGAGCCTTAGTTGCTCGGGGCTAGGTTTTTCAGGTTTTAATTCGCACAACCCATCTAGTGGTCGATCTCTTTCTGCCATTCCATTTTCTCGCAAAGCATCGTAAACCTTCACCGTCGTTAGAACACCTTGTTGTTGCTGAAAATTTTTACAACGAACTTTTATGGTGATTGTCTCCACTTCGGTCGACGAGCACACCATCAAGAACGTAGGGACTTGATCTATAACACCGCAAATTATACCATGACAGTTTTATAACATGTTGAGGGTGTAATACAAGTTAAAAGTTAAATTTTTTGGGAATAATAATGCTACAAATAAAATAATCAAAACCCAGAATTTATCTAAGGGTCAAGGGTAAATTAGTAATTTACCAACTAAGGACCCAAATGTCATAAGATAATAAGACTATATGCCCAATTAGAATATGTGAGAAAAGAATGTGTAAATGAAAGGGAATAGGAGGACTTAAATGCGAAAATGGGTAATAAATCATAAAAGCCATTTTCTAAACATGGCCTTAGCCATATAAGTGGATAAGACCACATTTGGTCTTGTAATTTGGGCAATTGTCCCATTTGAGCCAGGTCACGTTTGAGAGAGAAAGAGGAGAAGAGAAGGAAGGTTAAGAAGAACAGATGAAGCAAGAGGAAGAAGAAGGAGAAGCCTTTAGGTGTGGATACTAGTTTGAATTTGTCTATGTAAGGATTTGTATGGATATTTGATGAATTGTAATAGGTTTGCTTCTATTTATGGGTTAAGAATTCTCCTACCTCCAACAATGAAGCTGATTCGGTTTGGTTTCAAAGTTCTCAAAGTCATTTACTATGAGCACTGTCCTCTAATGATAGCACTCAGATTTATAAACATAAAGTTTTGGTGATGTTTGCTTTTTTTAAACTATGTTGTTTTACAGACCTCTATTATCACTCATCCAAATTCTGAAAGACTCAAAATATAAAACTAAATTTATAGAAAAATCATAATATATACAGGCCTATCCCATTAAAATCCAATCTTTCAAAGGAGATATAAAACAGATATATTGATCGTTTAATATGTTTGACATTAGTGAACTGTTTGTTGAATATGATCTCATTTATCACTATCCAGTCTGATATTCCAAAAATTCAGCAAACTATTCAGAGGCACTGTCCTTGAAAATAGTGCTTTAAATTAATCATCAATCAGTACCTGGTTCAAAACTATTTCTATACAATATCAGATATACTAAACATGAAAAATATAAGAGCAACATCAATATTATTATTATACACATCTGATAAATAATATAAATATCTAGTGATATATGAGATGCATCTAAAATGAAAAATAACATTTTAGTAATCAAGTATGTGGATATATGGATACGCCTATTAGATTAGTAATCTAATATATTTGGTCTTGCTGGCCTGCTAACATTATTATCCTTCACCAAACTATAGAAAGTCGTTGTTCAGAGCATGATAAAAGTCTTTTCAAGTCTATAGTTCATTGTCATGATAATGAAATAGCTAATATTCTCGCCTGATATTTCCATCCGTTTAAGTATATGCGTATTGAAACATGGTGTCAAAACATGCAATATAAATATCGGAATGATAAATGATATGATACATAGTTTAGAGATATGATAGTTGAGCACCTCGCATTATTTTTTCGCTGCCCGCTATTGCCACAGAATATGGTAAAATGATACATGAGTATAATCATGATATAGAATAAAACATATTAAACGATTTGAAAATTCATTGAACAACGTCCAAAAATATTCATGCAATTTATTCACTATTTAGATATAAATGAAATGATTTGTTAATCAACGTTCGAATTCGCTTCAATCCACTACTCATCTTTGAAGAAAGAAAAGAATTAATAACTAAAACAAGAAAAGATATATTATGATCAACGTCCAAAACAATGGATGAAAAACGCCAAAAGTCTACATTCTTTAAGATTATTTGATAGTTTTAGATAGATTGAACCAAAAACAAAAAATCGCACTTTCAGTACGTTTACGAGTACCTGGCCTTAATGCGATGTTAGTGTAATACCGATTTGATAACGCGGATATTGAGTTGTTACGTGATCAATCAGATAAATGATGTTGGTACCTATATAATGGCATCTGAGTTGTCATGAATGTTGCAAATGTCACATATTTATGATGGTGAACGATCTGATCGTACAAGATATTATCAAATATTACTGGAATTCAATGTCACGACATTGCCGCTGACGTCGCTGGCATTGCATATTCAGCCTTTGATCGCTTCAATCGAAAGGTCACTATTATCAGCAACCCACGCCGCGACATTGCTAACCCACCGTTGTCACGGCTACTGGAGTTGATATAATCGAAGTCTTGATGTCAATGTCACGACATTGAATATCTGATACTGCAACACTAGTCCATTAATGTTTCAACCTTGGCTGCCAAGATCTGATGTCACGACATTGAGTTGTAATGTCACAAGATTGCAATGTGAGATCTGTAGTGTTTAGGTTATGTTATGATGTCGCGACATTGAGTTGTGATGTCGCGACATTGCCCTTGAGTGTTGTAGTCTAGTGTGATGTCGCAGGTGATGTCGTTACATTGGTAATTTCTGTTCTACCCACTTCAGCCAATGTCACGACATTAGTAAACCGATGCCGTGACATCAAAGTCATGTCAAGATATTCTCCACACGATGTCGTGACATTGAGTTGATGTCACGACATTCTTCAGTCAATGTCATGACATTGCTGCCTTTGCTGCACAATGATGATTTCTGCTTCTTTCCTATTGATTTATGCTTCTTTTCTTTAATTTCTTGCAAAACATAAATCCAGAAGCACTCATAATTTTGTGATTAAATTGAACTCTTGCTCTAAATTTGTATGGCAAATGGGCTTAAAAATATATGAGTTTTAGACTCATCAAACTCCCTCGAACTTAAAGTTTTGCTTGTCCTCAAGCGAAGAAAAGACTATTTGTTTGTCCTCAAACAATAAAAATTGATTTTTAAGGACATTTTTTTATTTAAATCATCTTTTCAATCGATCACACCTGCCTCAAAGAAGATTTCAGCCAGATATCAATTCCACTGCTTCACTCTCAAGATCCTAAAAATTTTCAATTTAGATAATTCAATATAGCATATATCCATAGCTTCAAATAGTTACCCAGTTGAGTGTGTGTTCATTTTCCTTATGACTAATTTACGATTAAGTAGTCTTATGTAAGATCTACCATATGTAATGGTATTCTCTTTAGAGTGACTTAGGTTCCATAGGCTTGTTGGTTATATCATTCTCTACTAATGTAGGCATAACAGAACGCTCAAGATCAAATAGGTCTTTAATATATGGCTAAGGTACTTTGGTAGATAACTGGACATTTTAAGTTCAGCTTTACCCAGACTGCATACATCTTCTTAGCATTTTACTTTCTAACTACTCATCCTTTTATTTCTTATCAGAACTTTTTCAAAAGCACCCCCAAACTTGATTTGGTGCATATTGCTTCATGTTTCCCACTATGGCTATTTCTTTCTCCACTTTTTGTTTCAACTTTAGTTTCTCAGTTTAGAAACTAATTTCCTATCATTTTTTTTAAAGTTAGGAATGGTGCAAAGGTTTTAAGTTTTCTAAGCTTTCACCACTTCTTAATAAGCTGGGTCACACTCCTATACCAATTGGCACAGGGTACTAGGTGGAACACCCCTATGACTTAATTGTTTCATGGCAGCTCACTCCTAGAAACTGTACATATTTTTCAAATTTCTCGCTTTTATATGTACCTTTTTTGTTAATCTTTTTCACTTTTTTTCTTCCCATCCTAGCTTTCATTGTTATTTTCTATTTTTCAAAATTGTAATTTCAAACTTGTCCTTTTATTCATTTTTATTGTGAATTTGTTTAGCTTTAGACTCAGTAGTTCTTGTTATAAGTTCCTAGATTTTAAGGAAGGGTTAAGGCTTTTTCTTTGTGGTTTTTAAGGATAAGAATGACTTTAGGTTCAAACAATGTATCATGGTATTTGTACATATCAAATGGTAGGCTTTGAAAGGCACAAACTATCAAAGGATGGACAAAATCATTTCTTGCTAGTTGTAATGCCTAGGATTTTGCCTTGAATAATAACACAACATGTTCTAGGACCTTTTGAGACCAACTAAAGGTAAGTTCAATAAGGTGTTCATAACCCAAGCACAATAAGTTTTCAAGGTGTAAATGACCAATGTTAGTATATAGTCTTTTTTTGAACTTTATTGTTCATTCAAACTAGAATTACCACCCTGATTACGTTGATTTCAATTTCAGTCTTTGAGAATCTAAAATTTCAGGTTATTTGTCCTTGACATCACAATTTAAAATTCTGTTACACTCATTCACCCCAATTTCATTAACATAGTTTTGCCTTGTTTGGTTTAAAATAGATTGTTGTGCTAATGTACATTTTAACAGTTCATTTTGATCCGGCATTTCAATTTATTTCATCAACAACAATAACACAAACAACTTAACAAGTTCTCCCAATTCAACCAAACAAGCAATCACAGCTTTCATAAGAAAGTATGCAAAAATACCAAAATACTTCAACCAAAGCACAGTTCTGCACAACTTCTAGAAATTCAGATTTTCTTATTTTTAGGTTCCAGAATTTTTGTCTTAATAGTTTCAACACTTATATTTTAACCTTCTTATCTTTTCATCCTAGAAATTATGTATTCAGTTCAACCGAATTCTCAATTATTCATCAAAGCAATACACAATTTCAACATTGACTATTCTTAACTATTTACAAATTATAAATTGAAAAGGAAATGAACAGAAGAAAAAGGAGAAGGGAGACAATTGAACACAAATTTGGAAACTGATATTCATTTAAGCTTTCAAGTATGATTACAATGGATTGAATTACAGGGAAAGAGAGAAAATAGATACAATGGAGTTATTTCTTTTTCCTTTGGGACTTGGAGGGTTTTAGATTTACTAGTTCATACTAGTAACCAACTTGAGAAGGAATGTATTCAGAGATAGAAGGTTAGGGTCTTGCTGCTGTTCTGTCTCCCATCTGTTGGTTTATCAACCAATCCAACATTGTGGCCTTAGACTTTATCAACTCATCTTGTCTCCCTCCTATGGAATTTAGAGCAACTTCAAATGCACCTTAGGCATTAAACATCTTGATCATGTTGGCATTCACCAAGTCTAGGCTCTCTGTCCAAAGCTTTTCCCTATAGTTCAAGGAGGGTTCAAGTTCTTCATCCCTCATCTGGATGGTGGCCCTGATTTCCTTTTGATGCTCCTTGTATAAGTGCCTAGATTTTGCTCCACTCTTCTTCTCCGAGCTCTGTGGATCTTCATTAGCCTCAGTCCTCTTCAGCTGCCACTTATAAAGGATTTCCTCCCCCGACCATCTCTCGGAGCTCTCATCTCTCTTTAGAGAAGCTCCTCCTTCCTGGTCTATCATTTCTCGTTGGAGTTTCATCGCTAAATCTTTTCTCTCTTCATCATTTGATCTTGCAGGTGGTTGTCTCTCCACATAAGCTCTTCCCTAGTTTGCTTATCTCTCTCCCCAATCTCTGCTTTCATCTTCTACAGCAGTGCTAATAATGCTGAATTGATGCTTTCTTTAGCTTCAACTCTCCGTTTCCCTCTTATTTCAACTCTAATCCGAGTTGGTTCTCTCTAGTATGCAAGAGGGGAGAGCACTGGCTGCTTTGAGTAGGCTTTATAGCCTCCCATTTCTTCATTTTCATTCTCATCATTAGCCTTTACTGTTGGGATTGACTCCTTGGGCTTTTCCATTGTTCTCTTCTTTTACTCTTCTCTTCCCTATTCATTCTCTACTGGACCCTTAGTGATTCCAGTAAGAGTGAGAGGAGAGGCTTTTGGGCACTTTTTCTCTTATGTGTCACTAATGTAACACCTCCCTTGATACACAGGAGAGTGACCAAGGCAGGGTGGGGGATGTTTCTTGAGAATTTTTCACTGATGTAGTCCAGGATGGACTGTACAATGATTCTCCCCACATTCAAGGTATAACCCTTGACTAGTGCATACAAGAGTAGTGCACGATCTTATCTCACAATTGAGACATGTTTGGAGGGTTTAAACACAGAATTAATAAAATAATACCAAATTCCTTGCTGACACTGCTGAGGTCTCCCCGCCCGTAGGCGTTGAGATGGTCTTGTCTGCCACTTCCCTTTGTCCTCTAGTCAACTCCCTGGCTATTTCTTCAAAATCAAGACTCTTCTGAAGATGCTCAAACTCTGTGCAGTCTCCTCCTCGTCTAAGTCCTAAGAGATGGGAGATGGCTCTTTCCCTAAAAAGGACCCATCTCGCATTGACGTAGTATGTCGTGCCCTTGGTCGCTAAGATCAAGGAGAACTTTCACCAATGCTCTTCTCCCGCTCCCAGAATTTATGCCCGTCATAGTTTCCCAACCCTTTTTTTGACCTCCTCTTTGAAAGGCGACACTAGCTTCTTGAACCCTCACTCTTCTACAAACCCCTTTTTGGCGAGGCACTTCTTGAAACTTCTACTCCCTTGTCAAAGTAGAGAGCTCTGGCATCTTCTGCCTCAACCTCAACCTCAATCTCCTCAGTTTCTTACCTCACTTCCTCAAGAGTAGTCTCCTGGCTCTCGCTCTTTTATTTGGCCATCTTTCTTAGAACCTCCTTGATGATGTTCTCTACTACCTCGTTTTGGGTGGGAGAGCTGAGGTTCGACATCTCTTGGATTCAAAAATGGAGATTTAGTTTAGCTTAGAGCTCTAGAAATTGAAGGATTTGGTTTAGATTTGAAAATTCACTAAGTGTTCCTTTAAATAGGTAGGCTGCCCTAAGTGCAATGTCGCGACATTGAGTGTTGATGTCGCGACATTGAGTGTCAATGTCATGACATTGACAAAAAATTTCAAGTGATTCAACTCTATGTCACGACATTGAGGATGCTATGTCGCGACATTGCTTAAGAATTTTGAGTGACTAGGTTTTATGTCGCGACATTCAGATTGTAATGTCACAACACTGCCTTAATGTCACAACATTGACTTTGATGTCACGACATTGATAAAATGTCTTTCTTGATATCTTTTCTCTTTAAATGAAATGTCGATGTCGTGACATCAAGGGAAATGTCGTGACATTGATCTGAATGTCACGACATTAGAGAAATTTTATGAGCCGATGTTGTGACATTGCTGTTAATGTCACAACATTGAGAAGCCATTTTTCTCTTCCAGAATTTTACTTGTTTTCTCTTTTTATTCATTTCTGCATATTCCATTCATGCTAGTGAATACAAATCTAACAAGATTGAGCATCTCAATTCAATCATGGACAATAACACTCAATTCTCTACGTAATGCAATTCAGAATTCAGCAAATATTCTTTGTATTGCAGCAATTTGCATTCAACTAAAAAGGATTTTAACAAAGGAATATTGAAGCTACTATGCAATTTCTAAATAAAAAAAAATCATACTCCCCCAAACTTAACATGTGCATTATCCTTAAAGAACAAGTTAGGGAAATGAACTCCCCTTTGTGGTAAATCCTGCATCATTGAGTTTGGTCTGAAGTGCTTCCATTTAAATTCCATAGATATTTGCAACTCCTTTGTCATGAAATTAAGAAAAAATCTATCTAACATATTCAAATAACTTATACAAAACTATCTTGCCAAATAAACTATTCAAAACACATTGAATGAAACAAAATTTAACTATAAAATAAAAAAATTTACATGGGTTGCCTCCCAAGTAGCTGCTTAGTTTTATGTCTTTAGCTAGACATTGCTGCAATATGTTATCTTTTTAGCAGTACTTTCAATCTCTTATAATCTAGGACTATTCTTCAATTAAAATTCCTCCAAGATAATGCTTTAGTCTTTGACCATTCACTTTAAACTCATTTCCTGAATTGGTTTTCAATGTCACTACTCCAAAAGGTGTAACTGCAACTACTGTGTAAGGACCACTCCATCGTGACTTGAGTTTCCTTGGAAAAAGTCCGAGCCTTGAGTTGTACAAGCGGACTGATTCTCCTATTTTGAATTCTCTTAGTATCCTCTGGTCATGCCATTTCTTGGTCTTATTGTTTTAGATCTTGGCATTGTCATAAGCTTCATTTCTAAGCTCTTCCAGTTCAGTCATCTGAAGTATTCTATTTTCCTTAACATTTTGGAAATCAAAGTTCAGCTTCTTGATTGCCCACATTGCCTTATATTCAAGTTCAAGAGGGAGATGGCAAGACTTCCCAAACACTATCCTGTATGGGGACTGTTGAATACACAAAAGAGCAACAATTATATCGGACTTTAGTACCTTCAGGTCATATTTTGCTCACATTTTGTATAAGAATAGGTACCTTTGATCGTCTTCGTGTTTATGGACTAGTGCAGGTTTTTCAGGTTTCATGCATAGTTGTTACAAAGGTTCGTGTCCAGAAAGCTAATATGGATCATTGAGGATGATAATCGCCAGGTGAAGTCTCAAAGTGCAAGATGTCAGAACAAGTGCAGAGGCAGGTATCGGCACTGTGAAAACCGGTACCGTACTCCAAAGCAGAAATCAGCACAATTGGTAATGGCATCACTCTAACCGTACCGGTACTTCTAACAAAAGTCACCATGTGCTGCACGTACCACACTCAACCAAAATTCCAGATCGATGAACATTTGTGGGAATTCTAGCAAAATTCGATTCAATGCAAGGGCATATCTGCCTTCGACCATCAACTCGAGATCGTAATGGAAAAGGGTATAAAGCCAAAGGAAAGGGAGAAGTGCTGATCCTAGGTTTTGAAGGTTTCATAAAAAGAGAGTGTTTTTCTCATAGTTTTGTTAGGGTTCATAGAGTAGGGTTGAAGACTTCACTTTTCTATAGATTCTGGATTTCAAGTTCATGTAATCTTTCGCTAGGATCACAACCTCGCTCTTCGCATTTTGTATTTTTTATTCCTTTGGTTTGTACTGAAGTGATTTTCTCAAGTTCCTTTTATGAATAGTTTCTCATCAATTATGATTCGCTTTATAATTTCAATGAAGTTCTAAACTCTTATGCTGGGGTTCTAACGGTGGAAACTCACCCTGATCAAGGTAATAACCCTCAATTCCTCTTTTTATACTTCAAATCCAGATTGAATGATGTTAAGCACTTGTAGAAAAATATTACAAAACCTTAGTTGGGCATCTTCGACAACGTAGAATGAGAGATCTCTGACACGTTGTGCTTGATTTGGTAAAATGTGTTGGGAGTCTCGAGTAAATTGTTTGAACAAGTGTTTAACATCACTCGATCGTTTTCATTCTAAAAGAGCTTTTAATGTAAAATCTTCCATCGAAGACCATTCATCAATGGTTCCTAGATGAGATCGTGAAGAAGAGGTGGGAATTACTTGATCAATAGTGAGTGGAAATTTAAGAACCCTATCAATCATCTTTCTGTTTTAAAATAGTCAATTTAATCAATTACTCAATCAACCAACCACAACCCCATAATTTACTTTTAAACATACATTCTTGGAGAACAACCTTTAAGGATCACCTAGAACACCACTCCCGGAGATGAATTCGTGACTTCCCAGCATTATAATGCTCGACAACCTTAGTAGTTCCTACTTGTGAACACTTTCGCATACGAAATAGACGGCATTTCGCAATCGTTGTCGGGGATGGCGCAGCAATCTAGTTGATCTGAAGAGAGCTAGAGGTAATTTGCAATTGCATTGCAAATTCGGTACGTTCTCTACTTTTACTTTTAAATTTGTTTTTGTGAAGAATCTAAGTGGGTGTCTACTTGGAAGGAGTAGGGTTAGTGCATGTCGGTTTGGGCTCGCAACGAGCAACGCAAACTTGTAAGAATTATACCTCCAAGAAATTCTGAAGAGTCCATAGTAAGTCAATTGTTTCATGAGAACCCTACACCTAAAATGGACCATCCCTGAGCCAAAGAACTTCTTTTTCAGTCCAAACGCACAAGGGATACCAAGTAACTCCACAAGGATTCCACAAAACCTACAACATGGAGATGGTGTTGTACTCCCAAAGAACCCTAGCAAAGATGAGGGGCAATGTTAGCTTTCAATGCAGAATCACATCGAGCTCCCCCTGCACCTTTACCTAATGTGGAAAGAACTCTTCGAGAGATTTTGCAACCTCAAAGAACTACAACAAACTCATGTATTCGCCTACTTGAAGAGGCTAATAAATTCCTCAAGGCTAATAAACTTGTTACCTTACTCAATATATGTCGATCTCGGGTTAGGAGAATTAGAGCCAACCAATATCACCCTCCAATTAGCGGACCGTAGTGTGAAGATTCCTGGGAGGGATAGCGTATGATGTATTGCAAAGGACAAGTTCTACTTTCCCGTGGACTGCTTTTTCTTTATTAATTAACTCGTAGAACCAAGAATTCAAATTCGTAATTCTTGTAGGACCTTTTTGGCTACTACTAATTACCATACATTGTAGGAGGACTAATGACACTATCATTCGGGGTAACATGACTAGTTAATTTGAAATTATCTTTAATGTTATCAAGGGAATGGGAGATGAGGAGGATGTTCAGGAGGTAAACATACACCTGTGGTGCAAGAATACTTAGATAGCTGTCCCATACGATGATCCTCTCTCATGTCTTGTCTAGTAAGCCTGCTGGGATGTGAGGAGGTGACCATCCGAGTCGGAGTTTCTACACTCATAATCGAACACGCTGAGGTATTGAGATGAATGGGTGGGCACCCAAATTCAACCATTGCCACCAATCGAGTATCGTGGCATTACCTTCAAAAGAGAGACCACCTAAACTTGAGTTGAAACCTTTACCATCACACTCAACATGTACTTAGGTTAGACGAAACTTTTCCGATAATCACATCTTCCTCCTAGAGTCGAACAAGGTACAAGCTTGTTGGAGATATTTGAGAAACCACAAACCGCTATAGATGGACACTGCAGATATTATGCATTAGCCCCTTTTATCTGTACCACAGATTCACTGAAGAGGATGTTAAAACCCTCTAGATAACCACGTAGACGATCGAACCCAATAATGTATGCCAAAGGGTCAAGAAAGAGGTCTAAACTCGACGAGGTGTTATTTATCCTACTGCAGATAGCTAGAAGGGTCAAATCCGACTAAAGTAGTCCCTAAGAAATCTGAGTCACCGGTAGCAAATGAGCCAACGAGCTTGGTTCTATCGTGTCACCTCCGTTGGAGGGTTTGCATAGACTATAGAAACTTAAGGCGGCCATCAGGAAGGATCACTTCCTTTAATTGGTCGATCAAATGTCAGAGAGTCACAGGCATGAATTTTATTGTTTTCTTGATGGGTACTGTGGTACAAATCAAATTGAGATAGCTTTAGAAGATTCAAGAGAAAACTACATTCACCTATCCTTATTGGCATTGCTTTTAGAAAATCTTCGATTATGTAATGCTAATCGAACCTTCCAACTGCATGACGGATTTGTAGTGATATGACAGAAATCATTTGAGATTTATGATGATTTCATGGAGACTCACATGAGGGATGTTTGTAGAATCTACGAAGGTTTTGAGAGATGTCAAGAGAAGTGAAACCTCGTGTTAAATTTAGAAAATGTTACTCATGGTGACACAAGGGATTGTATTAGGGTCACATAGTATCAAAAAAAAATGGAATCCAGGTGATAAGGTCAGTCGTAGCCATTCCAACTTACCTACTCCTAAGTGTGTTAGAGATATAAGGTCATTCTCGAGACATACTGATTCTAGAGATTCATAAAAGATTCTCAAGTATATAGCCCGTCCCTTATGCAATTTGTTTGCCATGATGTCCCTTTCACATAACACAGTTTGCGAGGCCGCCTTGGATAAACTCAAAACTATGTTAATAAATCTCCTCCTATCATGCGATCTCCCATCTGAACCCCGCTTGAGATCATGATGCCAGTGATTATGCTATAGGGTCAGGTTAGGACAAAGGGAAGATAAAAGGCTGCATTCACTATGCTATCAAGACTCTAGATTCCGCTCAAGCAAACTACACAACCACTGAAAAAGAGTTTTTAGTCGTCGTCTTTTCCTTAGAAAGTTTCAGGTCATACATTGTAGGGTCTCTGTAATCATTTTCATATCACGCAAATAAGTACTCGGGCTTCCTCTAAGTAGGATACTAAGCCTCGGTTGACTAGGTGGATCCTATTGTGCCAAGAATTTAATCTGACTATTAAAGATAAAAAGGGAGTTGAGAATGTGGTAGCTGACCATTTATCTCGGTTAGTTCCGGAATCCATTTCTCACGGCTTACCCATAGGCGACAGTTTTCCTGATGAGCAGCTTTTTGCTCTTGTTCACTGCCCATGGTATGCGACATAGTCAATTATCTGGTGACTGGTCAAATTCCACCCCAATGGACTTCTCAACAAAAAAGGAAATTTTGGCGACATTAAGAAATATTATTTTGATGACCCATATCTGTTTAAATACCGGCCTGCACTGAATTGATGAGAAGGTGTGTACCTAATGATGATCAAATCTGGGTTCTCACCTTTGCCATTTGGGAAGCTTGTGAAGGGCATTTCTCCGCAAGGAAAATAATGGGATAAAATCTTGGAAAGCACAAACAGCGATCAAGGTGATGAACTGAGCTTGATGAATTGAGGCGTGAGGTCGTCCGAGAGAGCTCCCGGATTTACAAGGAGAGGCTCAAGCTATTCCACATAAGACCATTAAGGAAAACTTTTGAACCTCACTCAAAGTTGCATCAAGCAGGCAGCCTCTCGCTTGTACATGTTTCCGTGAAAACCCGCTCCCTGGATCGCCCGCTCGTCAGTTGGCCAAGGCAGTTTACCCATATGGTGCAATAGAGATTGAAAATCCGGATAATGGGAAATCCTTTAAAGTCAATGGCCAACGCCTAAAGCCATTTCTCGAGCACTTTGACCATCAAGAGAGTAGTGAGGAACTGGTAGATCCGCTCTACCAGGATGCTCCTTCAGAGTAATCCCTATCCTATCCTGTTGTATATAGTTTTTGTTTTCTTTCTTGCATTTCTTTTTGCTTTCTTTATTTTTTCTACTTTAATTAAAAAAAAAAAAGCTAAAATGAGGGGTCTCACCAACTGCCCTCCGTTTATTTATAGGTCACCTCCACTTCAGAGTGGGTACTCGTGTACGGGGACAATGCCGTTTATCAGAAGGGTATACACTAGTCAGAACCAACTATGCGCATGTTGCCATGTCTGGCAGCGCAAAATTCAATTATGCTCTTTGGGTATAGTACTGCCTGTAATATATGTAGCCATTACGACTTCTTATACACTCCACGCCATCCCCAATGCATTTACACAATAACAAGCATGCACAAAATTTTTAGTGTTCATATTATGGACCTTATCACCCCGAATTTCGCTTCACTCATACGTCATAGACTTTCCGCTTTAATTTTGTTTTGCCCGTTTCTACTCACAGTATTATTTTAGCATTCCATGTTGTAAACGCATGCATTATATTCTCTGAGAACACCATGCATAATCGGAAATGACGGAGGCCATCATTTATGTGTTACATTTTATGAAATCATTTCGACTTACCCCTCGCACCCATTTCAGCCTGAGTCCAATTTAGTTCGAACTTGTAAACCATGATCACAAGAAATATAGTGGACCCCATGGTAAGTGTGAAGATTAGTTTGGGCAGAATATGAGTAGGGAGAGAAATGAGCATTCAATGGAATCCGGGATGGAGAGCATACGAAAAGGATACATTTATATATCGACACTACTGTTCCAAATTCTTAAAATAAAATAAAAATAAATAAAAATAAAAAATGGGATAGCGGCACTCAAGATCACTCTCACCCAGACTCGTACCACTTGTGCAAAAAGGGGCAAATGGGCATTCTGGCATCAAGACCGCACTTATCGGTACCCTGCATCACGGCATGGGCGCCTAGGGTTTTTAAACCCCTTTTTCCATTTGTTTTCACTCCCCTACTCCCCCATCACCATATAAGACAAACCCTAGCCCTTTTTGTCCTCTCACACGAGCAAACCTGAGATCGCACGTTCCTGCCAGTGTTTTCACCTTACAGACTCGGATTCTTCTCAGTTTATCGCCCTGCTGCGGTAAGTGTCTTTCATTTTTTTGGGAGCATCCTTTTCTATGATATTTCATTGTTCCACATGGATTCGCTTGGTTGGTTTGGGTTGGTTGTGTTATTTTCTTAGTGGCTTAGGCTTCTTCTTACCGATGGTAATGGGAGTGAAGTTTTTGCCTGATCTACACGGGGCCAGCCCCAGACTATAGAGATAGCCACTGGTTGTTTATGTGTTTGGGTCGTATTTTCCATATTTGCTATTCTTGCCATATCTATGGCAAGATCTAAGAACACTGGAAAGGGCAAAGCGCCTAGCTCCTCTATGGAGAGGGCTATGAAGAAAAGGAAATCTGACACCTCACAGACCATAAAGAAGGGCAAGGTAAAGCGAAGAGATTCGTCTTCGAGAGCTGCACGATCGAGAGCAAAGATGCAGAGAGATCGGCCATGTTTACCGAGGCTTCGATCTTAACAGGAAAAGTGGGCCCAATCGACAAAGTGGCTTTCATTGGTAGAGGGGGTAGTGGAGAATATCTTGTTCACCCATCCTATCGTGGCTATTATTCAGAGCAAAATTTACAATTAAGCCAGGCTGGCACATGTGTATCTACCGACCTTGGTTCAGAATTTATACAAATTTAGAAAATCAGCGCATAGATACCCCCGCTACTGCACTAACACCGTGGATGGTAAACAGTTAAAGATCACTCCTGATTCGATAGCTCACTCATTGCAGTATGTCCGCCTGCCGCCCATGACCGACCTACCTCGTAATATTATCGAAGTTCGATGCCCAGATGTTTGCTGATGCCATATGCACCCATCCAGTTGCCATGAGAGGGTTTATGCGCAAGGAGTTTGTTCCGAGGAAGCTCAAACCGGAATATGCGTTGATGAACAAAATTGTCTTATGATATGATCGGACCGAAGGGTAATCGGTGAAATTACTAAGCAAGGAAGAGACTCATTTATATAAGGTGATGACTGGAAGCTCATTGACTATGCCTTGATCATATGGTGCGCTATAGGGATTCCATCCCAACTAAAATAGGCATATCCCCATTCCCATCTCATGCCACAAATCTTGTAGAAGGTGCGGGATGAGGGAGGTTAGAAAAGTAGAATTCTTCCGAAGTCAGCCCATTACAAGCCAAACAGAGGCTAAGAGCCGAGCCGCATCTACGTGACCTCGCCTTCACATCCCCTGGCTAGTTCCAGCTCCTTCTGCCCCCACCGTGGGTCGATGAGAACATCCCCTCTGAAAAGAATGGAGCGTCGGATCAAGGGGTGGTTTAAATGTATATTAGGGAAGCAGAAACAGCTGGATCATAGGCTCTCCAGGCTCGAGAGTCATATCTACCTGCTGAGAGCTCACATGGGAGATGCCCCTCCGACTTGGAAGGATTCTGAGGAGCCTTTGACGACCACGCCATGAGGACGCATTTTCTTCTCGACGTGACGATGGGGAGGACATCGAGCAGCAGCACAGCAGCTGCTTGTGGTGGTGTCGCAATTGGCAGAGACCTCAACCACGCCATGCCAACACCCATTTTGTTCATATACTATTTGTGTAGCCTATGGTCGTTACAAGCCTTAAAGAACTTTTTGATTTCAGTTGTGTTGGTTGTTCCTCTTGAGTTTTATGCATAGTAGTTGCGTGGTAATGTCAAATTGTTCCTCTATAATATCTTTCATTTCAGTTTAGTGTTTTCATGGCAGTTCTTCTTTTCTCGATTCCATGGTCCCTTATATTAATGTCTTGGTTTTGTAATAGTTTGTTGTTATGTTCATTGCTTGAGACTGTGTTTTAATTGAGTCAGACGGTTACATACTCTATCAGGTTGAAGATTTTGCTCACTTTTTTCCATGCTGAGAAATCCTGGTAGTTTTCTAATCGCACATAGTGCATGTTGTTGGAAATCACATTAGTAGTGTCATTAGTTCAAATCTTGCTAGGGACTAAGCAAGATGAAGGTTGGGGGTGTTGAATACAAAAGAGCAACAATTATATCGACTTTAGTACTTCAGGTCATATTTTGCCTCACATTTGTATAAGAATAGGTACCTTTGATCGGTCTTCGTGTTTATGGACTAGTGCAGTTTTTCAAAGCCTATGCATAGTTGTTATAAAGGTTCAGGTCCGTAAAGCCACATGGATCATTGAGGATGATAGCAATCGCGTGGTGAAGTCTTAAAGTGCAAAGATGTTGGGAACAGTGTAGAGATAGTGGTACTCGCACTGAAAATCCTCCACTCCACTCCCAGCAGAAATCAACAAAGGGCCAATTGGCACTGGCATTCACTCTAACCGGTACCGGTACCCCCTAGCAAAAAGTCACCAGAAGCAAAGCGGTACCGTACTCACACTAACCTAGCACTGCATCGATTACGAAATATTTGTGGAATTTAGCAAAACTGATTCCAATGGAGTGGCACATTCCGCCCTTCGACCATCAACTCGAGATCAGAATGGAAAAGGGTATAAAAGCCAAAGGAAAGGGGGAGAAGGCAGCTTTTTGATCCTAGGGTTTTGGTTTCATAAAAAGAGAGTGTTTTTCTCATAGTTTTGTTAGGGTTCATAGAGTAGGGTTGAAGACTTCACTTTTCTACAGATTCTGGATTTCAAGTTCATGTAATCTTTCAGTTAGATCACACAACTCGGCTTTCTCTTTCAGTATTTTGTGTTTTTATTCTTTGGTTTGCAATTGAAGTGATTTTCAAATTTTTAATAGTTTCCTCATCAAATATGATTTGCTTTATAATTTCAATGAAGTTCTAAACCTTTATGATGGGGGTTCTAACGTGAAACTCACCTTGATCAAGGTAATAACCCCCAATTCCTCTTTATACTTCAACGGATTGAATGATGTTAAGCACTTGTAGAAAAATCTATAAAACCTTAGTTGGGCATCTTGACAATCGTGAACGATCCTAAGACACGCTTGCGGCTTGATTCCAAAATGCAAGCTAAGAGTCCGAGTAAATTGTTTGGAATAAGTGTTTAACATCACTGATCGCTTTCATTCCTAAAAGAGCTTTAATGTAAAATTCTCCATCAAGACCATTCATCAATGGTTTCTGACGAGATCGTGAAGAAGAGGTGGAATTACTTGATCAATAGTGATGGAAATTTAAGAACCCTATCAATCATCTTTCCTGCTTTAAAATAGTCAATTTAATCAATTACCAATCAAATCCCAATGACAACCCATAATTCTTCACTTTAAAACATACATTCTGAGAACAACTTTTAAGGATCACCTAGAACACCACTCCCTGTGGAGATGACCTGTGGAGATGACCTGTGGACTTCCGCAGTATTATAATGCTCGACAACCTTAGCAGTTCCTACGCTTGGGAATAATTTCGTCATACAAAAATAAGACGGCTGTGGACATTCCATTTAAAGATTTATAAGGCTCCGTAGCTTCCACAATGCATCATCTAGCTCTAATGACCAGTCTTTTCTGCTTGTGCTTACTGTCTTCTCCAATATATTTTTTTATCTCCCTATTGGATATTTCTGCTTACCCATTTGACTGAGGGTGATATGCCAATCCCATAACATGTCTGACTCCATATTTTTCTCATCGCTTTGCAACAACTTGCTTATGGGCGGCTTCCTCACTGATCAATGATTGCCCTTGGTGCTCCATATCTAGTCAAAATATTTCTTTGAATAAACCCCACCACTATTTTGGCATCATTTTTGGGACAAGCTATATCTTCCACCCATTTGGACACATAATCTACTACAAGGAGAATGTACAGGTTTCCAAATGATGGTGGGAAAGGTCCCATAAAGTCTATCCCCCATACATCAAAGATTTGCACCACCAGGATCCCTTGTAGAGGCATCTCATTTCTTCTGTTTATGTTGCCCATTCTCTGACATATGTCACAATGCTTTATCCATTCAAAATAGTCTCTGAATAGAGTTAGCCAATAAAAATCTGATTGGAGAATTTTCTGGGTTGTTTTGTTTCCTGCAAAGTGCCCTCCATATGGTGATGCATGACATTTATCTAATATTTCAACCTGTTCTGCCTCTGGTGCACATCTTCTGATAATTTGATTTGCTCATTTTCTAAAAAGCAGTAGGTCATCCCATATGTAAAATATGACATCAGTCCTCAACTTTCTTTTCTGTAGGTAGCTAAATTCTAGTGGCATAATTCCACAAGCTAGGTAATTCACAATATCAACATACCAGGTACTTGAACTGACATTTGAAAAAGCTGCTCATCAGGGAAATTTTCTTCTATTTAAGTCCATCTTTCCTCTTTAGTAGGCTTTTCTAATCTTGACAAGTGATTTTCTATCACATTGTCACTCCCCTTCTTGTCCTTGATTTCCAAATCAAATTCTTGCAGCAATAATACCCATTTTATCAGTCTTGGTTTGACATCTTTCTTTGCCATAAGATATTTGATTTCTGCATGATCAGTGTGTATGAAGACATGAGACCCCAATACATATGGTCTAAATTTTTCACAAGAAAAAACCATTGCCAGCATCTCTTTTTTTGTAGTTGGGTAGCTCTCTTGTGCTTCTCTAAAGGTTTTACTGGCATAGTATATGGCTCTGAAAATTTTCTGGTCCTCGTCTCCAACACTTTTCACCCGTCATATCACCCACACCACACACATTTCTCGTTCAAATTGGTGCTATGATAGGAGCTATGACCAATTTGGATTTTATTTCTTCAAATGTAGACCCGCAGGAGTCATCAAATTCAATTTTGACATCCTGTTCTAGTAGTTTGCATAATGGTCTGGAAATTTTTTAGAAGTCCTTTAAAAATCTTCTATAGAATCCAGCATGTCCCAAAGAATTTCTAATCCCTTTCATTGTAGTAGGTGGCATTATAGTTTCAATCATAAAAACCTTTTCTTGGTCAACTTCTAGTCCAATCGTTAAAATTATGTTCCCAAGACATACCTTTGTTGCCATGAAAATGACATTTTTCCTAAACGAGCTAAGTTATTTTAGCATCTCTCAAGGCGCTTTCTAAATTTTCAACATTCTTCAAACTGATTCATAACCGAGAAGTTGTCCATAAAGATTTCCATAGTCTCCTCCACTAAATATGAGAACATGGACATCATACACCTTTGAAAGGTGGCTTAGAGCATTACATAATCCAAATGCATCCTTAAAAGGGAAAGGTGCTATATGATTACAATAGTATTCTTCTGGTCCTCAAGGGTTATGGCAATCTGATTATATCTAGAATATCCATCAAGAAAATAGAAATGAGAGTGTCTTGTCAACCTGTCCAGCATTTTATTAATAAAAGGCAAAGGATAATGGTCCTTTCTGGTGGCAGTGTTCAATTTTCTGTAATCAATGCACACCCTCCATCTTGTCTCAGTTCTTATTGGAATTAATTAATTCTTCTCATTTCTGATGACTGTGAATCCACCCTTTTTGGGAACCACATGAACTGGGCTCACTTAAGGGCTGTCTGAGATTGCATAAATAAATCCCAGATTCAATGCCAAGCACTTTCTTAACAACTTTTCATAACCGAAGTTCGGGCTTTCGATGATCAATTGATGTTTTTGCATTCTCCTCCTGTGAGGATTTATGCATGCAAATTGAGACCGATCCCTTCAAGTCTTCACCGACTGTGCTATGGCTTCTTTATACCTTTTGCGAATTTTAATCAGTTTATGCTCTTTCTCTACTGTCAAGTCAATTGCTATAATTATAGGTTGTGCTCTTTCAGCTCCTAAGAAGGCTTATTTCAGATGTTTGGGTAATTCCTTCAAAATTAACCCTTCAAAACTATTTTCTACTTTGCATCTTCTCTTCACCACGCTTGATTTTTCTCGCATTGTTTCATTCGATCGAGTAATCGCTTTTAATTCAAGACTGTACTGTGATGTTCAACATCAAGACTTAATATAATCGGAAATTCATCATATTCTCATTCATTGAATTCTGAATCTTACAATCATAAATCAATTCAAAACTGATAGGAACTACATTTTCACAACACTTACATTCGGCTTTTTCAAAATCAGGCTACTTCAAGCTCTGATTCAGGTTGAAGAGTACTTCTTCATCTCCCACCCTGAGAGTGAGTTATCATTTCTTCACATCAATCAAGGCTTCTCCAGTGGCAGGAAAGGGCTTGCCCAACAGTAGTGGAATTTGTTTGTCTTCTTCAATATCTATCACAACAAAGTCCATAGGGAAAATAAAAATTTCCACCTTGATCAGTACATTTTATAGTATACCCTCTGGCTGAGCCATAGTTTTGTCTGCCATCTGTAGAGTCATAATTGTAGGAGTAAGCTCCCCCAAATTAAGTCTTTTTACAACAAATAATGGGATTAGATTTATGCTTGCTTCTGAATCACATAAAGCTCTTCCAAATTCGTAGTTTCCTATGGTACATGGAATGGTGAAGTCGCTTTATCTTTGCATTTTTAGTGGCAAGTTCTTTCGACTACTATAATCGAGTCACGATGTGCTTACTATTCATTCTTCATCAAACTTCCTTTTCTTGCTCAAGATTTCCTTCATGAAATTGGGACATAATGAGGACTGAGTCAATGCCTCAAAGAAGGGAATGTTGATCTCAATTTTCACATGTTCAAGAATTCATAACCGGTCATCCATCCTTGACTTCGCATTTTCTCGAGGAATGGAATAGGAATTGACACAGTCTTCACTCCTCCTTCTTTTTCAGTTTTTCCTCTTCAGTTTGCTACTCCTTTTGTACCTCTGATTTCTCACTTTCATCAGTCATTTATGAATTGTTCATCTTGTTTTCTCTACCAGTTTATGCTTGCTCTTCTTTCTCAATCAATTTTTTCTCTTCTTCATCTCTTTTCTGCAGTTCTCTACCACTCCTAAGTGTAATTGACATACAGTCTTTAGGATTCTTCTTGGAGTCCCTTGGGAAAGAATCCCTAGATTGATTCTGCATATTCAGGGCCAACTGCCCTACACGAGTCTCTAGATTCTTTAGAGATGCATTGGTGTTGGCTTAAAACACATTTTTGTTTACCTGGAATGCTGCTTGCTCAGCAAACTTTTGCTCATGTGTATTCAACCGTCTCTTGTTCTCACCCATGAAGATCAACATCTGATCCTCTCAAAATACCGACCTCCCTTCGTCCCGGTTTTCAGCCTCTTTGCTGTCTGTCATTGGAAACCTCAGGAGCATACCGCCGCTGAAAGTTCTACATCGTCCCGACCTACGCACCCACCACCGATAAGAAAAGCTCCGATAGTTTCAAGGCAAGTGTAATGGCCAAAGGTTGTTGTTGGGCTTGAAGTTGTAGCTTCTACTGTCATTCACATACTAAACTTCCTCCACCTGATAGGGACCCTCATGACTAAGTCCCCACGCCTATGAATTTCTCGTCACTCTTCCATAATTCTCACTTCATGTGCTGCATGAACTCTTCTTTCCTGGTTACCCAATCTGCTCATCAGTGCATATGTCTTTGCTTTAATTGCAATCATCTTATTGAGCTCAATCACACCTCCTCTCAGTCTATTGTTGCTCCCTAAAGTTTTAGATAGAGCTTTGTAGTTGCTCTTATCCAATTCTTTAATGAGCTTATTAGACTCTTCAGCACTCTTCCTCTTGAATGTACCATAAAAAGTTGCATCGATGATACCTTTTGAAGTGTAGTTCATGCATGATAAAAGATATCCATTCAGGTCATTTGCTCTATGCCATGCAATGGGCACCTTCTCAGTAGTTGTTTGTATCTCTCCCATGCATTGTAAAGACTCTCATCTTCCTTCTGTTTAAATGAAATAATTTCTCCTCTTCTATTTGAAGTGAGAACAGGAGGGAAAAATCTGCTTAGGTAAGCTTCGACCAGCTCTTCCCATGTGTTTACTGATCCATATGGCAAGGACTCAAACCAACTGGCTATTATGTCCCTCAATGAAAATGGGAACAACTGCAGCTTGATAACGTCTGGATTTACCCTATTCAGCTTCATTGTATTTGCCATCCTTAAGAATCTGCCCAATTGCTCATTAGGATCCTCACTTGGATGCCTTGTGAACTAGTGCTACTAAACCATGCTAATGAGTGCAGGCTACATCTCAAAGTTGTTTGCTATTACAGGTTGCCTGACTGCAAAATACTCATCCCTAATGATAGGTCTCCAGAAGTCTTCCATTGTTCTCTACCTCTGAGGTCATTTTGCTACTGCTACTAGCACATTCTGATTAGCTTCTATTCCATCTGCCATCACTATTGCTTCTGCAATTCTCACTTTCTTTAAATTTCTCAATGTTTTCTCTAGCTTAGTGTCCAATGGTAACAGTTATGTTTTTGGTTTTCTGTGCATGAAAGAGTGCTTGAAATGATAATACACTGAAATCAAAGTGAGATCAGTAAACAACTTAAATGTATTATGATAAGCTCAATAAAAAGACTAGTAACTGAATAAGCTACTGCAATTAAAATAAATTTAGTTCTTTTTCTAAAACAAATGAAAATGTCCAAACTAGCAAACTCTCTTTGCTGAATATCGATCCTTAAATTTACTTCTCGATCCCTCTATACCATGCTAAAACTTGATTGACCGATTTTCAACATAACTAAAATTGATAAAACGATTGGACTAATAATTTAAATTGGTTCAAATATCAAATTCCCAACAACTATGTCAAAAACTTGTTTCACTAAATATATATAAAAAAACTATTTTTTGCTATTGTTTATAATAATGCTATTAAAAATTGGTTTTGGTATATGCATAGGTCAAACAAGTAATAAAGTGGACTTTATAAGTCCGGATATCATTCCCATGGGGATTGATTAGAAAATCTAAAGATCAACTACCCCTACTACTTAAGATCATTGCTATTTGAACCTCTAATTTCCAGAAGAGATTAAAATAAATTGAATGAAATAATTTTCTATATACTATTTTGTAAAGGAAAAGAAATCTAAAATACATGGATTAAAGAAGTCATTGAATTGAAAAATAACACTGGAATAAATTATGCTATGACTATCAATTTGCAAAGTTCCTAAAGAAAAAATATAGTGCCATAAGTATGAACTCAAATTGTTCAAGAGCATGGTAGCGTAGCCTTGGAATGCCTCCCCGACATCTACACATTTCGGCTTCTAGATGACCACATATTCCTAAACCAAAGAATGGATCTAAGAGCTACTTGTAGGACTTGATCCTCTTTAAAAGCTTATTATTTTTCCTTCTCAATACTTCACAATCATCTCTTAGGATTAGAAACTGCTTGCCCCCATAGATAGGATAATGCAAGCCTTCTCTAATACAACCGGTACCTCATCCATCAATTCAACTAATATGCTCTCTCTCCTTGATTAGAATCTTGGCAAACACGGGATTGAGATTACTTACCAAATTGAGGTGGAAACCCCAGGATTAAATTGATAGGATCAAGAATATTCTTATGCCCTAGAACACACCCTCATCACACCCAGAGGGAACCTTGAAGTCAGAGGTTAGAACATCACTAGTGATGTATCAATGTGATCTTTAGAGTGCATTAGTTATTTGAATCAGTACAATGTACCCCCAAGTGACTGCTCTTTGCTCTCTGGTCGTCTATCCCTATGTCACTCAAGGGGACCCCGAAATCAGAACACCCATACAACTCTTTCTGGCATAGAACATTTATATTTATAGAATGCCTATTGTAAGAGCAATACCAACTAAATCACTCTAATTTTCATTCCCAAACAGCATTAAAATACTACAAACTGCAATCAAAACATCAGATTTTTCCCAAAGGGAGCTTAGCCTTCCATTATTGAATTACAAATGACAATGACTAGTTGATCCAACAAATCTACTAAATAATCAAAACTGAAAGAAAATGAATTTTAAAAATTTCTAGATTCCACTCAAAGTTTAGACATACAGCTTGATTTACAATCAATCCAGCCTTGAACTAGCTCAAATCCACTACTCTAATCCTAAAGAAAGAAAAATCTAGAAACAAACTAAAAAAATAAAAGAAAAATAAAATAAATATATACAATGAGACTTCAGCTCTCTAAAGTACAAATTCAACAAAACGGTCGAAAAGTTTTGTACCTCCTTAGAGCTTCATTTTGCAGGTTCGATATCGCCTCAAACAAAACGCGCCTTCCAAAGTCAAAGAAAACCACCCTAGTGCGATGTCGTGCGGGTAATGTCAGACGATGTCACGCAATTGAGCTGTTATGTCGTGGATCGAATCTGGTGTCGTGACATTGAAAATCTACTTAGGCAATTCTGCATTCCAAGTTACCAGGAAATGTCGTGGCGATGTCGAGACAATGGAGATGTAGTGTCGTGGATCGATTCTGGTGTCGCGACATTGGCATTTGATGTCGCGACATTGCATATTCAGTTTTGATCATTTCAGCCTACTATCATGACATTGCTAACCTGCTGTCGTGACATTGCTAACATGTTGTCGACATTCGCTTGATATTCGAAATCTCAGAAGTCAATGTCGCGAATGATTAAGTCGTGATGTCGCGACATTGCAATGCAGATCTTTAGTGTTTAGGCTATGTTATGATTTCGCGACATTGAGTTGTGATGTCGCGACATTGCCGTTGAGTGCTGCAGTCTAGTGTGATGTCATGGCAATGTCGCGACATTGATAATTTATGTTCAACCCACTTCAGCCAATGTTGCGACATTGGTAAATAGATGTCGCAACATTGGAAATCCGATGTTGCGACATTGAGTTGATGTCGTGACATTCTCCAGTCAATGTCACGACATTGTTGCCTTTGCTACACAAAGCTGATTTCTGCTTCTTTCCTACTGATTTCTTCTTCCTTTCCTTAATTTTCTGCAAAACATAAATCTAGGTGAAGACTCCATAATTTTACATTAAATTTAACTTTTATGCCTTAATTATGCATGAAAATTTGGCTTAAAAATAGATGAGTTTAGACTCATCATCTGGCAATACCTAATTATCTTTGTCAAACTTTCCAAGAATATTGTCAACATAGTGTGAGTGACTTAGAATGAGTCCATCTAATGTTCTTTTGATTTTTATCCCCAATATAACATCAGAAAGTCCTAAGTCTTTCATGTCAAACCTTGAATTCAACATGTTCTTAGTAGATGTAATCATCTTATCATCACTACCGACAACAAGTATGTCATCCAATGATAGACATGGCCAATGACATATCCATGTTTTCAGGTCTTCGTCACACACTTAAGCTCAAATTCATTAATTTTGAAGTCATGACATCATGACATTGTCAAATTTATCATGTTTTGAGCGGTGCTTGTTTTTAACTCCATACAATGATTTCACCAATTTACGATTCTCTTTCTTGTCCTAGGAGCAAAAACCCCTCAAATGCCCATGTAAATTTCTTCATCTAAATCTCCATTAAGAAAGGTTGTTTTCACATCCATTTGATGTACTTCAAGGCTCCTTAAATCATTTGATGTACTTCAAGGATCCTAAATCATTAATGCAAGCACCATCCTTATGGAATTTATTCTCATCACAAGAGAATATGTGTCAAAATAATCCAGGTCTTCAGTTTGTTTGTAGCCTTTAATCACAAGTCTTGCTTTGTACTTTTCAATTTATCCATCTACTTTTCATTTCCTCTTAAAAATCCACTTGGAACTTAAAGGCTTACAACCTGGTGGAAGATCCACTAGTTCCCAAGTATGCTTATATAGTATGGAATCAATTTCACTTTTAATGGCCTCTTTCCACATGAGACTCTTTGTAAAGGTCGCTACTGCTTTGAAAGTCTGAGGTTCCCTTTCAAGCACATATGTCAGAAAATTTGGACCAAAAGATTTTTCTGTCCTTTCTCTTTTACTATGTCTAGATTCTACCTCACCGCCTTTATTTTAATCCTGACCATTTCCATTAATTGTCTTAAGCACTCGTTTCAATGAACTTGGCTCTTCTTTGGATTTACATGGAAATACATCTTCAAAGAATAATGCATTCCTTGATTCCATTATCGTATTCTTGTGAATATTTGGGATATTTGACTCATGTATAAGAAATCGATAAGCATTACTGTTATGTGTATAACTAATGAAAATGCAATTACAATGAGTCCTATTTTCACCTTTTAGGTGTGGGGAATCGCTTACTTCTCACAAACATCCCCACATTCGCAAGTATTTATAGGATGGTTATCGTCCTTTCTATAACTTATATGGAGTCTTATTTGCTTTCTTATTAGGTGCCTTATTCAAAAGCTAATTAGCAGACAAATGGCTTCTTCCCCACATGTTTTGTGGTAGACCAGAACTTATCAACATTACATTCATCATTTCCTTTAGAGTGCGATTCTTTTGCTCAACTACTCCATTGGATTGAGGTGAATAAGGTGTTATGGTTTCATGTATAATCCCATGTTGAGCACAAATATCAACAAATGGTGATTCATACTACCAATTCGATCACTTAGCACTTTAATTTTTCTTGTTGGAGTTGATTCTCAACTTTGTTTTTTATAGAGAACAAAACTTTCTATCGCCTCATCCTTAGTTCTTGAAAAGGCATAATGCAGATTGGTGCTTATCATCAACAAAGGTAATAAAATATTTATTACCACCTCTTGTTTATACAAATTTCAAATCACACATGTCACTATGGATTACGTCAAGAGGTTTAGTATGTCTTTCAACACTTTGAAAAGATGGTCTTGTCAGTTTTGCCTCAACACAAATTTCACACTTATTTTTAACCAATGGAATGTTGTCTATGATTTGCTAATTAATCTACTTAATGTATCATAATTAATAACCTAATCTACCATGTCACAGATTAGAAGACTCAAGAATATAAGCAAAAGTACTAGCTTTATTCATATATGACTTAATGATAGTCATTACATTAAGCTTCTTCATGCCTTCACTCATATACCCTTTTCCGACATATATTCCACTCTTTGATAAAACAAATTTATCAGACTCAAACACCAACCAAAATCCATGATTATTCAGCAATGAACCAGGCACCAAGTTCTTATGGATTTGAAGTACATATAAAACATTAGTCAGAGTCAATTCCTTCCCATATGTCATCTTCAAGATCACTTTCCTTAGCCTTTGATTTCTGAAGTGGCAGAGTTCCCCATGAACACCTTTTCCCTAAACTCAATTAGTTCAAAGGTGGAGAACATCTTCTTGTCATAGTACACATGGCGGGTAGCATCCGTATCAATCCACCATTCCTTGGGGTTAGATCCTACCAAGTTCACCTAAGAGATTATTGCTATGAGGTCAATGTCAGACATACCCTTGCTGATGTCATCAACCACATTAGCTTCTTTGGGTTTGTTCCTCTTTGGCAATCTACAATCTGCAGATTTGTGATCTTGCTTCCCATAGTTGAAGTATTTTCCTTGAAACTTTAGTTTCTTGGAGACTCTCCCTTTAGGTCCTAACCTAGTGCCCTTCCCTTTGTTGTTAGCTTTCTTGAACATGGAACATTGATCATGTTCCACAAAGTCAGCCTTCGCTTCGTTGGGATTGTGTGCCCCTTTCTTGTTATATCCTCTATTGTCTTCTTCGATGAGAAGTCTAATAATCAGATCTTCGATGATTCATCTTTCTTATGTCGGTGGTAATTCTAAATTCTTTCCAAAAGCCTAAGAGAGGCAACTTTCAATATTAGTTGGTAACTTGAAACGCTTTGCTCAACATCATTCCTCAACATGAATCTCATGGACAATTACATGAAGTTCTTTGTACTTGACCGACCAATGGTCTTGAATCTACCATTTTGTAATTGAAACGCTCATGACAAACTTTCTCAATCTCAAAGATCCTCATTTTTATATTTATGGTCTAGTTGATTCCCATAACTCTGGTCGCTTATTTCATACATTGTATAAAGAATAAGTTAAAGCATTCATGACGTAGTTTTTGCATAGAAAGTCAAAATGTTTCCAAGCATCCACAACACTGATGACTTGGATATCACGTTCATCCTCTTTGAACTTGGAGCATCTTCAGTCAAAAATCTCACAAGATTCAAGGTGATTAGGTAGAATAACATCTTCTATTGCCACCTGTTAAAATTAAGTCCATTGAACTTCTCTGGTTTTTCTCTAGGTGAGACAGAGATAGGCACAGTAGTAGGCATCACTAGCGTTTGTGCCATAGTAGGGGTCGCCACTTAGGTAGATGCAGGTGGAACATCATTGAGTGAATCATAGTCCATTTCTTTGCAAAATTGTACAAAATTTGTCAAATTTTCTTTTCCCAAAACCAATTCTCATAATAATTGTAAATAACGTGTTACAAAGTATTCCTAGGAAATACTGATGGGGTATAGAAACCCAAGCCAGAACCGGCCTTCTTAGACAGAATATTCAATTCCTATGAAATATTGGAGGGGTCACAAACAGTCCCACTTAAGATCCAAACCCCTTAGACATATTCACCATCTCCTCTAATGCTTGGAGAAAATCACACCAATGTCTGTCTTCAAGGATGAAATGGCTTGATGAATGGTCGGCAAAGCACCTTGCAATCACTCGACTAATTGGAATTAGTCACTTATCATCAGTTTGTATTAGTTTATAATAGAGAGAAAGAAACAACTGTGTGGTTCCATGGATCATTTTTCTAAAGGAGATCTTGACACTTATAAATAGTGCATAAGAAGATGAATGGAAGAACCAAAGAGCGATGAAGCTCTGGCTGTTTCAAGTTCAACGGAAAGGGAATTAAATAGATTTAAAAGGTAATAAAGGATTTTAATTCCTTTATCCAAACGTTTCAAAACAAAACTTAATTTCATTCAATAACGGATATCCAACATAAATATGACTAATGCTTAATTTCCATGGATTATATTGTTTTTTCAGGTACTAGTCTCATGTGGTGAACTGTAGTAGCTTAATGTTGCATAAAAAGGTTTTCATGTGCTTGAGGTGTTGTTGCAGATCTTCTCAATTGTTCTTCTTATCGGATTCCCGATCGCCATGCCCGTTTACGTCAATGGCTGCAAGGATTACAAAGGGTATCCATGGTGGTTCTATGCCTGTGAGCTTCAAGGCGGGTCATTTTCTTCATCTATAAAACCTTCCATTTCCCAGCCATGACCACACAAATCCCTTCGCGATACCATCGTTATTTGGTATTCTGAAATTTGAACTAGCATTATCTTTTATATATCTCGCAGTTGCTAATGATGGCAGATAATTGTTGTTTTTCATTTTTTCATTTTTTCCATCAAGAACTCGACATTGTATGGGTAGTCTCTGGATAAACCCATCTACTTGATTTCTTATTCACTCGATTTGAAAAGTAATTCGAAAAGTGTTGATAAAAAAAAAATAAAGAGGAAAAATAGAAGGAAATAAAATCTAAAATAAAATAACAAATGAGTTTAACTTAATACCACTTATACGGTACTCAAACTTATTTTTATTTGTTTTTCTGCCATTATATAAAAACTAAAAATTTTAAAATTATGAGGAATTTTGATTATATTTGATTTTCTTTTATATTTTCTTCAATTAAACCAAACATGAGAAAATCATTTTTCTTAATTTTTTTTTCTTTCCTTAATACTTTTCAATTCCAAACCAAGCCTTAATTGCTTGTTTAATACCTCACATACGCGCACTCTTTAAAATAATTTATATTTAAGAGTGCTGGAGTTAAGTTAGGTGCCCAAGTGAGTTGACCTCAATCTAACCAAACTAGGCTCTTCGAATCAATAAAGTTTCTGTATTTGCCTTTTTCAAAGTTAAACTTCCATTAATTACAATGGATAAAGCTTCTCGCCTACAATGGCTTTAATTGATAGAACTAACACAATGTTGGTATACATATAATTGCTTTGTTGAATGCTAAATTTTATATCATAATAATTATCCTAAACATGAAAATTCATATATTCAAATCTCTCTTTTCCTTTATTGAATCCGAGGTTGATAGTGTGAAGAAAAAGAGTGTAGATGAAGAAAACAAGGGAGCAAGGAAAAGAGAGATAGTTTATTTTTCTTTCATTTTTCTTTTTTCTTTTTTTCTTTCAAAGTGGAATCAATGCTCAACGATATGTCAGATCATCATCAATTCATCACCATACTGTCGGATTGTGGGGACTTAGCCATTTCACTTTAGAGAAATTCTATTTACACCCCAAGAATTTCTCTATACACCCCATATCACACACAACTCATTTTTACACCCTATCTCTCTAATGGGGTGTATAAAGAAATGGATGGGGTGTAAATAGAATTTCTCTTCACTTTATCATTAATATATATATATATATATATATATATATCCGAATCGATTTACCGACGTTTAAGAAAAGGCTCAATAATATCAAGTTTAACTCTTCCATACGTCGCCCATCATGCCTAGTGTCACACCGATTAAGACATACCATAGATTTTCGCTTTTGCAAGTGTGTGACGCTAAGTCTTAGTCAATTTTTCGATATTTTCACACGAATAGTAAGATGAAAGAGACAAATTATTGAGATTGTGAGTGACCTATGGAATATTACAACAAGTAATATTTGAGTGGCTTTACCAATCCAAATGTTGTTTTATTATGTGGATTGATCTTGCCTCCAAATTATTGCTAACAATTACAGTGGATTGGTAAAACCACCCAAATATTACTTGTTGTAATATTCCACAGGTCACTCATAATCCTAATAACTGATACCAGAGTGCGGTTCAAGTTTGGTGGAATCATGGCCAAAAGTTATTTGGGTCCCATGATTAAATTGACAGCAACAAATTATTCATTATGGAAGTCTATGATGGAGGATCTCCTTAATTTTAAGGATTATATGATCCTATTGAGAAAGATAATGCCAAGTCAAGTGGCATGTCAGATGATGATTGGAAGAAGTTGAAGAAGAAAACATTGGGTTTCATTCGCCAAGGTAACACTCTGCCTTCTACAATTATGTTGCCAAAGAGACAAATCCCCACACTATTTGGAAGAACTTGGAAGACATGTACAAAACAAAGAACACACAAGCAAAGATTTTCTTGATGTGAAAGCTGATGAATTTGAAGCCCTGGGAAGCCGAATCAATTGTTGAGCATCTGAATGATTTCGAAGGAATGATCGCGCGGTTTTAAGTTGCAGGTCTCTCAATTGATGATGAGACCCGAGCATGCTTGCTACTTGGCTCATTACCAGACAATTGGAACACTTTGGTGGTGTCTCTGGGAAATTCAACCCTAAAAAGGAAAAGTCACTTTGGCTATGGTGTGCACTGTTCTATTAAATGAAGAAATTCGAAAGAAGGACTTTGTGGGCAATGACACACGTGCCCTTTTCACAGAGAACAGGGGTCGAAGTAAAAGTAGAGGACCATTTGGGTATAACAAGTCAAGAGGCATATCCAAGTCTAGAGGGAAAATAAAGTGTTATCATTGTGGAAAATAGGCATGAAAAAGGAACCGCAAGATCCTCGGCGCGAAGGAGACAAGAGCTGGGCTATGAGGACAATAAAATACTGCTGCTGCCAACCTATGCTGACAATGAGGTGACTTTACTTGCAATCAAGAAGATTGTTGTCATAGAAAGTGTAACAAGATGTCGAGTGTAGTGGACTCGGCAAAGATCAAACCATTGTGTCCCCTAAAAGGGAATATTTCAACATACAAAGCAGAGACCATGCAGACAATGGAAGACGTGGAAACAAAAATGTTTCCCAGATCCCCGGGATTGGTGACATCTATATACAAACAAGTATGGGGTGCACATTAACGTTGAAAGATGTGCGACACATTGTAGACTTGCATCTAAACCTGATTTCTATGCATATGCTAGACAAAGATAGATACATCCACTTTATCAGTAATGGCAATTGGAAACTCACTGAGGGATAATTGGTGGTGGCATCAGGCATATTATGTTATTCGTTGTATAAGACACAAGCAAAGGTGTGTTGAGGACAACTAAATGCAGTTGATGATGATACCTCCCTAGATTTGTGGCACAAGCAGCTAGCACATATAAGCGATAAGGGGTTACAACTTTTGGCCAAACAGTCCCTCATTCCTATGGCCAAGACAAATCATCAAACCCCGTGAATATTGCCATTTGAAAGAAACATACAGTATCATTCCAAAAGAACACTTAAAATTGGCAATTGGAATTATTATATTATGATGTTTGCGGACCCATGGAGGTAGATTCTTGGTGGTAACAAATACTTTGTTACTTTCATTGACGATGCTTCACGAAAGACATGGGTATACTTGTTGCATACAAAAAGTTAGGTATTCTAGTATTTTCATAAATTCCATGCCATGGTGGAGAGAAAGACGGGAAATCCTCCGGTTTAATTTCAGACCACACATGAAAATACATCTCCAAGGAGTCTCAAATAATATTGCCTCAAGCATGGAATCGTGCACGAGAAGACGCCCATTCCTAGAGACTACACAAAGACAATCAGAGCAGTAGAGGATGAATCAGACCATTGTGGAAAAACTCCGGTGCATGTTAAAATTAGCTAAACCTTCTAAGTCATTTTAGGGTGAAGCTGTTAACACTATAGTTCATCCGATCAACAGACGCTCATCGCTCCTTTGGACTTCTTTTGATATTCCCAAAGAGTTTGGACAAGAAAAGATGTTCCATACTTTCCCTTGAAGGTGTTTTGATGCAAAGCATTCATGCATGAACCAAAGGAGTAAAGATCAAGTTTGATGATAAAAACCTATGCATCTTTCACTGGATATGGAGATGAGGTGTTCGACTATAGGCTGTGATTTAGAGAAGCAAGATAGTCGGAAGTAGACGCTGTGGTTTCATGAACACAAAACCATTGAAGATATGGAGAAAATGCAGCGTGAAGCAACTCACATATGAAGGCATAGCAGATCTGACACCTGGACAAACTTCATCAGAAAGTGCCACTAATGAAGCAGAGATGTCTAAATCAGAACCAATGAGAGAACTTGAAGAACCAGTCATCAAGGAGGAAGAAAGTGGTGATGATAATGATACAGGAGGTCCTGATGAGAGGGAGTAGATCCTCCACTGTGTTGGCACCTCAGTTGAGAGACGGAAACTGCAGAACGCCAACCATCTACATGGTATCCAAATAAAAGTATATTTCTAATTGTTTCGATGAGGGAATGAGCTCAATAAATACAGCCTTACAAAGATAAAGACTGTTGAATAAAATCCATGCGAGAAGAGATGAATTCTCAAAAATGATACCTACGAGTTGACAAAATTGCGTGAGAAAACACTCTAAGAATAAATGGATGCTTGCTTAAAGAATGACGACGAGAAGCCATGGAAGTATTGCCTGTCTATATGAAAGGTTTTGGTCAATGGCTTTGATGAAATCTTTTTCACCTATTGTGAAATGTGTTCCGATTCCGAAGCTATACCATTGAAACTAGCATGAATCTCGAATTGAAGCAATCCTCGATATTAAGACCGAGATTGGTATGGTCATCTTGATGAAGAGATCTTTCTGGAGCAACCAGAAGGCTTCAAAGTGAAAGGGAAGGAGAACACGGTCTGCAAGTTAAAGAAAAAGTCTATATGGACTTAAACAGCACTCACCTTAATAATGGTAGTTACGAAATTTGACTCTTTCGTGATGAGTCAAGTGTACAAAAGGACATTTGCAGATCTCAGTTTATGTTCTTCGAGATTCCATGATGATAAATTCATCATACTCTTGTTATATGTTGATGATATGTTACTTAGGGTCAGATGCCGGTATGATCCAAACTAAAAGGAATTGTCAAAGACGCTTGACATGAATGATTTACAAAGGCAAAGTGTATATCGAATGTGAGATTCCGTGAGATGAAGTGCTAAATTCAGGTTATCATAGGAAAGATATATTGAACAACTATTGGAAATGTTCAATATGAAAATTCAAAGCCAGTTTCCACACCACTTGTTGGCCATTTCAAGTTGAGTAAGAGACTGTCCATCTACGAAGAAAGAAAAGGCAAATGCCACTAATCTATGAAGTCACTCCATGTACAAGTCTAATGGTGCTACATGAAAATGTCCAAACATATCCCCACAACAAGCCATGCCCTTAAGGTGTCCAGTCTGATCTGAAAAAGAATATCCTGATATCTACACACTCAAACAGCAATATTTTTAATGTGAACCATCTCTTAAATGTTACACTGATTCCATACAAGTCCTCCTGAGATCCAGATTGTAGAAAATCACTCTGGTAATTTATTTACATTTGTGTGGGGAGCTACATCATGGTAGCAGCTATAGTGTGTTTCACTTCTCACTACGTGGGCAGAGTATATTGCGCCATCAAGCTAGAAAAGAGATGCTGGTGGATGAAGCCGTTTCTTCAAGAACTAGGATGAAACAAAGAGAGACTACATAGTACATGTGATAGTTAAAGTATAGATCAAGCAAGAACACCATCATACAAGGACAAATAACATAGATGAGATATCATTGATCCAAAAGGTTATTGAAGAACAACCGCTCCAAATAAGAAAGATCCACACCGATGAGAGAATATCAGCCGATATGATTACCTAAGGTCATTACAAAAGAAAAAATAGCATGATATATCAAGAGCACAAGCATGAGCTCCTACTAAGGAGTCAAGAAGACTCCCACCTCCATTTTTTTGTTACATGGGTCTAGAGGGGGAGATTTGTGGGGTCCAACCCCATTAATTACTGCTATAACAACAGCCTTTATAAAAGGAGAAATGTTCTCCACCTTGCCACCAAGTCGCTTAACTAATGTTCGTATGGATGAGAAATGGCCTTTGTTTCGGCTAGTGAAATTGGTTTCCATTTCAACTAATGGAATCCACCTGAGGATCAAACCCTTGCTTATAAATAGGCTTCGAGGAACATAATCAAATGAGAATTTCCAGGATATTAGAAAGAGTTCTAGAGATCATTCTTTCAATCAAAGAGAGCTGAAAGAATAGGTGTGAAATAGTTGGGGTTATCACACCGAGGAGAGCGGCAAGAAACATAATACTCCATAAAGAGAGTACTGAGAGGAAAAATTAAGAGGATTGTGAGCATATCCTGGGTGTGTGACATCTGGTGCTTGTAACACCCCTAAATTATACCCTGACAGTTTTATAACATGTTTAGGGTATAATAAAAGTAAATGTATATTTTTCCGAAATAAAATAATGCTAAAAATAAAATAAGAAAAATCCAGAATTAATAAAAGAGTTAAGGGTAGATTAGTAATTTGCCAATTCAAGACTCAAGGGTCATAACAAAATAAGATTACAGGTTAAAATGGAAAAATGAATAATTTGATTTGCAAATAGAATAAAGGACCTAATAGCAAAAAACCCAAAAAGTAATACAAATTTGTATAAGGCCAAACATGGCCTTATTGAAAGGCACCATATCTCGTATTGTCTAAAATGATAGGGCCAAATCAGTGAGGAGGAGGGCAGGAAAGAGAGAAGAGAAGAAGAGAGAAGAAGAAGAGAGAAGAAGAAGAAGAGAAGAGAAGAAGGAAAGTTAAGGAAGGAGAAAAGAAAACCAAAGGTAATGGAACTTGTTAGAACTTTTGTATGGATTTTGGCATGAATTTTTAGATGATACTTGTTTGTGTTTGGAACACCCTTTTTGTGTAGACTTTGTCAATGGTTGTTTGGTTTGGCTGTGGTCCTCAATGAGGAAAAATTTGTATAGAGAAATGTCAGTTTCAGTGGTAGATGTTGTCCGTTTTTTTTTAAACCCATGTTTTTGTTTTGGCCATAACTTAGCCATAACTTATCCAAATTGAGTGATTCAAATTTAAATGTAAACTAGACTTCTATAAGAACACATCTTCCTGAAATATGTGTATGCAAATTTGGACCCCAGGATACCCATAAAATTCGTCAAAGTGAAGCTCTGTTTCGGGTCACCCAAGCATAGCCAGATTTCCTAAGCAATTTCGTATTTAGGCCATAAGTTGAGTTCTACTATCCAAATTGAGTGATTCAAATTTGAGTAGGAAACCAGACTTCAGAAAAATATTCCTGAATAAGTTAGATTCAAATTTGGACCTAAGAATCTAAAATTCATCAGGTATATGGAACAATTTGGCCTCCTCAATCGTCTAAATGTACCACTTAATCAGGAGTAATTTTGGTTGTTAAACTATAACTTGAGTTATACTTATCCAAATATAATTCAAATTTCTGTATAACTAGACATAAGGAGAATAACTTTCATGAAGAAATTATGGTCAAATTATGTCTTTAATATTCTCTGCAAAATTTTCAAACATAAGACACACCTAAATTTTGTTCCTCGAAATTGTCCGTATACCAGAATGTTTAGACCATATCTCCCAAATTAAAAGTCCAAATGATATGATGTTTGAACCATAAGAAACTTAAGACATAGGGATATATTGAGTTAGAAGATCACTTCCTCTAACAATCCCTTTTACAGAGTCAATAATTGTAGTCAAAAATAGACTTGGGAGCTGCTTAGAACTTTTCAGGCAGAATTGGTTATGGAAATTGAAATTGTTTAAAAGTTATATAATTATATTGTTATATGGTAGATTTGATCATAACATTATAAATCATGATAACATGTGTTATGAAAGTTAAAGAGAATACACTATAATTTTTTTGAGTATAAAAAATCATAAGAATGCTTTATGCTAGATTATTTGATAATGTAATATCTCAAGTAAGTATGGCATTATTATCAAATAGTTATTCATGTATATAAGATATATTTTCTTAATAATTGGAAGATTTAAGAAAATATAAGAAAATGATCGCTCAAGGCAGGACCGGGTAGTTGGATAGATAGGCATGCTTATAGGGAAGGCCAGTCGCAAAGATACAAGCTTGAGGAGCATTCTGAGGCTCCCTGCTTTTTGCCTGATGACATAGGATCCCGTTGATCATTATACGTCCCTCTGCTTAGTCATAGATAGAAATTCACTGCCTTCAGACAAAGGATAGTACTTTTAGGTACATACAAGTTTTTTCTAGTATCCACTTCTAAGGTTTATGTGCATTAAACATAAAAGAAAATGACAAGGGCTGGCCAAACGTGATGTATATAAGATATGGCATGATATAGAATCATAAAGATCGTACATGTAATGATAGTATACGCTACAAGAACAAGAAGCAAAGTGTAAGATGACATTTAAAAGTATATGAAATATGATAAGAAATGAAACATAAGGTGAAATAGTAGATATGAGAAATGGAATAAGTATATGTAAATGCTATATTTCCATTATAAGTATATGCATGTATCTAAAGTGAGATATCTTATTAGGGTTGTCCACAAGAGCACTCCCACTGTTATAAGCTTAGTATGAGTGTTTCATCCGTATAAGTACGAAGAGGAAACCATAGGACAGACAACTGCATCACTAGCCAGCGTCAACACATCACTAGGTACCTCCACCGAAATACCATTTGGCTCATAATGTATATGTATTTTGATTTCTTTGTGCTGGGCTGTAATATTGTAAATGTTGAAACTTCATGAGATGGGCTTATATATTTTGTAATCCGTCGCTATTAATATAGTACGTTAAATACTTAAAATTATAAGGAATGGTCGTTTAGAGTTTATAAGTTTATAGTAAAACATGAAAGGAATGATTACCTTCGCATCGAGCTGGTTAGGCGCCACAAATGCCGCTTTATTCATAGTGAAATTATTTTCTCAGATTTTGCTCCTGTGGAGGTTTTCCTCATTCTAAAAGGTTTCACGCGAGTATCGAGTGTCATTATTATCTTACCATCTTATTATCTATAGATTGACTTAGCCATCCATATACACTTTCATTTCTCGAAGGTTGGCATAGAAACCCACCTACTGCTTTTATTATGTGGATTGGCTCAGCCTCCAAACTACTTATTTACATTTCCGTGGATTGGCATAGCCACCCAACTGTTGATTAATTTGGCATTGCCACCCAATTGCGATTTGATCTTGTGGATTGGCCTTGCCTCCAAATTGTTGCTAACAATTACAGTGGATTGACAAAGCCACCTAAATATTACTTGTTGTAATATTCCACAGGTCACTCACTATCCTAACACAAGTCATGTAATGGAACCCACCATGTTTTTTAATCTTACTCAACAAACTAATTACAAAACTCATGTAGTGCCTCAGCACTTACAAAACAGGAACTAAAGAATGAGGCATTACAATGGCTTCTCTCCCAATACCTCTTTCTCCATCTCATCCCCATCATATAAGCTTTTATAGCCTTCTGATTTACATGTGAATTCTAAAACGTGGGTCAATTTGGGTAACTATCCTTAACTACCCACTAACACCACTCTTCACCCAACACACCCTTTCATGGGTGGTTAAACATGACCCCATGATCCCTTGTTTTAGGAAAGTGGTGCAACTATTCATAGAACTGACCTGAAACTGCTGCCAACTGTTGACAACCACTGCCTCTATATGAATTCCTTCCCTGTGACTCATGCAACCCTTGTGGCCTTCCCTTAGTTGCTACCTGAGTCGCGTGTTCATCTCATGCCTTAGCCTATGAGGCATATCACCATCCCTAGATGTCATCCAGGCGCTCAGTCACGCTGTTGTATCCCTGATTGGCTTCCTTCAACCCACGGTTTGCAAGACATTAATACATCTTACTGTCTGAGCCATGGACCACTAGCAACTGATCGAGGCAACCAAGCCTTCCTGAGCCAATCAAGCCTTTGTGGCATGTTCTGCTCCCAGTCCATGCTCTGTTCGTGGCATTTGATAAGCATGAGTGTGCTATTTGAAATGGTAAGCCTATGTGTGCAAGTGCACGCGTCGCCTCAAGTAATAAAGTAAAAGTATGAGTATCATCCCATGAGGACTGGCTATTAAGTACTGATTCTAGTTTAGCTTAGGCTCTATTTAGATGACAAAAAATCTATGGAAAACTCAATTTACACTAAACTAGCATGCAAGAATCCTAAATTAACAATGACTCAAGACTAAAATCCCTAGGGCATAGATTTTACCATTCCAAACCTACATGAACCTCTTAACCCAATCAATTAATGTTCATTTTATTTCAAAGTCCCTTCCTTCCTTCCTTCCTCCCTGATGATTTACCACGCATATGTGAATTCCCTATGGATATATTTATAATACACCCTAGAATCATGTATTCTTGTATCTCTACTCAACCCCGATGTCCAAAGGTGCATTAAATCCAAGAAATCCCTAGTACTAGCCAATTTGATCTCATACTTATATTTCTATTCATGACAATTAAATGGTATCTATCCATGGTCTAATTCAATTATCACTCTCAGATCTCAAATTGAACCACACATTATGCTACTGGCCAATTACCACATTCATTAAGAACAAAATGAATTAATCAACACATATAGCCAAAGCATAAATTCACTAAATTAAGAGATTCATATAAACAAGTCTTGATTACATTTTAAGCCCTAATAAAATCTAATTCAAACATAGCTAGAAAAGGAATTAAACTATCAAAAGAAAGAATATTATGGGAAGAGATTTAAAATGACGGAAGTGAAAGCCTCATTATCTTTATTCGATGATGGATTGAGGTGAAAATAACTAAGAATCCAAACCTAAATTAGCATGCAAAAGATGAGAAATAAATGGAAAAGCCTAGTGGTTTAGACTCTACTTAGTTAACCTTTATGCATTATTAAAATTTTCCCTTAATTTTAGTATCTTAATCTCCTATTTATGGTAAGTTTCCACTATTGCACCAGGATTCTCTCGATTGCCTCATATTCCATCTTGGGTTTAGGTATTTTGCATCTCTACTCAACCCCAAAACCCTAAAAGCGCAATAAACCCAAGAAACCTTAATTACCACACAAAATGCATGAGAATCTCCATTCTACCCAAGTCTAATTCAACTCTCACATCTTAGATCTCAAATTGAACCACTAATCGTATTAATGATGATAAATCATAAATAGGTATGAAGATTAGAGTAGAACAATTAATACAAATGTGATAGAAATATCAAATAAAAGGTAAATCAGTCTTCAAATACATAAATCATAACTAAACTACATCTAAAACCCTAGAAATGAAAATCAAAACATGAGGTGAAGAAATACATCCAAAGAAGCACAAGAAAATAAGAAATAATCTTCTTCTTCTTCAATCTTCTTCCTCCAAGAGCTTTTCCCTAGGGTTAGAAACCTTAGAGGCTTATTCCTCTACCTCTAGTTGGAGGTCCTCCACTCAAACTAAAGAAATAAAGTGTTTATATAGAGTATTGGGAAATGGGCCTTAAATAGTCAAACAAGGAAATTGCCAACATGGGCCTAATGTCGCAGCCATGTGAACAATGATGTCATGAACGCCATTTTTTTGCTCTTCTACTTCAATGTCGCGACATCCAACAAAGGATGTCAAGAAGATGCACTATTCATCGCATTTCTTCCTTTCCTCGCATTGAACTTCTCGAGCTCTAACTTTCGCCTAGACCTAAATCAAGATTTTGGACCTCGTTGGAAAGCTTAAGAAGTTTACTATCCATAAATAAAAATATTTGAGCCTTGGGAGGTCATTATACAGACAAAAATACTGAAATACAGTAGCTGCTGCTGCGTGTAGAATTTGCTTTTTTTTTTTTTTTACCTCGTCTTATTGCCTTAATGCCTGGATTTGATCACTACAAATAGGAATGAAACAATGCTAAAAACACTTATTAATAAGGCCAAACATGCTAAATCCACGAAATATGTGGGCATAAATGAGTACAAAGTGTATTTATCACACCCCAAAACATAAGTCTTTGCTTGTCCCCAAGAAAATGAAAGACACAAAACTAAACAAACTAAACATGAAAAAATAGACACAACACATTAAACGCAAATGCAATAGTGAGATGAACAAGGTGCTAGCCAATAATTCAAAAGGACACAATGAAAGTTCTATAGTAAATGTGTAAAATCAAATGGGGATCCCGGTACATTTGCTATCTCAGACGCCTAAAACCTCGAGGGTCTCGCTTGACAACTCACAACTCGTGGAATTTCAGATTTCAGGTAACCCAATACCACTGTTGTAACTGAATTTATCGTGATCCATATATTTTCGCCAAAAAATCGGGCAGGGGCCCTTTGTTCAGGAGCCTTACCCAATATACAACCCAGATAACAATATAGCCATGACCATCCAGTGGTCTCAATAAGTAGTAATGACTACACAGTGGTCCATCTGACCATATCCCCCAATATACAACTATATCACAATAGTCTATAAGATTTGTTACAACACCTGCTACATAATATATAGATGCATGCTCAACAACTACCAAAGCCACAATCTGGCTTTCTTCATAATCATGCCTCGAGCGAGCTCATTGCCTCTCGCAGACACCCCTGTTCCAATGTGGTCCCATGACAGGGTGAGCAATGCCTAGTAGAGTAAACTCCAACAAAGGCTACTCCCCACCTAAGTGCACATGCAATGCCATTTCACACATTCAAGTAAAAACATACATTCTACCAAATGTCGTCATGGATGAGAATGACTCACCCCTATCCCATGTCCCGAGTCCTCATCGACTTCATTACGTAATGCCAAGTGTGAAACCTAAGATTTATGTTCCATCATCACGACCATTTTTCCAAAACAAAAGCTTTTGTTTTATAAACAAAAATCCATCGACAAACTCGATATTCACTTGTTTTTATCAAGTCCCGTGTTTTGTGGGTAGCGAATTTTCGAGGTCTCACCAAGAGGCTTCAGATGCCTTCCGACACTCTTTGTTAACTCATCACCGGATACATATGTTCAACTGAATACTGGTTTTTCACCCGAGGGGGTATCTATCTCTTCTTGCTATACCCAACACACATATTTTTCATTTCCTTTTTCTTTTATGCGATCGTGAGAATCATTTTAGAAGTTGTCCCATTTTACCGAGCCCACCATCGAACACCAAACACAGTGTCAATCTCGACCATGCACTCACACCCATGTCATGCGATGTCCCGTGCATAAATGCAATGCAATGACATTGCATATCTCAAAAGTACATGCACAATGAATGCCACGTGCAACAATTCAAATCACATTTGGCGCATCGCTGATAATCATATTTAATACATATACTTTACATCCATTCAATTCAATATGCTTATCACACATATTTCAACATGCTTCCATACAATCAATTTGTGATTCATTCTTCATGCACTACAAGCATACATCACACCAAGCATCAATCATATACGCAAAGATAACTTGGCAGTATCCTTTTACTGGGCCAGGGCATAAACAATGCCCACAAATCCATTAATGTACTTTTTGAAAAGAGCAGGAAACTCCCAAAACTATGAGCACAAAATTCCATTCACTAGCATATGGTTAAATTTTAGACTCAAAAATCTTTTCATAGAGTCCAAGAACGCGTAAATTGGAGTTCGGACGAGAAAGTTATGGTCGTTTGAAGTCGAAGCTGTCGATTTGCATGGGTGTGTGAAAATTGTTCAAACCCCAAAACTAAGCACTACACCCATGGCCAACAATCGGCCAACCCAAACCACAACAGTTTAGGTTCAGTCCCAGGACTGATCATCCATGGCTATAGGCAGGTTGGATGCCCAACCACGCCCAATCGTAACCAAGGCTACACACGGGTAGCCAAAAGGTCCAGAATTTCAGTCTCGAAATACTGATTTGGTCCTTGAACATCAATAAACACAACCTTAAGATTAGAGTTGAACCAAAATGGCCCTTACATGGCCACTAGGCAAGAAATAACCAGTGTAGGAGAAACCCCAACCTCTTTTGTTTTTGGCACCTAATCGTAGCTCTCGTCAAGTATACCAACTTTAATTCTCGGACTAAAGACTTTCGACCGTTTGAACACCGGAACCCGGAGTCTTTTTTTTTCTTTTCCTTTCCACGCACGAATCTCCCTTCTTTTTTTCCCCTCATTTCCTTCCTTTCTCCATTTCCTTCTTCTTCTTTTTTCTTTCCTTTTCCCTTTTCTTTCCTTCTCACCTTTCCCACCATATTTTTTTTTTAGCTTGACTTCGAGGTTTCTCTTCTCCTCCTCTCTCACGGCCATGTGTCTTCACATGATCCATCCATCATGTGCCATGTGTTACATAGACACATGCTTTAGGTGGCACCTTCCTCACCACATGGCTCTCATGCCATGTGTCCTTCTCCCATGGTGCCATGTGGCAGCCCTTGGTCATGCCATGTGGCACCACCCCATGTATCACTCGACACCTGCTGCCTCGAAAAACGTGAAATTTCGACTATCTCGGAATTCAACGAAATTTGACTGGGTAACTAAATTTTGTGAGACGAATTCAACGGTGAAGTTCGTTTCATCATTTGAGATCTAGAAAATTTCAAGATTTTCCACCTGTATTATAGCTACAAATTACCGTTTTACCATTTTTCAGAAAAAATGAATTTTTCTTGGGTTTTACATTCTTCCCCCTTTAAAAGAATTTTGTCCTCGAAATTCACACACATATACACATTCAATATCACATGCATATGCAACAATCATTTCAATATCAATGACAAAAAAAGAAAAAATGTACCTTTATCCTCAAATAAGAAAGGATGATTGGCACGTATTGTGTCCTCGCGTTCCCTTGTTGCCTCTTCCACTCCACGGTGCTGCCCTAAAACTTTTATTAGCATCACGGTTTTGCCTCGCAAAACCTGGTCCTAGCTATCCATGATACGCACTGGTCCCTCTTCAAAGGTCTCATCCTCATCAACAACTAGCACGCCTCAATCTACTACATGAGTTGAATCCGGAGTGTACTTTCGGAGCATGGAGACATGGAATACCTCGTGGAAACCCTATAAACTTAGCGGTAATGCCAATCGATACGCAACTGTGCCCACCCTCTCAAGTATCTCTGGTGTCTTGATTTTTCGAATAGCTTCACTTTCTCTGCCGAATCCGACCACTTTTTTCAGGCATCACCTCTGAAGAAGACGTGATCAAGAAGCAACTTCTGCTGAATGCCCATTTCTAAGCTTATCGCTAGCCCTGATCCTCTAGGAAATGGCATTTAAGGCCAGGCCAATGTTATTTATTTTTACAGAAAGAGAAGTAGACATTCTTTAACACCGACATATCGCCTCCGACATTCGCGACAAGAGCTCGAGCCAGTGGGTCACCGTCCCTTCAAAGCTAGTCCGCCTCCGCCTATTATCAATAATTGAGAACGCTGTACCGACCTACCTTTCCTACTAGAGCCCCAAGGGAATCTGAAGAATAAGATCTAAATTCCTCTATGTTAGAGGGTACCCAAATGCACACCTCCAGTAGGTGGGCAGAGAGACCGTTATTAACTGACTAAATGACTAGATTCTCCCTAACGCTAGCTAAGCTAATAACAGTCTTAGTTCCCTCTCAACTCAAATCAATAAGCTTTTTTTATTTTTATTTAGGTGCTTAACGCCTCTTTCTTAACCTATCAGGGGCCTCGCCTAGGAAGGGAGATTAGCCGAAAATGTGCGACATCAAATTTAGCTGGAAGTTTTTCTACGTAGGTTCAAATCCTACCTCTCCCACTTGTTTGTTGTAGACTTCAGAGAAGAGAAATGAGGCATTCGTCAGAGTAGGAAGGCCAACCGAGCGAAGCTCTTTCTTTTTTTTGGTCATGCCATGAAGTTCAATTGTATTGTTGCTAGAGGCTGGCTAATCCACAATCTATAGATTCCCCATCTATCTATATCCAATCCCAACGAGAATAGAAGCTAGCGCTTCCACCTTGGCCCAGGCCGTAGTCTTTAGCTTATGCAGTGGTCGGCCTTCCTACACGCAGCACCTCACACGCCTGGCTCGACGGCCAAAGCCGATACATACGTATAGGCTAAGAACCCTCATTTCATAGCGCCTTGGGAACAAGTTTGACTGCAGGATTGATTGGAGAGAGGAGAGGGTATTCTAAGATCAAGGATGGATTTAGAGTCTTTCGCAAGGAGCGATGCGATTACGAGAGTTGCACACGTATGTGGTACAAGGGGGTTCGTGTCTACATATAGTGGGAATTGGCCTACTCACCCTATTTGTTCCATGATCTATGGTCTATTGAGCTACCCAATTTCGACACTAGTTAAGATTTTTATCGGATACGAAATCATCAAAGCTGATCTAGTGGTCTTTATGAGGATTCTCATCGCCCGTAGGATCTCATTCGAGATCACCGCACCTCTTTTCTGGCAAGCCAGGACTGACGGTCAGCTTATAGGTGGTGGTTGGGTGTTGCACTACGCATTACTAGCCACCTCTCCTAACCTCATGCGCCGGCCGGGCATAAATCATGTGAAACTCATCACTACCTCTTAAGGGCGTTGAGACCATAGCATGTTACACGAAAGCGCCGCTTTCTCTGTAGTGTTATCACACAGCTACCCGCCTAGAAGAGCCACTCACTCTGTAGTGTTATCACACAAGATAAGCACGACGTCGTCGCTAGCAGTGAATCGTTCTTCCAATTAACTCCGTCCACCTATCGTTCAAAAACACAAGAGAATCACGCAACGCATCGCCGGTGTACTTCCTGCCCGCAAGTAAAGAAAGAAGAGCGACAAGGTTCAATTCAGATTTGACTGTTTGCAGCATGGGAGTGGATTACCTAAAAAATCCCTGGGAACAATGAAAAAAAATATATATCTCAATAAAGAAAATGAGAAATAGATTGGCGAGATCCAACTAGTGAACAACTCCGTCAAAAGAAAAACCACAGCCCGAGGACCTTTGCGACCTTATCCTACTCGAACCAAAGTTCTTCACGCCAAGCAAGACCGCCTTTGTCCCTTTCCTTTCTTCATTTTGCCTCCTTCTTTGCTTTGTTCCAATAGAGTATAAGGCAAAGCTAAAGTGGTTCGTATGCCTACTTTACCTACTTGATGAAAGGGAACGAACTTAGTTTCATTTCCGAGTTTATGGATTGGATTCAATCAGCGTCACGACATAATCAAAAGGAAGGAATGACGCCTAATGATCGCTTCCTTTCTCGAGTTTCCGATTGTTTCCTAGATTGAAGTAGCCTTTCGTCGCCCTACCAAACAAAAGAAGTCACTATCACTCACCGCCATCATACCAAAGGTGCGCCCACCCGATGTGACTAAGCAAACAAATTGGTCTGGGCTGAATCATGACGAGGTTATCGAGATGCAAAGGATCGTAGATGAGCGAGAGAGGAGGCTCCTATTGACTAAAGGTTGGTTTGGCTCCCTTTTAGAATGAAACTATGAAGCCCCTACTGTTACTGACTTTGTTTGATTCAAAAGGCAAACGAGCTCCCTAACTAGTCGTATGGGGTGGGGTAAGCCAGGGTAAGCCGCCTCGATAAGGAGGAATTCCTAAAAAAAGGCAAAGTCCGTATTTATGAAGATTCTTTATATTAATAGATAGGAATGAGTGTTCGAAGTATAGATAGGATTCATCTCTGCTTTCTTTCTCTCCATTTTTCGAGAGCAAATATAACGATATAGAAAAAGAATCGGGAGATGATAGGCGATTGCCAGACATCTAAAGGGATGTCTATTCTATTCCTTTTTTTTTAAAGAAAAAAAATGAGATTTGTTGTTCATCTATCTCTTGTCTATCTATCATTGATTATATCTATGAATCCGGCCAAAGATCTCTCTGCTGGGTTCCTCGGGCCCCGGGAAATGGATTGGATCATTTCTGCCAACGAAATGAACGCAGAGCCTGTTCCGAATGCTTCTCCAAACCAAAAGTTCTCACAAAGAGAATAAGATGATGCCCCTTCCTCTCGTTGGGCCTTTCCCGCTATACCTTCCTCTGAACGCAATGTGTGGCACTGTGCTCGGAGGAAGAAACTCAAGAGAAGACGCCTTAGCCCAGTCCTTTTTTTTTTTCAATGCAACACAAGAAAGCGCCCTCTTTTTGTCATCCCTACAGCTTTCCAGATTTTGTATTGAACGCATGGTGTAGCTAGGACCTTCAAATCATGTTTGAGCCTATGTTCAAACCAAACACACCCCCTATTTGATTGAATAAGGCTGGAAAGAATGCTTCCCCCAACCACTAAAGGAAAGGCTCGACGAATGAAGGAAGGGAGGGTGGTCGAAGATCAGGGTGGTCGTAGATCATTTTATTTATTTGTTTTTCATCAAAAACGAAGAAGGCCGAGGATGGCCTACGGTGCGTGTTATCTGAAGGGAACACACTTTTTTTACTGGGGTGGTATGATTGTCGAGCCTTCTCTTCGCCCGCTGGCCTATTAGATAAATACCTGCTTTGGCCCGCCTTTATAATAAAGAATTCTACTTCACCCGGAAGCATTGGGCAAAATAAATATAAAGGAGGGTCCATGTAGTTGCCGCACCCGCCCCTTCTAGTCACCCGTGGCGCATCGTTCCTAAGATTCACGTTGTGGAAAAGAGAGAATCCACTTCGTATAACCACGCCCCGTTAGGTAGCGCAGGAATGGCTGAGAGCGGATCTGATATATAATCCAAGTCGAGTGGAGCCACGGAACGGCTGCCCGATGGAAACACTTCACGCTCGGCTTCAGAAAGCACTTTTTCGCGTTGAGAATTCCTGCTCCTTTCAGGTGAATTCCCATGTTGACGAATTAAAAAATTGTGGGGCCCTATCTAATCCATCTCTCGAGCCCCGAAGAAAAGCCCCCTCCCCTTCGGACTCCATATCTCTTTTGACTCTATATATGTGGGCACCTGATATCTATGAGGGTTCACCCACCCCGGTTACAACATTCCTTTCTATTACGCCTAAAATCTCTATTTCTGCTAATATTTCACGTGTTTCTATTTATGGTCTTAAGTGGAGCCATGACACAAATCTTCTTTTCCGCAAAGATTGCTTCTATGATCTTAGGAGCACTAGCCGCCATGGCCCAAGCGAAAGTAAAAAGACCTCTAGCTCATAATTCAATTGGACATGTAGGTTATATTCGCATCGTCCATCATGTAGAACCACAAGGAATTCAATCATCAATAATTGGTATCTTATTTACATCACGATTTATAGATGCATTCGCCATAGTTTTAGCATTACGGCAAACCCGTGTCAAATATATAGCGGTTTTGGGCGCTCTAGCCAAAACGAATCCTATTTTGACTATTACCTTCTCCATTACTATGTTCTCATACGCAGGAATACCCCTCAAGAAGGCCGAATTTTCAGAGTAAATTTACTCGTTCTTTGCCACTCGGTCAGGGCTTACTTCCTAGCCCAGTGGGAGTAGTGACTAGCGTTATAGGTCATGCAAATCTAAGGTTGCCACGAGTCACTTGGGGGACAAGAAGGAGGCGCCTCCGTGCAATCGTACACTTAGCTTACCGAACTGGCTTGCAACAAGGATGGGAATGCATGCTACGAAAGATAGGGTCAGTCTAATACATCAACCGTCTGCTAAATATCCTTGTACAAGTCCACAATCACTACACGAGATGAACCTTGGTTTGGTGAATTTAAGTTGGCCTTAGTGATTCATGCCACAATAGGTGCACCGGAATCAACAAAATTTGTATCCTAGGATTTCTATTACCATAGCAGAGCTACTGCAGTATAGTGGCCTAAGGTCAAACTCAGGGATGGGTTTTCTTCATGCTAAATGAGTCACAATTGATTGAAATTGGTGTTTCCACTTAGGATTTGGGGTTTGGTAAAATAAAGGAGGTTGATGGCTGCAAACCGTGAATCAAGCAGAGAAACAGCGTAAAAAGAACTCCTTGAAGCTCTTCGTACCACCTGTTTTCGGTGGTTCTAAGGTAACTGTAATGGCCTCGGCCCTTTTCCTCGCACCGAGATGACCTATAGTTATTTCCCCGAAATGACCCAGGTTTCATTATAAAAACTGAACCTTAAAAGCTTCCTTCCTGGTAAAGGTGATTTATGACCCATTAATGTTTCAAAGTAGTTATAACCATCCGCTGGATCTAACCTACAGGAGTTTAATAAATGGAAACTAATTGAGCATCAATGGATCTAGCAATAAGTATCCACTGAGCCGTGAAAGCTTAAGCAAGTAATTAACCACTCAAGGTACATCATTGTGGATTCAAACCCACGTGTGAGATGCGTAAAACATAAATGAATATAGATGTTTATGTTATAATGTGAGGACAACGATACTCTCAAAACCTTTAACCCATGGGTCCTCCTCTCTTCGCTGAAGCTGAGGAGGTTTAGATAAGCATCCCTTGAGTTGTCATCCTCAAGGTGTTTGGGCAGTGTGAGAAATGAGAGAGAAAGGGAGAGAAAATGAGTTAGTACCTCACAGCAGAAAGTCGAAAGCTTTAGCCCAATTTATTGATAATTAAACTCGCCGTTATGAGCTGACTGAGCTTATATGGGCTCGCAGACAAGCAAATTACATAAAAGTATGAAAGAAATGAAAATTACATTATGGGCATTTTAAGAAGTCGCATCACATGAAGAATATGCGACGCGAAAATTTCGTATGTCAGAAAATTTTCGTTAAACTTACGAAAAGTCTTTAATACTCGCAAAATTTTCTACAATTCTCACTCTCCCTCTAGTTTTAGCTCCAATTGCCATTCGGCTTGTTCATGCAGCCTGAGCTCGCTCGGTTCTACATTTGAATTGGCTTGAAGATGGTGGTGGTACAATTGGCTTGCAAAACTACAAAAATATCCACAAAATATGATTAGTAGCATAGTTGGGACCTAGTGTATCAATCAATATTTAAGTTGATAGTAAAAAAGTGCTCAAAATCTGCAATAAACAGGCCTCAAAACAGCAGCACTATTTGGGTACTAATCACTCCCCCCAATCGACACATTGCTAGTCCCTTAGAAATGACAAAAAGAAAGAAGAGCAGATAGGTTAAGCTCATGCAAAAGGAATGGTATTTTCAAGAAGTAAGTAATGCCCTACCCTCTGAATTATTGAGACCCTGCATCACAACCAGCTTGGGAGAATAAATACCATGCAGGACCAAGTTTCAGAAGAGTATCTATCCCAAGGGAATCGACCCGAAACTTCCACCAAAATCTAAGTGTTTATGTGATCGGGCTTAACAATAACCCGCTTAAACTCGCTTCCTCCCAACCAAGCTACTGCCAAATCCTAGCACCTTGACCAACCTAAATAAATCTGGTTCCACTCTTTTGTCATATTTATTTTTGTATCGTAGGATGCAATGCTGAGAAATCAACCTTACCAAAGTCCATATAACGGGGGTCCACCGATGACTCTCAACAAACTAAGGTTTAGGGCATCAAGTCATGAGGATCTCTCGACCACTATCTCCTCGGGTTTCACCTCGGACTCCAAATGAATTCGAAATTTCAGCATCTACGACTCGCTAAACCTCACCCATCCACCCATGAAGTGAGTACTGGGTCGTGGCTCCCAACCAACTTGCTTTAGGCCGCTTTAAAGACTTTCGTAACCCTGACCGCGCCGGTTTCTGCAAAGCCGCACCTTTTTCTTCTCTTCTCTTTTCTTCTTTTTCTTTTTCTTTTTCTTTTTATTTTTCTCTTCTTTTATTTTGGAAGACACATTGGCCTTCTATTCTAGGGAACTATAACCTTTTACAAGTGGTCAAAGAAACTAAGGTAAGTTTGCACGATATGAGCAGGTAGCTTCTCAGTTATTACGTAAAACCTATGCGTAAAGGTGTGGTTAGCTCAAGGTGGAAGAAAAAGATTGAATGCTAGGAGACTTCAACTGACCAACCACTTAATCATGCATGGAACTAATCTAGCATCAATGGCATTGGGTAGTGTTTCAATTTTTCAACTTATAGGCTAGGCAAAACCACAAAAAAAAAATGTTGCAAATGAATTAAGAAACTGAACTGTCAAATGTATAACAGTGTATATCACTTAAATTTTTTAGCTTTTTCAAAATAGCTTTTTCAAAGAAGCAAAAGCAAGCTACCAAACATAAAAATGGGCTTTGCTTACACATGCAAGATTCAAAAGTGTAAAACAAATTGATATCTACAAAGATATATAAAAAATCATCACTTCCTTCTACCAACTCTCCCCAACCATGTGCCATTGTCCGCGAATGGGGTGTGGATTGAAAGGTAGTGGCAAAGTGCCATCTCCTCGTCAATAACCGTGAAGAGGTGTCCCTGTCTAGACTGGGTCGAGGTGTCAGAGGAGTGGCTGCACCTAGACGGCAAGGAGACTGCATGGCTTAGAGGTGGAGGTGGCACCGATCCCGCTGGAGCAGGAGCTGAACCCGGCCCGAGCAGTACATATGGGGAAATCACAGGAGGCCCAGTGACTCGATCCGCATGAGGATGGCCCGACTGCAGGAGAGAATGGCGCCGGTCTTAGCCATGGCGTACCAATGCGAGTGGATCCCGTCCGCGAGGGTCGTACGGGCAAATGCAAATGATGTCAGAAGGAGAACGTGTGAACTGCATCCATGATTGTCAGAAAATCGCGGGTGGAAATTCTGATATGCTGTGGAGGTGGTGCGGAAGTGCTCGCCGCAGCACCGTCTGGAGGGGCTGGTCAAACATGAGCCTGGAAAAGACAGAGGGCAAAGTGGAGCTGGCTGCCGAGCCAGGAGAAGCCAGACATAGGTTTCCGAGCCCAGGCTCCCAATATGCCCATCAAGGAGGCCGCCTCCGCCAGAAATATCTACAATGGCCGGTCCTCGGCCGGGAAGGGTAGAACAGAGCGCAGTATGGTCGCCACCGGAAGGTCGATAATGCTAAAGTCACGATCTGCTCCACCCAGCTCATCGTGGAAGCCCATATGCTCAAGCACCTGGCATAGGAGTCTCAGGAATAAGAGAGGCGTGGACTCAGCTCGAGATAGACTCCTACGATGGACCTTGTCCTCAAAATGGAACAAGGAAGTCATAATAAGCCTCGTTTGATCAAACCAAAGATTCTCTAAGATGCAATAGGCTCTGGGCTCTTCTCCTTGAAACAAGATGCCAAAGGAAAAGATTAGACCGCAAAATGTGATCGATAAGAAGCATATGCGACGAGAGCTGCCTCCTGAACAGAACTGATCCGACGGTAATGTCCCCGGAAAGAAGACGAACCATCTCCCTGGGATAGGGATGGGGCCACTGCCTATACTAGGTCGAGTTGGCGAGGACCACCGACAAATTGAATGTAGCCGTTGATGTCTCGAGGCTCTTGAGGCATCCCAGTCACTAACATGAAGAAATGAAGAAGGCCGAGGCTCGCGCCGGGATGTCATTGTGGTGGTGAACTTGGCATCACCCGTAGTGGGTAGAAACCGACATAAAGCCAAGTGAACGGCTCATGAGTACTCGCACTAGGAGCATCGTCTCTAGCCCGTCCGGTTAAATGATGGAAAATTGTAATAAACTATGTGTCCCTCATCGCAATCAAGATTCCCCCGGATAGGGTTGCATGGAAGAGGGCCGCCATGATGAAGTCGGGACAGTCTAAAGGAGGCTCCAATAGGCCCTCTGATGAGGTAGGATCGTGGCTCCCGAGGCCCGGAGTCGGAGGACCCCCCGGCCCTCTTAGATGGTGGCCCTTCGGATGGCCTAGGATGCATGGAGGGTGGAGTGGGGCCAACCCTAGTATCTAATCTCCTTTCGTGGGCTGCCGTGAGGAACCATTTGAAGACCGCCCGAGCTGTATGCGTAGCCACCGCGGTGGCAGGAGAAGCTGCTGCAAAAGTGGTAACACTTAAGGAGCAACAGCCGGAGCCACGCACATAGGAGGAAACGGCGCACCTAAGGTCGTGGAAGCGCTTCCTGCCTTCACCATACTAAAGCCGAGAAGGAGAAGAAAGGGGTAGTAGTGGGGATAAATGAAGGGTCATGGCCAATTAATGGCCTTAAGTGCCTATTAAATGGTCGGAACAAAAGATGTGTGGAAATTAACGGTGGGCACAAGAAACTGAGGGTTATTCAGACTCGGCGCCAGTGGAGCAAGAACAATGGCCTCGCGACCCCGCATGTCGCAAAATTCTCTGTGCGTAAAACCAATACCTGTACCCCACTGCGACACCTGCAAAACAGAAGACTAAAAATTATGAGGAAACGAACTTGTAAATGAGAAATTTTCAAAAGGAAAACAATCCAAACAACAAGGGACACAAAAAGATTACAAAATTAAGCAATAAAATTCTAGTGACTTCTGTGATACTGCAAAAGTCACTCCCAAATGTGTGGCCAGGAGGTTTCATGGAGGGTCAAGGAGGGGGATTTCCTCCTTGTCTGTTGAGTGTTGAACTGCATATGGCTTCAAATTTCTTGCCACAGCTCAACATGCGATTGCTCAGACCGAAAGTGTGCCCATCAACTATCGAGGTAAACTGGATGGTGAATGGCCCACCCATCTTGGATTTGAGCTTGCCCGGAAAGAGTGGAGCTTAGAGTCGCAGGCAATACTGGTCCTCCTTGAAATGTTTGCGAAGCATCACCGACCGTGCCACCTCTCTCGCCTTATCTTTGCAATTCTTGAGTTAAGATGTGCATCATTTCTCGCCTTCTAGCTCGTTGATATCGAGGAGCCTTTGAGACCAAATTTCCTGCCCCATGTCCAAGTTCACTTTACCGTCCCACCAAGCCTCAGATCACTCCCCACAGTGTGGCGGTGCCTTTGCCATAAACCAGGCGATAAGGAGACATGCCCAGAATTGTCTTGTAGGTCGTCCTGTATGCCCGTAGAGTATCGGGCGTACCGAGAGACCAATCTTTTCTAAGTAGAATTTACCACTTTCTCATTACTATTGTCTGACCCTCTGGCTGGGCTAGTTCAATCCTGCCACCCGGTCCAGGGGTGGTATGGGGTGGCTGGTTTATGCTCGACACCATACTTAGCGAGGATGCCTCAAAAGTTTGTTTGGCAGCAAACCTCCATCACCACTCACGCTTTAGGGACCCCAAATCAGAGAATATATTCTCCTTCAAGAATTCGCACCACTCCGTGGTCCGTCGCCCGCAAGGAACCATTACTCACCCACTGACACATAAATAACTCCCACCAAAATGTAGAGGTATCTAAGGGAGGAAGGGAATGGTCCCATGAAATCGATCCCCCATACGTCGAAAAGGTCAACTACCAAAATCGGGTTTAAAGGCATCATGTGACGGCGAGAAATATTCCCCAACCTTTGGCATTTGTCGCATTCTCTTGCATGGTACGGGTATCCTGGAAAGGCAGGCCAGGAAATCAAACAGGTACTTCCACAGACTCAGCTAAAGTGGCCTCCCACAGGATTCCTCATGGCAAAGGATCGAGGACTCCTCATTGCTCGTCGTGCACACACCTTCTCCGATTATCCGGTCTAACAAGATTTTGTACAAGAATGGTTCCTCCCAATAATAGGAGGAATTTTTGCAGCAGTAAATTCTTGTCTAGCTCGACTCCCGCGGTAGCCTCCCTGTAGCTGGGCAATTTGTAATGTGAGTACACAGGTGCCTCCTCAACCAGAGCCAGCAAGGACTCAGAACCCATCATCGATCGAGAGTGGTTGCAGTGTTGTGTGCGATTGTTAACTCGATAGGCATCTAAGAACAACATTTTCCACACCCTGTCCCTAATTGCAGTGTTAAACTCGCAAAGAAGAGAACTCCACCCGATAAGCCTAAATTTCTTTAGCATTTCAGTCGGTGAGTACGTATTTCAAGGCCGAGTTCGTGAATACCTACATGCCTAACCCAACCAAATAAGCCCAAATTTGTCTAAGGCATGCACCACCGCGCCAGCCCCTTTCCAGTGGTCGTGGCACCTCCTGTGCTCTCATCTGTCTTGTTTTGGCTAATATACCCCATAAGGCTTCCTCCTTCCTTCCGAGAACTCGCTCCAATGGCCATATCGCTGCACGGACACACTGGCTGCACGCAAGCAGGGGCTCTCACTATCGTGCAAAGGGTCAAATATGCTTTAAGCCTCAAAGCTCTTTTCGCAAACAGATCCCAAATAAATTTGGCCTCTTCGGTAGCCAGATAGAGGCTTTTGGCAATTCTTGAGAAGTCCATGATGAACCTCCTTGTAGAAGCCTCGCATGCCCCCAAGAATTTCCTTACGCCTGGAGACTATGGGGAAGGCGCTTGGAACCAAGTCGATTTTGCCTTATCAACTTCAATCCCTTGCTCGAGATAATGTGCCCAAAGACTATTCCCTCGGGCTGACCATGAAGGGCATTCTCCCAGCTCAAAACCAGGTTTTTCTCTATACACCGTGCAGACAATTTCAGTTGATTAGGCATTCTTCAAAGCCCCGTAGACCGGTAATGTCATCCATAAACCTCCATAATGCGCTCTACCAAATCAACAAAATATCGAGCATAACGCCGAAATGTGGCAAGGGCATTGGCACTGTGCCAAAGGGGCATTCTTCGTATGCATATGTGCCAAACGGCATGTGAAAGTAGTTTTTTCCTAGTCTTCTCGCACAATTCTATTTGAAAGTATCCCAATAGCCCCAGAAACAAAGTAGGGAAGGGTTGACCGTAAACTTTCCTTAAGCCGATCCATGAAGGGTAGAGGGAAGTGATCCTTCCTGGTCACTTCATTCAGCCTCCTATAATCAATACATACCCTCCAACCCGTGGTAAGGCGGGTGGGCATCTCTTCTCCTTTTTCAAAAGACAAGACCGTGGTTAATTCCTTAACTTTAGGGCACCCCTGGTCGACTCACCCAGTGCTATCTGATACGGGGTAGATAATACTGCCTGCAAAACAGCTTCTCAAGAGATTAAATCTAACCACTTCGTATATGGGTTCGCCTTCTCTGGCCGGCTTTACCGACTTTGCCTCCCTCCTCTAGTAGATGCGATGGGTGCAAATCACACACTTTAGATCAAGTAATCTTCCACCCTAAGGACTTTCTTGTTCTCCCTTAGGATGTGCAGCAGACTAACTTCCGAGGTGTCGATGGGGATGAAATGACAATCGACACCGCCTCATGCTCTCCAAATAGGCATATTTTAACCCACATGCAAAGTGGCTCGAGCTCCAATTTCTGGGTTCACCGGTTACTTCTCAATTATCAAAGGTAGAATGATCGCTTTTTCTCCATCGCCTCTACACAAGTTTCATGCCTGGGCTTTACGCCTTCCGAACACTCGCCGCTTCTTCACAAGCAAACTCGCTCCACCATTGGCCACTGTTCCTCCAAGATTGTGTCAATGATGCAAACTTTGTTTCATCTTCCACTGCTGCATGTGCTTTTACTCAAGTGGAAGATATCGAAGCAAGGGTCATGTTCGAAGGTGAGTTACATAACACCATTTCGACAATTGATAATCGCAGGTGGCCAAGAATGGTCTCCTAGATGATAGGCAATATAGTCGCCCCCTGGGCTGGGTACTCGGTCTCCGTATCAAGTACAACAAAATCCACTGGATAGTAGAATTTGTTCACTTGGATGAGAACATCTTCCACTGTCCCCTTTGGTATCTTGATGGATCTATCCGCAAGAGACAATGTGATGGAGTTGGGTTTTAGTTCTCCCAACCTAAGCCGCCAGATACTGAATAAAGGGGAGGAGATTCACACTCGCACCCAGGTCTAGCAGTGCCTTTTCTACGCAAGTGCCTCCAATATTAACCGAAATGGTTGGACAACCCGATCCTCAGACTTCACTAGAGTCTCAGATTGAATGATAGCACCGACTTGTTCGAAGAGAAGGCCTCACAACATTCAAATTCTTTCACCGTACAATAAAGTCCTCCCAAAAATTTTGTCATAATGGGACTCGTTTGATCATGTCAAGCAAGGGATGTCGACTTCACCGCCTCAAGACTCTAACATCCACTGATTAATAGCCTCTTTAGCTTTTAAAGGTTCGAGGAAAATGTGGGGGTGTTATTTTTCCTCGTTAAATTGCTTGATCACCACCTCCTCCGGTCTCGCCTCTTCACCTTCCCCGCCCTTTATCGGCTAGGTGCCGGCCGCTTGAGCTCTTTCCACTTCAATGTGATGATCGCCTTAACTTCATCCATCCTAGGTTTCGCTCACCGGAAGAGCTCACTTCATGCAACCCCCGATTTGTCAGTCCAGGAATTTTTCCCGCACTGCCATTGGGTTTGACAACCTGATATTGAATTCTGCAGGTTGTCATTTTTTTGGGAAATTTCAGCTTGCAGGCTGTCATGCTTTTGAGAAATTTGTGAGTGCAGGTTGCTCATTTTCTTGCTGGAGTGTGCTTTCCAATCGTGTCAATTCTTTGATCGCCCGGGTATTCACGCTTGCTCTTCCACAAAGTTTCCTACCACCTTACTCAAGTTCATACATTGTCAACTGAGATGAAGATGGTGGTGGTCAGGGCTAGGCTTCGAGGGGTGATCCATGCTCGTTGTTATGCCAGGCACATAGTGGAGGGAGGCTTCGGTTTCCGTGAGAGGCCTGGGTGTGGTTTCTCCAAAGCCAGATTGTAGGCATTGGCCAGATTTGGGTCATGGGTCGGTGGCTTGTATCGCCCACTTCATCGTCATTCGTACCCACAAAGCCCTTAACAAGGCACACTTAGTCAATGCCTCCTCGTGCCTGCACGACCAACAATAGAAGATGGTTGGTTAGGCATAGATGCCTCGCCACGCTTCTGCACCTCATGCTGATTCCTCATTTCAAGCTCTTCCAACCTCCTTGCCAAGGTGGACAGCTTTACTTTTGTCTCCATGTCCTCTAAGAGCGAGTATATGCCTCCCCTTTGATTTGGTGGTGGCCTCATCCTGTCTATCTCCCTAGGATATGGCTCATCCTGCTTTGAGGTTTCAACTTACATAGTCGAGGAAGTCCATGGTTTCATCTCGGACTTACTCGTGAAATCCCCTCCACACATACCTCCAATAATTGCTTCATGGCAGAGGACATTCCATCATAGAAGTGGTTGACTAACATCCATGTATCAAAGCCATGGTGTGGGCATGCACTGATGGTTTCCATATATCTCTCCCAGCATTGGTAGAACTTCTCATTATCATGGGCTGAAAATGTATAAATTTGCCTCTTCAAACTGTTGGTCCATGTGCACTGAAGAACTTTTTCAAAAACTCGTCAGCTCGCCCCAATTCCTGGGATGGTTCGGCTCAGAGAATTGGGCCAAATTTGGCTTTCAGATTTGAGGGTTATGGAAAGGCCTCGCTTTAAGCATATCCATATCGATTGCACCCTCCTTGAAGGTCATGCAAACTTCCTCAAACTCCCGAATGTGTGTGTATGGATTCTCATTTTCCATACCATGGAAGGTTGGGAATAGGAACACCAAATAAGGCCTGACAACTACATCTTCTGTAGGAGGTACAATGCATGAGGTTGCACTCACCCTTGGTGGGTGTATATGGTCCCTCATTGACATGTAGGCATCAGTTTCGTATCCCCCGCGACTTCTCATGTCTCTTAGGTGGAGGCTCCATCCGACATTTATGTGACCGACTTCACACCCCTCGTTCGTGGAGCACTTGCTCTCTCTACTCGCTCTCGCAGATTATCCCAATGTTGCAGATACAAATTCTGGGAACACAACACAAAATAGCAAGAAACCAGAAACATGACTACCAAAAAGGGTTATAGTTAATCAAATTTTAGAAATAAATAAAAACTAAGTATGCACAGTATAAACATGCAATTTCCCTTGCAGGGAACTGTAAATGGGGAATAATGGAAAATAAAAAGGGACGATTCACCAACACTTCAGGATGTGGATCACAAGTTCAACAGCTTCTCACTCACACTTCAGCACCATCCCCGACAACGACGCCATTTGATTCGTGCCACAATAGGTGCACCGGAATCAACAAAATTTGTATCCTAGGATTCCTATTGTTTCAGAAGAAAGCAATGCAAAGTAGAAAGTGGTCCCCAAGGTCGAACTCATGATGGGTTTTCTTTATGCTAAATGAGTCACAAATGATTGAAATTGTTTCCACTCGATTTGGGGTTTTAGTAAAAACAAAGTGGAGGTCGATGGCTGGTAAAATCAGAATCGCAGAGAAATAAAGTGTAAAAGAACCTCTTGAAATTTTTGGACCACTCGGGTTGTGGTTCTAAGGTAACCGTAATGGCCTCTGGTCTTTTCCTCTCACTCTGAGGATGACCTATAGTTATTTCAAGCTCTGAGCTGGGGTTCGCTATAAAAACCCGAACCTAAAAGTTTCCTTCCTAAGGTACAAAGATTTATGACCCATTAATGTTTCAAAGTGCGCTTTATAACCATCCTGATCTAACCTACGTGAGTTTAATAAATTGGAAACTAATCGAAAGCATCAACGGATCTAGCAATAAGTATCCACCGAGCCGTGAAAGCTTTTGCCAAGTACTCAACCACTCGTGGTACATCACGATTCAAACCCACGTGTGAGATGCGTAAACATAAATGAACATAGAGGTCACGTTGATAATAGAGGACGTATTACCTCAAACCTTTAACTCCACCATCCTCCTTCAAAAAGATTAGGAGGTTTAGCCAAGCATCCCTTGAGTTTTCATCCTCAAGGGGTGTTTGGCAGGTGAGAAAATGAGAGAAAGGGAGAGAAAATGAAAGAAAATTTCACAAGTGGGAAAGTTAAAAGCTTTGGCACCAATTTTATTGATAGACTAAAAACTGTTGTTACATGAGCTGGACTGAGCTTATATAGTACTCAGAGACAAGGAAATTACACAAAAGTATGAAAGAACAAAAATTACATTAAGGGCATTTTGGTACAAAGCCACAAAAAGCGGTCAAAAAGTGGTCAATACAGCAAAACAGGGCAGACTGCGAAAATTTCGCATGCTGCAAAAATTTCGCAGCCTGCGAAAAGTTTGCAATACTGCAAAATTTTCTGCAATTCTCACTCTCCCTCTATATTTAGCTTCAATTTCCATTTGTTTTGTTCATGAAGCTTCGAGCTTGGCTCGAGTTCTTCGCATTTGAATTAGCTTGAAGATAGTGGTACAATTGGCTTGCAAAACTACAAAAATATCCACAAAATATGATTAGTAGCATAGTTGGGACCTTAGTGTATCAATTGGGTTATTTAGTTGATTAGTACACGTGCAAGCTCAAACCCGCAATAAACAGCCTCAAAACAACACTATTCGTACTAATCACTTAGGAGTAATAGGACTCCCCATCGCTACACATCATATACTGAGGTGCTCCCTTGCTGGGCATTGAAAGTCATGACGGCCGTGGTTCGATTCAGAAAGATGAAGGGCTAAAAAGTATAAATAGGAGGTTTAAAATTCCCCATCTCATTGGGGGCGGAAAACGAATCAGCATCTCGATGTGATACAGCCTTTTCTATTTGAGTTGGGAAAGAAAGGCGAAGTCCATCCGAACCGTCCAATGAAGAATAAGAGGAGAGCAAAGCGCCAATGGCGCGCGAAGCGCATGCGGAACGGGTACCCGAAAAGTTAAAGAAGTACGGAGAGTGGTCGTAGATCATTGTGTGGCTCAGGTCCCTTCGCTTCCGGGGCCCAAAGAAGGCATTCTTTCAGGGCCAAATCAAGGGATTCGGGGGCTTCTTGCCACACCACTGAAACTATATAAATAAATTTGCTTTAGTAATATATATGAATAGAAAGATAGATCCATCCATCTATCCTATCCGATCCGATTTATATTTTGATATCTAAAAAACAATATATTTCATTCAACATTTGATTCAATGAATTGCATAGTTCTTCCCCACCGCGCCCCCACTCATGAAACTATCACGCAATGGATGGCGAGGGTCCATAGTACCCAAAGTGACCGAGTGATCCAAAGAAAGTGTGGAAGAGGCCTAGAAGTTCACTAATACACACTATACTCGCTCACACATTTACGTAGCCAACCTGTCCACAGTTTCGATTAGTGCCCAAAAGTGTTATTTTGAACCCTATTTATAGGTTTTGAGTGCTTGTAGTACTAATCATTCTAATTAACCCGATTGCACATTAAGGTCCTTGGGCCATTTGTCTGATCGCATTTTGTGGCAAATTTCATAGCTTTTACAGCCACTTATGCCGAAATTGTTTGAGTGATTCAAGCACGAAGAATTCTAGTCAAACTCCAAGATTGCAAATCAAAGATCGTATGAAAGAAGAGAAAATGTGAAGAAAATAGAGCACCGCAGGAGTGCTTTTTCCACCGCCATCACAAGATCCCGCGAGCATTGCCCTCCAACATTCCGTTCCCCGCTGACGCCACCTTTTGTTATGTTCTTGGTTTTTTCCTATTTTAACCCTTGTAATACGTTATGATTTTGGTTGCTTTTGTAATTTCCTTGACTCTTAGCATATATAAGTCTCAGTTTGTACAAAACAATCAACTCAACTCACTTCACTCGAAGTCTAATGATTGTACATAAAGGCTTCACACGCTCCTCCTTTCTCCCATTTTCTTTCATTTTCTTTCCTTCTTTCTATCGCTAAACACCTCCGAGGATGAAAACTATAGATGGTCAAGCAGACCTCTTCCTCCTTGAAGAGGAGGGCCATCAAGCAACGGTTTTAAGGTATACTCTTCTGCCCCTGCTTCACGCAGCCGATTTTAACATTTTGGTTCCCAAATTTGCAACTCTAGTTTAAAGCTTTTGATGTACTTTCACAATACTGGCAAGCTTTTAGGGTTCTAAGGTATTCTTAGCTTTAGATACACTGATATCCATTAGTTTCCCTTTACGAGCCACTGAAGGTAGGTTAAGGGCTGGATTTTAACTTTTTAGGTTAAAATCTCTTAAACATGCTCTCCCTAATGTGTATTTGGCAAGCTTTTTGGGTTCAATGGATACTTTCACTAGATTCACTGATGCCTAGTTAGTTGTCTCCTATTAGTTAACGAAGGGTAGGCTTTTGAGACAGGTTTTCACCTCGTAGAACCATAAATGCTAACAAATGCTTTCTATCAAAAGGAAAATTATTGTGGTTTAGTTTTAGTTAAATGAAGATCCTGCCGAGATGACTATATGTCATCCTCCCCAACGCGAGGAAATTAACCCGTGGACCCTCTCACCCCGGCTCTTAGGGACCCCAAAAACCACAAGAGCTCCAATGCTTCAAGGGAGCATTTTACATTTTATTTTCAGCCCCAGAACATACACTCCCCTCGAAGTACCAAAAGCCTAAAACTAAATTGAAATTCACCATTTTCGAGCTTAACAAAGAAATCATTTTGTGCAAGAAACCTCATCCCCGTGTTCTAACTTAAAAGCCACTTATACCTCAAGTGAAGAGTTTTTGCTACAAGAGTAGGGAGGAAAATTTTAGGCTCTTTATAAATTAGTCGAAGTGATTCCACACCCACCGTGGCACTAATCATGCCTACAGAGCTAAGGGGGCTTCAATCCTTACTCCTTATCCCCATCTTCGCCCAAGCTAACGAGGCCTTCCTTATTCAAGGGGGAGAGTGGCGAGAAGCACTATTGAGAGGAAGATCCTTGGCCCCTCTTCATTCTCTACAAGGTTCCAAACCTTTCTTCAACAGCAGCATGTTCCATAGTGTATAGATGCAAGAGATCGAACATCAGAATAAGAAGTGCAAGCCTGCCTGAGTCTCTGAGAGCCATATTTCATTCACTCTATATAATATAAGGGCGCGCTAAGCGATTATATTCCTTTTTTATCATTTTTATAGAGGGGGAAAGAGAAAGTGGATAAAATAAACTAGTATTTCCCAGTCGAGGGTTCCTTTTTCGTCTCGCATTTCTAGAATAGAAGAATATTGAAAACGCTCCTAACCCCTTCATAGAGTCAGGTATCAGAAGTGAACTGCTCTGGGAGGAGCCCCCAGAGGCAAGTGGTTGGTGAGCCTTGCTGATGGCAACTATCTCCCTGCAGCTCGAGGAGGACTCACCAGTAGTTAGTACCCCCTCGATCTCGTGGTGGACCCTTTCACTCTATTTTATTATATATTTCATTAAAAGAATTTTTTTATACACCTAGACATGGACTTATATGAACAAACGGATCGTGATAAGTCAAGCACACACTAGCAATGACTTCCTTTTCATTACTTAACTTTTCTATATCCCTCTCCTTTGTTCTCAGTTACTCATCAAATGGCACTCAGTTCATATCTTTAAGTTCGATCATTGACAAGGTTCAAAGAAAGGGTGGGAAATATCAAACATGAGAGTCACACACTGATGAGTCTAAAAGCTCATTAGGTTTTTAATCCATTTTTCTGACTTTATTATGAGATAAATGTTGAATTGTTTGAAGAAAAGTGGATAATTGACTCAAATTTCATTTTATGAAAATGCGATAGTCCACCCTTAACAAAATCGAAGAAACAATTGGCAGTTATAATTCGCTGAAGTTACCGAATGAGTTAGTCACACGTAAAGCCTGGCTTGCCAGCCATTCCAGGTCACGACATCAACTAATTTGGCTTTGAATAAGAAACTAAACGTGGAACAAGGAAGTCGTGACTCGGAAGAGGAGGTTACGACAAAGGATGATAACGATATCGCTGACATCACCCTAATGTCGACATGTCAGAAGCATCTCGGGCGACTGGGCGGACTCGTAGGATGATGTCGCGACTTCACTTACCAAGTGCCATGACCAAGAAGAGCGAGCAGAGAAAGGAGGTCACGCCACCACCTTGATGTCACAATCTTAAAATAGCTGAAGAAAGAAATTAGTTGCAACGAGAACTAAGGTTGCAAACTCAAGAAAAGAAATAGAAGAAAAGAGGTCATGATATCAGAAGTCGCTGATACAAAATTGATACATATGAAGGCAAAAAAGACTACCAACACGATTATGACTCAAGAAACCAAAGTCACAAAGAGGAAGTCGCTATACAAACAAAGCAAAGTGGTCGCGAACCTAAAATTGATGTCGCAACTCGGTTTAAAGAATGAAAGAAAAGATGTCGGCTGGACCGAGGTCGATATCGACACCGAACACTGAATAAATGATGTCGCGACATCACTTTGATGTCGCGGCCACTGATCAAGGCAAATGCAAGACAAATTGGTTGCAAATGTAAAAGGAAGAGGTCGCTGACCGATCATGAGCCATCAAGAGATCCATGTCGCGACATCAATTTCCAGGTCACACATAGAACAATGAGCTGGGCTTTTTCTTTGATTTCCACCGAGCATTTTGGGATTCTACTAGATTCTCTTGCATGTATAAATAGATAGCTTTAGAATGGTAAAGTAGTCTTCCTCTTCACGACTCAGAAAGTGGAAAAGAAGAGAAACCCAAAGGTATATTATAGAGTAGATTTTTATTTTTATTTTTTAGTTTTATTTTCTGGTTTTGAATCTGCGAACTGTGCAAAGACGAGTGGAGCTGGATTTTTAGTTTTATTATTTTTCTTAAGCATTACTGCCTAGAAATTTATGAAATCTAGACAAATTTCTGGAATTCATTTCTTCTCAGTTTATTGCAATTGGCGTGGTTTCGTGGCGTGATCGATACTCCATTTCTAATTCGTACGCGCAATCAACGTAGCCTCTACTGGATTTACTTTACATTTAGCGCCCTTCCCTATATTTACGGAGAACACTCAGTCTTTACTTTTACTTAGTCTGTCGTTTTAATGTGATGTTCCAAATAGTAGTACCACATCATTTGAGGGAATGTATCTACCTCTAATATCCGTGATGCCCCTGAGGACACAGAGACCTAGATTCCGAGAGTCGAGCATTCTTTTCGGGTATGTTCAACAATGATTGACGAACCGCTGAGCTCAGAGTTTATTTTGAGTTAAATCCCCATCTCGCTCATAATTGAAGTCGAGGGTGTACTTAACAATATAAATAATCGTAGAGTTCACCTTAATCTAAGGGTAGTTCCAATCCCCGTGTTATTAGCTTAGATCCGATCAAGGAAGGGATAAATCCATGTGATCCGAGGTCGAGCCACCAATTAAGTAGTAGAGTTCTTATAAAATCTCGAGAAGGTAAAGTAAAAGTTCACAACAGAAATGGGTGTGAAGTATTGAGAAAGAAAATACCCGCATCTTGCAAGAGAATTGAATAGTTAGTCGGGTTTGACTAATTTCGAGAATAATGAGTTATCAAAACCAGCTGAATAGGAGAAATCCAATTCCTACAATTAGTAAATTGACAAAAATCATATCCATACATAAACAAAGCAATGGATTTAGTGCCTGAATCGACTGCTCCATTGTATTTCAACATGGTTTTCAAGTTTCTCACAAGAACTCCGATTCAATCCATTCATATATACAATTTATTTTGGTCATTTACTTTTGTTTTAGTTTTTAGTTTCAACATATTCAATGGTATAGGATTTTCACTTTTAGTTTTGATAAACATTCACATGAGTTTTGAGTCCAATAGTAGCGAAATTTTAGTAGTTGACCGAATTCGCTATCAATCTCTGTGGGAATGATACCTAGACTTACATTCAGATTTTGCTACTAGATGTGGTCTGCGCACTTCGCAGTTGTCATGCATCAACCCTTATTTTTAACCCTAACATTTAGAGAAATTATTTAGCAAGCAAACTCATCCAAAGTGACATGGATACAAGAGAATTGTAAGGCTCTTGTAGCTATGTTAATTTGAGGGGTTTTAGTCTATATAGAAAAAGGCAAACACACACGCAATACAATAGTAAACCCAATCCTTGGTAAGAGACCTTCCACTTATTCGATCTATTGGAAGAAGTTTTGTGACTAAAGAAGATCAGCCTACGAAAGGAATGAATCACTCACTTAACTGAGCTGAAGCCACCCTCGAGAAGGAAAGAAAGGTAGGCTCAGCTCAAAGCAAACTACGGCTTGAAAGAAGCCTAGGGATTTGGATCGGCACTCACTCACGAAAGAAAGAAAAAATGGGAAGCGACATTGGAAGGATGCGAGCTGGAAGATCCATCTTAGACATAGCAGACGAGGAAAGAGATATTTAATAAAAGGTGCGCCAACATCTATTTCTCATGTGAAAATTAAAAAAAAAAAAAAAGTGGGGGAGCCGACCATAGTATATTTAATACATTTTAATACATTTTTTATTTACTGTAATCACATCCTCATAAATAGCTCTACTTCGCGGGGTCAACGATTACAAGTATAGCTTAGCTCATAGCCCCCTTACCAATGAGACAATGCGGTAAAGCGTGACCGTTCGGAAACCTCTTTCCAAAGGAAAAAAAAAAAGCCATGGTGCTCATATTTGGCTGCTAAGTACCTCTCCAATTGCAAAAATGGATTGACCAACCCACCTCTTTAATATCCTGCATCTAGAAAGGTCTTTTTTTTATATAGAGAGAATTTCAGGCATAACTTAGGCTAGACTTTGGTTGGGCAATGGTAAGCTAATTCACTTTTGGGATGTTGTTGGGCCGTGCCACTCTCCTTAGAGATGTGTGCAATAATTTATATCAATTCACAAAGTTCTCATGACCTCAAAGCGATAGGATCGCATTCAATACATGAGAAAAAGGATTTATCTCCTATTCCACGCCCATCCAAGAGCATTTGGCTTCGTAATGTTTTGTTTTTTTTTCTATGAAAGCAAGAAATGGAAAGTGTTGTTTCTAAATTCTGCCTTATTCCATGAGATCTAGAAGCACTTTTGCAACTTTCTCGCTCTCCATAGGTATGGTATCCCTAGCGTTTTTTTTTTTTTTTACTTCTTTCAAAAGGGAATGATCCTTAGAAGTTGTCTCTCGATTGAAAGGATATAACACATACGAAAGCTTAGCTTCGCTAACTTTAGAAGGTATAACCTTCGCCACGACATTAGTGGGTTAGCTCTTCGCGCTTCTCGTGTGCTTTTTTTATGTGAGTCAGCAAGATGGAAGATCGGGTCTCATGGCAAAGTTGCTCGTCGTTTCCTACGCGGCCCCGCTTCTACTACCGCTCCTTTCTTCTTGATGGAATATAACAATGCCCGAGCTCCGCGCACGTTTTTCATCGCGTCGCTTGATGTCTCACTCATCCCACTTCTAAGTAAGGTAAGGATTCTTTCCGTGTGTTATAATCTTTACGGAATGAATCGCATATGTCAAGCCGAGAATCAAGCCAGAATTCATTGATAGTGACTTTGCCAAAGTTCTGGTAGGGGGCTAATTTCCTTCTTGTTGATCGAGCCGCTCCTCATTCCAATTTGTCCAGCCCTATCTACCGAACTTGTACAATCGATGCCACAAAGATAGCCAACTCTATTATCGAAGAAATAGGGAAACGGGCGACGATTTGGCACTAGATATCAGGAGGTGTGGAAAGAGCAGCTGTGAGAAGCAGAAAAACCATCAAAAAATGACGATTGTTTGTGGAGGTTTCCGCATAAAGACTCCTTGGTTCTGGCAAACGAATCACAATTATGTGTCCGGAGCATACCGATGGATTGAACAACACGAACGCTAACATGAAGATCATGTAGATCTTAGGTTGTAACTTGATCATGAGCGAATTTGTTGAGCCATGTTGCACCCATGAAGTATGGAAAGTGCCAAACATTGGGAACTACCCGGGGATGAGTTAGGAACATGAACAAGGAGAAGCGAGAACCACTTAAATGGAGGAATCGATTGTATTTCGTCTTTTGTTTCCCATAGCAACTGGGAATCAAAAAGAACCAAATTTGATGACTTATTAAGGGAAAGACGAAGTAAGAGCATGTTATTGGAGACGTTGCAACATATGTCAGGGAGGCCTCCGTTGATTGTGTACAAACAAAATACGAGTCCAAATGCAGGGTAAGAAAGGGTTTAGCTAATGGAGATATTAACTCTTTCGGGAACCAGTAACGCGTAAACCATGTCAAACCAAGACCGATCAATATCCGAACGGAACAGATTCAAACTTCTCCTAGAAAATTTTTCGATGCGAACTCTAATTCATAGGATATATATGAGTAATTCAAAGGAGAAATATAAATTTTTGATAGGATTCAATTCATTTTAGTAATGAACAAAAACAAATAGGATTGATTATGTACTACAATCACCACCATCAAGGCTTCAGAATATATTAATAAGATAGCTTGGTACCCAAACTCTATCAATGATTGTGATCCTCATTGTGTACATAATTCGTGTTAGGATCTTTGGTCGACGTCGTCTATCGGCGTAGCTCTTCTATCGGCTTTGAGTCGTGAGAAGACACTTCCGTATCAAATCCACCTTCTCAGAGGTGTCTCTAATCAAATCCGGACCTGTGATGGATCTCTCTCCTACCCCGTCCAACAAATCGGAGATTGACATGGCCTCCCATACAAAGCCTCATAGGGTGCCATATGTGTACTCGCCTGATAACTGTTGTTGTAGGCGAACTCCACCAAGGGCAAATGCCCTCCTGTCCACTTTAAGATCCAGACACATGCTCCCAAAGATGTTCTCTAAACCCAGATACCCTCTTCGACTTGCCATCTATCTTTAGATGAAAAGCAGAGCTCATCATCAACTGTGTTCCCATGGCTCTCTGGAAACTCTTCCAAAAGTGAGCCATAAACCTTGGATCCCGGTCCGATACGATAGAGATTGGCACTCCATGTAACCTATTAAATTCGAATGTATAACCTATGAATTCTCCAAGGTGAAGGTCATCCGGCATCGCTAGAAAATGTGCCGACTTAGAATGTATATCCCCAACGTGTCTCTTCATCCCGCTCCAGTAATACTAGTAATGAAGATCACGGTACATCTTCGTGTCACCTGGATGCACAACAAATCGATAGCAATGGAACTCCCTAAGGATCTCCTCTCTCGGATCTATCAACTGGGGAACTACAACCTGTCCCAGTATACCAAAGACTACCATCTGTGTGACGGCTCCGACTGGCCATCCCGAACCTAATCGTATCTCTATCCGATGGACTTAAAATTTTGCTTGTCCTCAAGCAAAGAAAAATAGATTTGTTTGTCTCTCAAACAAAGGACATTTTTCTCGCTTTTGCTCGCAAAGGTAACCAATTTAATTGAAAACTAAAATTGCATTCGCTTATTGTATATTTAGCTTCAAGCCTTATAAAGGTTATTTCCACTCAATCAGGTGTACATAACTAAATTGTTGAATTTGTTTTATAAACAAGATAAATAATTGATCCCGCTCGAAGAGTAGTTAGTCTTCTTCCTCACCCTTAAGAGTCAAGAACTTTGCAGGCTCTTCACAAGTTGATCTTTGAATAGTTTCCAAATTCCAAGTAGATTGTTGTTCATATTGATCTCCACTAATGTAGGTAAATTCCAACCTTCAAGATCACTGCCTTCGTGCTTGTAATGTTAGTTTGTACGGGTAGTTAGATGGAATTTTTGTGTTAAGACTACCCAAACTATTTCTTCTTCTTACTTAACTGTTGCTCTTCCTTTTCCTTGTAACTTCTTTTAGTTGATTTCCAAACTTCATTCTTTAGGTATTTCCTTGAATTCTTGTATTTAAACCCGTTGCTCCAATTTCATTTTGTATTTCTCATTGTTGGAACTCTTTCTTTGCCACTTTCAGAAAGTCTATTTGCTCGTCTTTTGTGCTCTCTTAACACTCTTAGCTAACTTTGGGTTAGTAACTCCCATACCGCTTGGCATTAGGTACTAGGTGCTGAGACAACTCTCTAAGAACCCTAATTTGCTCAAGAGAGTTAGCCACAAGACAAAACTTTTCCTTAAGCTTTCTTTTGTTGTTTCCCGCTTTTAGAGATCTCGTCCTTCTTTCACCCCTTTCAGATTTCTCCTTTAGTTCTCCAAAATATAACTCCCCAAACTTTATTTCTTCTTCCTTCTTGAGTTTTTTGCAATCGGGAGGTTCTTACTGGATGATTAGTTATAAAGGATGGCTCGGGATTTCCAATTACTTGTTTTGAAGATAGGGACCGTTGCTCAAATTTAGAGCTGTGGTGTATGCAAAAGCATATAAATAATGGTGGCTAGAAAGGCTCAAACCGCCAAGGATTCGCATCATTTCTTGTTAGTTGTATTACCTAGGGATTTTGCCTTTGATCAATAATCTAACAAGTTCTAGAACTCTGCTAACTGTGAATAACCCTAAGGATGTCCTTGACTCACTTCGCTTGATGAGGGATTTATTTGGTCCTGTGTCTGGCCTCAAGTTCTACAACTGCTTATAATTCAAACCCAAAATATGCTTTGCCTCTTCATTTGTATAACTTCCTACCTGACTTATCAACTACATTCAAATCAATTATTCAATTTGTGTTTCAATTCAATTTTTGTGCCAACTAGCCCTTATTTTTCAATTTCTTCATTTATGCCCTGATTATGCAAAAATTCTGTTCTTGCATTAATTACTATCTAATTCCCCGATTGGAATAAATGTTACCAAAACAGAAAGGTTGAATAAATTTTGTGCTGTCATTAAAATTAGGGCAAAATTAAAAAATTGCCAGTGGCACAAACTTTTTGCTTGATGTCAGCGACATGAACTATGTAATGGGAGGACAAGTCATCCTGCAGTACCGCATTAACATGCATCTCATGACATTATCATGATGTCGCGACCTCTATTTCTGTCGCGACATACCTTTTGGTCGCGACCCCATTCTTCTCTTCCTTCAGTACTTGACTGAGTCACGACATCAACTTACGTTGCAACATCATTTTCTGTAGCGACATAAGTTTTTGTTGCGACCTAGTATTCAATTGCCTCAATTTTAATGAACAGACAGTTTTTCACTATTTTTTCAATATGCAAATTCTCAGCATTCAATTAAATCTTTCACACACGAAGTCAAGCATATTCTATTCAATTTTCAAAGAATTTCTATAGGGAAAGGAATGCTCCCCCCTTTTCACATTGTTCTCTTCTACAAGTTCTTTGGAGTTGTCTTGGAGTTTGTTCCTTCTTACTTTGAGCCATTTATGCCTAAGCACTTTCTTGCAAAATTTGAAAGGATTTAATTAAACAAAATTAACTACTCAAGTACTAACTAATCATTATGAAAACTAAAAACAAAAAAACATAATCAATGTGAATTATATAAAATCAAAGTCTAAAATCAGAAACTAAATTCAGAAACTAAAATCTCTATGGGTTGCCTCCCATCAGCTGCTCAGTTTTGAGTCCTTAGCTGGACTTGCTATTCTTGATTCTCTTTCTCTCTCTTAATGAACCAACTGGAGCTCTTCCTTTCTTTCCTCCCTGCTTTGATAATGCTTCAGTCTTTGTCCATTGACTTTAAATTCTTCCCCAGCATCAGTCTTTAGTGTTACTGCTCCAAATGTAGTGCTTGACACTACTGTGTATGGTCCACTCCATTTGGATTTTAATTTTCCTGGAAATAATCTTAATCTGGAGTTAAAAAGAAGAACTTGATCCCCCTCTCTGAACTCTTTCCTCAGAATCCTTTGATCATGCCATTTCTTTGTCTTATCTTTGTATATCCTAGCATTATCATAGGCTTCATTTCAATTCTTCGATTCATTCAGGTTGAGCAATCTCTCTTCCTTTGCCATTTTGAAATCGAAATTCGAGTTTCTTGATGGCCCACATAATATGTATTCCAATTCAAGAGGAGGTGACATGACGACAAAGCAACTCGCTGGGGACATTCAATGGGAGTTTGAATGCGATCCTGTAAGCCAAGTGCATCATCAAGTTTGGAAGACCGATCCTTCACAGCGAACTTACAGGTCTTTTTCAGGATTCTTTTAATCTCCACACACATTTGGAAATATCACCTTACATTAGTGCAGGGATGATAGCTAGGCTCATTATATGTTTGATTCCATACACTGCTCATTAGCTTTGCAAATATTTGTTTGCAAAATGGCTTCCCCATGCGCTAATGATAGTCACAGGTATTCCAAATACGCTCGATATGTTCTTTGCAAGAAACTCACAGCGTATTAACATCATTCCTCGGGCAAGCTGACCTTCTACCATTTAAACATAATCCTTGCTATGGTATATGAGGATTTCCAAATGATTTGTGGAAAAGGGTCCATCAAATATTCCCCATACAGTAAATCTTGCACCTGTTATGCCTTGTAGGGGCATTTCATTTTGCTAAGCGATACTTCAATCTTTTGGCATCCTATCACATAATTTGACCATTAAATGCAGTCCTTGAAAGCAATTGGGCCAATAAAATCGATTGAAGTATCTTATGAAGTACATTCTTTCTCGGAAAATGCCCCACATATGGTGATGCATGGCATTCATTCATAATTACCTGTTCACCCTCTGGCACATCATCTTATAATCATATCGCACCCTCTTAAATAACGATTAGGTCATCGGATATAATACTTGTTGTCAGTCTGAGCTTTCTTACATTGGTGGGCGGAATTCGGAAAGGCTACTCCCTGAAGCTAAGTAATTCACAATATCGGCCTTACCATGGCATTTGAAATGACAATTGGGAAATAGTTGCTCATGCAGGAGAAGTTCTCTTTTAATCTTATCTCCTCCTCTTACACTTTGATTTCTTTCTATTCTGGACAAGTGATCAGCTATCACATTGTCACACCCCTTTTTATCTCTAATTTCCAGATCAAACTCTTGCAGTAGTAGCACCCACCTTATCAGTCTTGGCTTAGCCTCTTTTTTTGACATCAGATATTTGATGGCTGCATGGTCTGTGTGAACTATAACATGGGATCCCAGAATGTATGGCCTGAATTTCTCACAAGCAAACACTATGGCTAACATCTCCTTTTCAGTTGTGGAATAGTTTTCTTGTGCTTCATTGAAGGTTCTGCTAGCATAGTATATGGCTCTGAATATTTTCTCTTTTCTTTGACCCAATACAGCCCCATTGCGAAATCACTGGCATCACACATTACTTCGAATTCTTGATCCCATTCTAGTGTAGCCATGATAGGTGCTTGAACCAATCTGATCTTGATTTCTTCAAAGGCAGCCTTGCAGGATTCATCAAAATTAAACTTTATGTCTTTCTCCGATGTCATAATTGGTCGCTATTTTGAGAAGTTTTAATGAATCTCTATAAAATCCGGCATGCCCCAAGAAACTCCTTATCCCTTTTCTTTGTTGTGGGAGGTGCTAGAGTTTTGATTAGCGATCTTGGATTGGTCAACTCTATACAATAGTAGAAATTTTACAACGAAGCAATGCCTTACATTCTGTGAAATGGCATTTTTCCCAATTTAGTGCTATTTAACGTCTTTACATCTTTGAAATCTTGTTTCAGGTTATTCAGGACATTGTTCAAAGCGGACCCATACAACGTGAAATCATCCATAAAAATTTCCGTGACTTCTCCAGTAAATCACGAGAACATGCGACATTATACATACGGAAGGTAGCGGGAGCATTGCATAGCCCAAATGGCATCCTTACGAGAGCAAGGTACCATAAGGGCATGTGAATGTGGTCTTTTTCTTGGTCCTCGGTGCAATTACAATCTAGTTTGTGCTTGAATACGTCAAAGCAAAAATGAGGTGTCACGCTAGTGTCGACATCCCGATCAATGAAGACGAAATGATCTTTCTGGTTCTTTGTATTCAGCTTCACATAATCAATGCATACTCCATCATCCTTTGTTCTTGTTGGAATTAATTCATTTCTTTCATTGCGGATCACGGTAAATCCACCTTTCTTTGGAACCACATGGGTAGGCTAACGAGGGCATGCAGTGCATAGATAAAACCGGTATTTAACCATTGGCCTTCCTTCTGACTACTTCTTTCATTCACGGATTAGTCTCCTTTGATGTTCAACGATTGGCTTTGCATTTCTTCCGACGGTATTTTGTGCATACTGCATATTGATGGTGATACCTTTGCTCTTCCAATGAGCCAAGCTATAGACTCCACGATGATTCCTTAAAATTACTGACAACCTACGTTCTTGACATCGCGAGTCTAGCGAGGGGAAATTATTCTTGGTTTACTCTTTGAGAACTCGGGTAAACATACTTTAAATGATTTGGCAACTCCTTTAAACTAGCCCTTCTTCTTTGGTTTCTTGATGAAATTCCTTTCTTCATTTTGTCTCTTTTTTTCAACCCATTTTTGTTGAGACTCTTCCTTTTTCAATATAATGGCTTGTTGTGCAAGCAATCTGAATCAAAACCTTGAAGATAATGGAAATTCATCTCTTCATTGATAGAAAGTTGGGAATTATAATCCTTAGTAACAATCGAGAATTGTTGTATATACATCTTCTATTGACTTGATATCTTCACTATGTCTAAATTCCTCAAACTTCGATTAAATTGAAATCGACTGCCTCTTCTCCAACTACGAGTGAGAAATTCCCATACGCATATCGATTAAAAATTGCTCAGGTTGCAGGAATGGCCTTCCCAACAGCAAGAGGGACTTGTGAATCTTCTTCCATATCGAGTATGATGAAGTCAGGAAAAATAAACTTCCCACCTTTACCCATTTTTATCTTCTATGATTCCCTTCGAGGTTTAGCCCGAGTTCTATCTGCCATTTAAAGGCTAACAGTGAGTGGGAGTAAGCTCCCCAAACCTTCTTGGCAACGAGAATAAGGCATTAAATTGAAATGCGCTTTGAGTCCTGAAGGGAAGCTTTACGAAACTCAAACTCTCCAATGGTGCGGAATGGGTGACTCCACTGGATCCTTCATCTTTGGTAAGTCTCTCTTGATCACGGCTTGCGCAAGTTGCAGTCAAGTTCCGCAAATTCCATCTTCAACAATCTTCCTCTTTTGCTCGGTATGTCTTTCCAAAATTTTGTAAAGTGGCATCTGGTCACCACTTGTGAAAAGGCATCTTGATCTCCCGACTTCTGAAAGGTTTTCAAACCTTGCAAAGCTGTTCCTCTATCTTTGATTTACGCAGCCTGGGGAAATGGGACTGCTAGTAGATTGTTATGGAGTTTCTTCTTGCTTATTCTTCTCGATAAACGTTCTTCTTTCTTTCCTTCTCCGGTGTTTGACATTAATACGGGCCTTCATCTCCCTTGTTGCTTTCATCTTTTGCTGTCTTTTCCACCAAGTCTTTCCCACTTCTGAGCTGCACAACCATGCAGTCTTTCGGATTCTTCTTCGTGTCACTGGGAAAGGCATCTTTCATCTGGTTTTGCAGGTTTAGGGCCAGTTGCCCTATTGTCTCTAGGTTCTTGAGGGAGGCATTAGTTGTCTTCTGAAAAATTTGAGGTGGTACTTGAGGCTTTCAGTGCAAACTTTTGTTCATGGAGATTCTTGACTTCTTGTTGTCCCCGTAGTTACGGCATTTGATCTTCAAATGGTTGAGCCCTCCTCGACTACGTACTCACTATATTTTCCTCCCTTCTTTATTCTTTCTGCGGAACCTTGGTGGTTCTTGATATCCACAATGGAGGATTATCTGTCATACCTTGGGCCTTGTGAGGCCCCTCCACCATATGAAAAATTTTCATGGTTCCTCAGTGCTGGATGATAGTGTGCTGGTAGGTTAGGATTTGGTTTGAAATGATAGCTTCTTGGCTCCCCCAAGTACTTAACCTCCTCATCATCATAAAACATTTCTTAAGTGGGTACATCAGCACTTCCTCTCAATAGTTCTCTCTCGACTGCTCCTATTTCATGAGCAGTGTGCACCTTCCTCTCTTGCTTGTCCATTCTATGCATGATGGCATCCAACTTTGCCTCCATAGGCATCATTTGCTCGGCTCCGCGGCTCTCTTCCTCTTGCCAATTACTCTTGAAAACTCGATGGAGCTTTCACCATGTGCATTCGCCAAATCCTCAATCAGATCTCTTGCCTCTTCATCACTCTTACGTTTGAATGCTCCACAACATGAAGCATCAATAATGCCTTTAGATGTATCATTCAAGGCAAGATACACGATGTCCATCTGGGTCTTCAAGTCTATTCCATGCATTGGGCATCTTTTCGGCAACCTTGCAGATCTCTCTCATGCTACATGAGGCTCTCATCTTCCCCCTATTTGGAACACAATTATTTCTCTCCTTACGAGGTGAGTGATGGGGGAAGAATCTGAATAGGCTTCTAAGCTCCTCCCAAGTATCAAACGAGAGACCATATGGTAAAGATTCATACCATTAGTGGTATTGTATCTCTTAGAGAAAATGGAATAAATGCAATTTTGTAAACTCACGGTCTACCCCATTCAACTTCACTTTGTTTGCCATCACGAGAAACCTTCCAGGTGCTTTCGTTTGGGTCTTACGTGGGATGACCCGATCAAAGCGTATTCTTGAACCATTATGTCAGTGTTGGCCGAGTTCAAGTTATTCGCATCAACTGTAGGCTGTCTGATTGCAGAGTATTCATCCTAAATAATTGGTCTTCAAAAGTCCTCCATTGTATCAGTGATTGGAGGCCTTCTGGCTGCTGTTCTTTGTTCTTCATTCTGGTCTTGCCTTTCATCTGCCATAGCTGAGTTTTCTGCCCTTTTCGTTTTTCTCAAGCTTCTGAGTGTTCTCTCTAATTCGTGTCTGTTTGGAATCGGATCGATTACATTTCTATGCATTAAGTTTTCCACACGAAATAAAAACATACTCACATTAATAGGATTAGTCGAAACTGACAAATATTTTCAATATGGCTTGTTAAGATCAGTGGCTAAATATAACCAGCGAAAAACTATTTTTGTTCTTTTTCTTTTAAATGTCCAAATTAGTATTTCCTTCTTTAAATACGAGATATTGATCTACTAGATTCTTTGATCAGCAATGGCGCCAAACTTGTTCATTTGGACAGACATAAACAAAATTTATGACACGATTACCAAAAGGACTATTATCTAATCCCCAGCCGATAATGCCATGAAACTTTGTTCACTATTTTTTCTTTACAAATATCTTGATTAAAATGGTTTTCCATAAATTTGGATAAATTTCTTCCTATTTTTTGATCCATGATTACGCAAGTGCCTGGTCGAACAAGTAATAAAGTGGATTTTAGTCCGAGATATTGATCTCACAGAGAGATCTCGAGAATTTCTCAATCAACTACCTGACTACTCAAGTTCTATACTATTTGGACTATGATAGACAATTTGAATCGGTTAAGAAAGCCCAAAATAATGAAAATTAAAAAGAATTGAATTAATAACAAATGAATTGAATACGAAATAATAAAATAATAAATTTAGATTGAACGGGTTAAGCGCAGAAACTATTGAAAATAAAACTATTGTGAAACATCAATTCCTTGATTTCCTTTGTAATTTTGCTTCATGAACCCGCAAATTTAAAACTAGTCGAATATGAAGATGCAAAGTGGATCTCTCCAAACTCCACTATTCATTATCTAACCTTGGTGTTTCTTTCGAAAATGATGGGTTAGATAACTATGTATCTGGGTCGCCTTGTTAAACTAGGTATTTTTCTTTTTCAATACTTCATACCTGACACAGATTTGTAAACACAGGCCTCCTAACCTTTAGTCATTGCACGGATTTACACTATCTTGGTTTCTCGTCCTCAAAATTAAAAACGACTCATTCTTTCCTTGATTAGATCCTTGCTAACACGGGATTGAATTCACTATTGGTCGAGCGAGAACTCTGCATATTTTAAATTGATAAATCGTTCGAGAAACTCATTCGTCTCAAGTGAAAAGTTTGTAATTTAATCACATAGAGCACATTAAATCACCAATATAGCGGGCTTGCATATACCATCCACAATTGCTCATTACTCAAGGAATGCCTTCCTGTGTCTTTTTCGAGGCCTCACGGGAAATCGAGCTCGAGGCAATCCACGTTTATGGGTAGAAAAGCCATAGCGTCTTGGGATCAATTCCACAAAGCAAACAAAACGACAAGTAGATTTACAAGCGGAGTTCATCGCCGATGAATAAAATTAACGAGGAAGATAATTTCTGACGATAAAGTCATTTCAATGGAAGCTGGGTTTCTAAACTGCGATTACACCATACATTGGCTTGGTCAAGAAACCAGCGTAATGAGAAATGGTAGTTAAATCCAAAAATTTGTCTTGAATTCAAATAACGAGCCAGTAATTTGAAGAAATATAATTTGCATTGACTAAAACTTTATGGCTAATGTTCGAGATCCAATTTAAAACAAAAAAAAATACCTTCAATCTAAAAAATAAAAGAAAATTAAAATACATGAGCCTTCGACTAACCGGATCTTTCAAGTAAGCCCATTTGCGTTCCTTCGATGTGACTACATATTTATAGGGTTACAGTTGGGCCTAATTTCGATGCACCTCTTTTGGACTTTGGTCGCCTTGATTAGTTTGTTGATGTCGCGACATCTACTCGTGTCAGCGACCACATTGTCTCAGTCTTTGTCGCGAAGCCATGTTTAGTCGACATGTCTTTGGGTGGCGATGTCGTGGCGACTTACTCTTGTCGCGACCTCAGTTCTTTGGATCTGATGTCGCGATAGCTTACTGACGTTGCGACCTCACCTCTTTGTATTTGATATCGTGACATCACTTTGTTGTCGCGACCTTAAGTCCTTGCTTTTGTTATGTATTTGTTTAATGGCGTCCGCGACCTCGGTCTTGCAATTGATGTCGCGACAACGGTGTCAGCGACCTTCTTTTCTTACAACTGTTGTCGCGACTGCTGAGTGATGTCGCGACCTCCTTTCTCTAGTCCGCGTGATGTATCGGCGACAACGATCTTATCGCGACCTCCTTACTATCTGGCGATATCGCGACCATTTTATGATGTCGCGACCTACATTCTTTACTAAGCGATATCATGACTATACGATTGATGTTGATATCGTATTTGCATCCATCTCCGAGACTTAAATGTTCGATCAATTGTTTATCTTACGCAGCAACTTCTTTTTTAGTGTAGCGACTGTCCTTTATCTGGTTTAATTAAATGCGACCTCACGAATGATGTCAGCGACACTATCTTCTTCATCAATTCTGGTTGCTTGACTTTGAGTTTCTTTCACGCCCATCTGTTTATTTTCGTTAAGCTTCATTTGGAGCTGGAGCTTGTAGTTGTCATGTAATATGTATTTCGATTGCTGAAAGGCTTCGCGACATCAGATCCTTTAATCCTTTTTGCCTCTCTAACTGCAATTTTCTTCGACCGAGTTACATCGTCTTGCTCAACCACATTCTGCTCCCCTTTCTTGCAATTCTGTTTTCTTTGAATTCCACCTTGCACAGTGATTTGGTGAAATATTCCATATTCACACATCATCGACCTTTTTTAGAATAAAATAAATTAGAAAAATGGACTGAAAATAGATGACTTTTAAGCTCATCAGCACTATCTCTGCGTCTTGCTCCTAGGACTCAATCACTCTACTCAATAGGGATGGCATAGCCACTAGACTCTCGAAAGTACCCTGAGCTTTGATCCTGTCTTTATGTAACGAAGCGTCCCCACGGAGTCTCAAGTATCAACCACTCTGGAAGCTCGCTGCTTGATTTTCCCATGACTTCTGGCCCGAGTGCATCGATACCACATTCGCTTTACAAGGATGGTAGTGCAATGTGAAATCATAATCCTCTAGAAACTCCATCCACCTGTGTTTCCTCATGTGGAGTCCCGCTCCGTAAAAGATGTCGCCGGACTTTTATGAATTAAAAAACACCTCAAGCACTCCCTTGGTATAGATGGTAGGCGCCAAATCTTCAAGGCAAATACTAGGGCCACTAACTCCATTTCGTGTGTGGGGTAATTCCGCTCGTGGTTCTTCTTGTCGAGAACCGTAAAGCCCTGGCCAGTTAGTGCCCCGAAATCTGATTTTGAACCACATATTAGATAGGTTTTGAGTGCTTTTTGCGCACTAATCATGTCATTAATGCCAATTGAAGTGTTCAAGTCTTCTTAGTATCACTTATGCCGTTTAGAGGTTATTTTTGGCTGTTTTGCAGGTTTTTGCGCACTTTGGGAGTTCAATCTCGATACAAATGATGAATCATGAAGATTGATCCCAATGTCAGTCATCAATTATACCAAGAATCAATGAGAAAATGAAGGCAAAGTGAAGAAAAATTGATGCAGTTGAAGACAGGATGAAATGCGATGGGGAGATCAACAAAGCACGGAATTTTAAGCTAGAGTTGCGAATTTCGCTAGAACCACCAAAAAGCAACCTTAGCGAAAATTTATAACTTATAATCTCAATTAAGCTAGACCAAACCCCGGTTTAAGCTAGGCAACATTCTTGAAAATTCATACTACTCACATAAATTTCGCTAAACTAGCGAAATTTATACAACTGTAGTGCCAAGCTTTAAGCGAAATTTTTCTATTTCATATGCATGGTGATTCGCTACCTGTGAAATTCTTGATCCTAAGCGGTGCCGCCTCGTCATGTTTTTGTATTTAATGCTAACCGACTCCAAATTTGGTGTATTACTCTCTTGTCCTTAAATTTAGCCAAATTGTTAGGCTTTTTGGTATTTTCATGTATTGAGGTGGCCTATATAAACCCCTCCTTTGTAATCAATAGAAATTTTGGGAGCAACAATTTGGGGAGAAAATTTTGTAAGTTTTCATTTTGTAAATAAAGTCTATTATTTTAGTTAGGGTTTTAGTACTCCTCTTCTCTCCTCTTTCCCTTACTTTCTGACTTGAAACACCCCTCTTGAGGATGACAACTCAAGAGATGCTTGGTTAAGCCTCCTTTCTTTGAAGAGGAAGGAAGCTAGCTTGGTGGTGGAGCATGCATGTTGTCCTCTTATGCGAAAGTCACAGTGCTTGTATTTATGGCCTCATCTTATCAAATTAGAGGTTGAATAGCTTTGAATGTTATTAGTTGTGTCTCTCCATGCTTTGGGATCACAGTGCATACTTATTGCTAGATGTGTGGTTCATTAGATGGTCTTCTGAGGCCTCTGAAATGATATTTAAAGCTAGGGTTTTAAAGCTGAAAAGAGCCATAGGCGCATGCTACCTGTGTTGACTCAAATAGGAGTTGTTTTAGGGTGAGGTTTGCTAGTTAAACATAGTCAGGTTATGCCGGGGGTATAGGTTGCTTGTCATAGCGAAGAGGATAAAACCCGAGGACACTTGTTTTCTTACCAAGTTAGTGACCTAAATCTTCAAAAGTTAACTTTTTCACACTTTACTTTCAGTTTTACAATTTCTGGAGTTTTCAACTACTTCCCACTTTGTTTTGAAGCAAATCGAAAAGTCGAATGAAAGCCTTACCTTCTTGCACTTATGCAAATCATTTCTAGGATGAAAACATCCAGGTGTTCGACCCTAGACCACTGCTGCTGTTAGCTTATTCACGGCAGTAGTAGAACAGGTGTATATAAATTTTGTTGGATTTTAGCTCGACTGCGTAGCGCGAATCAAATGGGCGCCGTTGCGGGATGGTGCCAAACTCGCAATGGTAAGTTAGTATGCTTGTGATCAACATCTGAAGTGGAATATTCTTACACCCCTTTTTGTCTTTCGATTGCGAGGCGCAGGTTTTCCTCACTTTGCGATCGCGCCTTGTTTTGCCCTTCTGATCGGTTTAATTCTTGTAGTTAATTTTATCCCCTTTTGTAACTTTTGTTGGTGCTCTTTGATGTCTCATAGAATTTTTGTAATGGGTGTTTATACAGGTGGGATAGAGACACATCGGGTAAATTGCATAGAATCGAGTACACAACGACCCGGTCGGTGAAGTGAGTGTACATGCGTGCCATGGATCCCGTACGAGGAACAACGAAGTCAACTAGGAACTTGATTGAATCCAAATGCACATAGAACCATGAGGATGCATCCACCCTCTAAGTTAGTGCCCCATCCTGTATCATTCCTCCTGAAGATAACCCAGCGGTGAGTATATTTGTGCCCTACTCCCCACATATCATGGTATGGAAGAAGTAAGAAATCCATACACACATATTAGGGATTTTGAGGAGGTTTGCACTACCTTGAGGAAGGTATGATGGACATGGATTTGCTAAAAGCTAAGCATTTCAGTGACCCGCAAGGACAAGGCAGTGTAAGCTCTCAACTCATTGAGGCCTAGAACCGTTAGAAATTGGGGTATTTTAATTTGAATTCACAAAAGTTCTTGGTGCTCATAAGACCAACAATTTGAAGAGACAAATTTATACTTTACGACTCGTGATGGTGAGAGATTTTGGTGTTGGAAGATTTATGGAAATCATCGGTGCATGCCCATCATGGGTTTTTTGACGCTTGGATGTTGGTGAACCACTTCTATGGTGTTATGTCTCTGCCATGAGGTAGCTTTTGGAAACCATGTGTGGAGGAGACTTTTGATAAGCTTATCGGACGAAGCCATGGATTTTAGAATACTGGTATTGAAATTTCTAAGGGTTGGGATGAGCCTAACCTAGAAAATTGAAAGGATGAGACCCACAGTTAACTCAAGGGGTGGGATGTATTACACTTGAGGAAGAAATAGAGATGAGCTAGGATTTCCAACCCAGCAAGGGAAAGTGGAGGAACTTGAAGAGCCATGGCTCCGAGGTGCATCGTGTGAAAATCGGGGTCAATCCACTGCACCAATTTCAATCCACATTGCCAGGTAGAACCATGCCCTATGGCCCCTGCAGTGAAGGATTTGATGTCAGAATGTGCAAACACTGTAGGACAATACAAGTCACAACAATCCAATGCTCCGTATGGTAATTCCTACAATTCTAATTGGAGGAATCACCTAATCTTGCATGGGGGCCAACCCCATGCCTATGTACTTGGTGCCAAACCTCAGTTTGGTTCCCCCTCACAGTCACAACAACCATCATCCTCTTCTCCAGTAGAACAAGCCATATTGAATTTGAGTAAGGTGGTGGGCAACTTTGTTGAACAAAGGAATCAATGCCGGTAGCCTGAGGATTGAAATCTTGTAGAAAGTACAACGAATAAGAGAATAGATGGGCTTGAGAGCAATCTCAACTTGGAGAAAATTGATAACCTCTGATTCCATCACCAAGATCAACAAGTTGCTCAGTACAGAGAAAGGAGGTTTCCATCACAAGCAGTTCCAAATCGAGGAATTCATGAGGTGGGAATTAAATCCCGACAATTCGAGAATGGATGAAGTTAAGAGTACATAATTGCAGGTGGAAAAGAAGTTGATCAGCTATGCCAAAACTTGTTAAAAGTCAAGCAAGGAGAAGAATTGCGGTCTGAGCATATTCTCCTAAAGGAGGATTAATGAAATACCGCATATCACCTCCATTTCCACGAGCACTTAGAGGTGAAGAAGGCATCTCGGCAGCGGCGGGCATTTTAGAGGTCCTTAAGGCAGAGTGAGGTTAACATACCTTTATTGGACATAATCAAACAAGTGCCTGCTTATGCAAAATTTTTGAAAGATCTTTGTACAATCAAGAAGGGATTAGGCATTGAGAAGAAGGCATTTCTCAGACATGTGCGTGCCATAATCTGAAAACAAATACCCCACGTCAAATCTGGATCGGGATCTCCACAATTTCGAGTCAATATTGGTGGGAATTGTATACGAAATCATTAGCGGTTAGGGCCAGTGTGAACCTCATGCGGTATTCGGTATACAAGCGATTAGGTTTAGGTGAACTTAAACCTACCAACATCACCGCTCTCGATGGCGATCGATCGATTGAAAATCCCGAAGGGGGGATAGTTGAGGATGTCTTAGTGAGATAGACAAATTCTGCGGTGGGTACTGATTGCTTGACAGCCAATTGCAAATGAACCCAATCATGTGCCAATCATCTTAGAAGACCATTTTTGGCCACTACCAATGCAATCATAAATTGCCGGAATGGAGTCATGCAACTAACCTTTGGTAACACTTGTAGTAGGTTAAACATCTTTCATTTGAACTGACAAACATGAGTTACCTTGCTAAATGGAAATTATTTAGCTGATGGGGGTTGTTTGATTGGTCGGTGTCTGCCGGGGAAAGCAAAATGTCGAGGTGCGAGGAGAGATCGAGTCAAGAAGATGAAGAAGTTTAGTCTTGCCATCGAGCACCAACTCTGAGCCAATTGCTCGATTGGAAGCCATCACGGAGGAGCAAATCAACATTTGGGCACCCGACACCATGGAAGTCAACCAGGACTCTTTGCAAGGTTGAGGAGATCATTCTCCTTGACCCCCTTGGGTAAAATGTGAGATTGAGCTGGTTCGGTGTTTCAAAAGCAGGGTGCGGTTCCACGATTTTACTTGTCTTAATTTGGTTAATTTAGTTAATTTAGTTATTTTTAGAAAATTTTTAACTTAGCAATTTTCATAATTAGTAATTTTGTGCTTATACTATAGTATTGTGTGTTCAATTTTAATTATAGTTGTATATAATAATTTTCCTTATAATGCTTCGTACAATATTAATATTTGACCCCTAAAAATTGAATTACGGATGGTGTACTTTCGGTTTGGGCCAAATTCGATAAAATAAGCGAATTAGCGGGGAGACTTTTCGGGTACGCCCTGAAGCAGTCCCTATAAACTGGGAGGGTTGTCCAAATTACCCCTTCACATTCTTTCCCCCGGCGAAAATACAGTCCCGAGCGTCTACGCCCGCCGTAAACATCACGCTGCTTCCGCCGTTCTGAGCTCGGCTATCAGTCGCTGCCGTCAACATCACTGCTTAGGAGTTGTCTTACACGTGTGAGCCGTGACGAAACCCCGAGCTCCTAGCCAAAGCCCTGTGCTTCCTCTGCTCTGCCTGACCATTCTTGCTCGAGCTCGCACCTACATGCGAGCCACGGCGAGCCTGCTGCAGCGGCGCCTGAGCCACGACCCGTTCATTGCCCGACCCTGCCACCTACGCCGAGCCTTGATGAGCCTCCAGCTGCGGTCTGAGCGGTCGTGCCCTCCCGGTTCGACTTTTTGGTGCCACGCTGTAGCATCTAGTCTTTTCACGAGCCCTTATTTGGTATTTGAGCCGATTTCGATTCGCGGTCCAGTGAGCCCTTAGTTGGCGGTGTTCCGCCGGTCTCGATCCACCTCTAGAGAGCCTGGATTCGAATCTGAGCCCGGTGCATTTACGATTAATTAATTTTCCGATGTTTATTCCGATATCGGTATAGTTCATTACTGAGTGGAGTCCGCGTGACGCGGTGAATTGATCTGCAGTGAGAGGCTGACTCGACCAGTCACGACTCGGTACCATCCGCGATCCAGGCCGTGCACGAGGGGCCTCGGATTAAGCCATTCTCCGAACCGGATGGGACCGTGCCCCATCTGTACGCGAAGTTCGGAGCCCAGGCCCTCAAGCGGGCCACTTTGTCAGACCCTTTTGCTCCGGGCCAGGCGGTCATCATCCTCTCGGCCCGCGGCCGTCCGCGATCCTATCTGTTCTGGAGGCGACTTCATCACCTCAGCTGTCGCTTGCCTCGAGGATTCGGAGGCCATTGTTTGTAGGGAACCCCATTCCGGGGAATGTGCGACTCCATCGCAGACCGTTCCGCGAAGTCGTACTCACGGCGATCCGTAGGTACGATCTGAATCACGAGAGTCCATGAGATTGACCAGTTATTCGCTATTGCCTTTCGCAACCGGCGGTATTAACACCCCGCGAGTGGTCTTTGCGGTTCTACCACTTTCGATGGCGTCTAGAAGGATCGACTAGTCCGCGTGAGCTTCGGTTCGGTATTGATGATCGCCATGGGTGCTGGGCGACGATGTTTCGGCGGCTCTTGGCACACGTATCTGGCCGGCCAATGTAGGGATTCTGAGATTGGGCCACCACCTCATGGATGGTTGGTAGCGGCGGAGACACCCTTTCTTCGGACCGGTATTTTACGAGGCTGACTCCGCCTCGGATCTTTGTGTCGACCATCTATTTCGTCACGAGCTTGGCTCCCTCTGCGACATTATGTGCGGGAGGAGCCATCTTGGAGGCGCTTTGCGGATCTCGGGAGGATTTTGGTTGGAGTCCCTACGGTGAGTGATGGCCTCTGCATTGCGATTCGAGAGAAGGTCCATCGGAAGGACCTAGCACGTGGAGGGCCTTCCACTTATGCGGACTACTTTGCGGGTTCTCGAGCATCTAGGATTTCCTAGAAGGGGGGGGAAGTAGGGGATCAAGAGATGAGGTTTGTTGCCCTCGATCGTAATCGGTGGGCGGGTGATGACTATGCCCGTATCTTTCCACCTACGACCACAGGACCAGGAGGAGGTACCGGGTCAGGAGGCTGAGGACCACCACAGAGATGATATACCTGCCCCTGAGCCCGAGATACAGCAGAGTCCGGTTCCACAGATGTCACCTCCATCTCCGCCTCCACACACTACATCGGTACCTTGAGGTCTCCCCAGCCCCGTCCTATTCGACACACCATTAGCGGAAATACAGTCATGCCCCGGCTCGAGAGAGATAGTTAGTGTGATGGATGCTATCGCTCACTGCCACTTGGCTACAACGACCGGATCAGGCGGCCCGGTGTCACTCTATGCTTGGCGAATCATGACGCGCCCAGGTCTTCCTGTGTTCGTCGAAGGGCCCACCACGGAGCGGCCTATTTGGATGTTACGGCGTGGCGGCGGCGCGGACCCACCACCACCACGGCGATTGAGGTGGTTAGGTCTCTTTATGATTTTGTATAGTTACCCGGCTTTATCAGCGCTGCGGTGCGATTAGGATTTATGTATTAGCCATAGTAGGCGGTGATATTTTGTATTGCTTTGTATTCATGTATTAGCCATTTATGGCTATATCAAAAGCTAATACGTTTATATATATATCTGACTTTTTTGCATATCGGGTTTGTGCCTCCACTTTGTTTAAATGTGTTTTTCTTTTCAATTGAACAATTGAATTGCTTCAAATTGGACAATTGAATTGCTTTATGTTGGGAAATTGAAGCACTGTTTGTCACCTCTATGCTAGAACAAATTCCATGCTTGAATTAAATTTTGGTCAGTTGAAGTTCAGAATTTGTGCTCAACGAAAATTTCTCCCTTATCTTCAATTCACACCTTGCACTCGGATTGTTTCAATAGAGCATGAATTTGTTTGCTTCCTTACGCTTTGCATAGTAGGCCTTAGGCATGTTGGCAACCTAGGATAAGGTTTGTATTTACCCATAATTTGAAGACAATGTAGTCTTCAAAGGAAAGAAAGATAAGCAAAAAGAAAAGAAAGGAAAAAGAAAAGAAAAATAAAGTGGTAGTTTTGCCTTGAAACACGAGCACGGTCCGAGGGGTGTATGGCGAAAACCTTTGAAACGATGCCCTATGCCTTAATTGGTTGGGAGTCATCGATTTAGTGTTCGTTACATGGGTGGATAGGTAGAGTCTAACGATTTGTAGGTCTTTAGATTTTGAAGTCATTGGTCAGGGTGAAGCCTTGAGTTTGTGGTCGGTGATCCTTTTGGCTTGATGCCCTAAACCTTAATTGGTTGGGAGTCATCGGTGGACCAGTTAGGACTTTGGTGAAGTCGAATTTTTAAGCATTGCATCTCTGAGTGTAGTTGAATAAAGAGAAATACGTAACTATCCTTATCTAGGTTGTTCAACGGCTTAAGGCCATAATAGGTGCTAGGTTGGGGAAAGAGAGCCAAAATTTTTCAATTTATTGGCGTAATACGGTTATATAAAGAACCATTAGACTTATGTGGAAATTCAAGTTGAGAATCATGGAACCAATATTGACTGAAATTGTTCTGTATGGTTTTGGTTCTTTCGTATCGGTTTCAAATTTGATTTCAATTTTTCAATTTTAAAGTCTTGTTTATATGTGATAACCTTTTGAATCATAACCTTTTGAAAATCGCACATGCATCTCCTTTTTATTTTGCATTCTTGAGGTGCTGCGTTTGAGTTGGGGAGTGTGATTGGAGTACTTAAAAAGTACAATTTTGAACCCTATATTAGATGGGTTTGGAGTGCTTTTTGCGCACTAATCATGTCGCTAATGCCAATTGGAAGTGTTCAAGTCTTCTTAGTATCACTTATACCGTTTAGAGGTTATTGCGTTTTGCGGTTTTGCGCACTTTGAAGTTGATCTACGATACAAATGATGAATCATGATTGATCCCAATATAGGTCATCAATTATACAGGAATCGATGAGAAAATGAAGGAAAAAGTGAAGAAAAATTGATACGATTAAAGACGGGATGAAATGCGGTGGAAGTCGACAAAGCTGGAATTTTATTTAGAGTGCGAAAATTTTTCGCTAAGTTAGAAAATTTACGCAACCTTAGCGAAAAATGCGAAAATCTAAATTTCGCAGCGCCAGAAATCTCAAATTTAGCTAGACCAAACCGAGTTTCGTAGGCCTTTGTTCTTAGCGAAAATTCATGATTTCGCCTCACATAGAATTTAAGCTAAGCTAGCGAGAATTTCGCTAAATGTAGTGCGAGCTTTAGCGAAATTTTCTATTTCTCATCATGATTTCGCTACCTAGCGAGGGTGCTTGATCTAGCGAAATTCTTGCCTCGTCATGTTTTTGTATTCCCAATGCTAGGCTCAAATTTGGTATTACTCTTGATATCAGTTGCTTGAGTGTTAGGCTTTTGGTATTTTCATGTATTGAGGTGCTTTATATAAACCCCTCCGCTTTTTGTAATCAATAGAGAGAATTTTGGGGGAGCAAGCAGGTTTGGGGAGAGAAGATTTTGTAAGTTTTCATTTTTTGTAAATAAAGTCTGTCATTTTAGTTTAGGGTTTATTTTCCTCTTCTCTCTCCTCTTTCCCTTACTTTCTAGGCTGCCAAACACCCCTCTTGAGGATGACAATTCAAGAGATGCTTGGCTAAGCCTCCTTTCTTTGAAGAGGAAGGAAGCTAGCTTGGTGGTGGAGCATATGCATGTTGTCCTCTTGTACTGAAAGTCACAGGTACTGTATTTATGGCCCTCATCTTATCAAATTAGGGTTGAATAGCTTTGAATGTTATTGATTTGGCCAATACTCTCCATGCTTTAGGATACAGTGCATACTTATTGCTAGATACCTTTGTGGTTCATTAGATGGTCTTCTGAGCCTACGAAATGATATTTAAAGTAGGGTTTCCAAGGCGAAAAGGGCCATAGCTGCATGCTACCCACAATCGTTGACTCAAATAGGAGTTGTTGTTAGGGTGAGGTTTGCTGAGTTAAACATAGATCAGGTTATGGGGACTATAGGTTGCTTGTCTGCGCAGAGGATAAAACAGGGACACTTGTTGCCACTAACTTACCAAGTTGGGAGGCCCCACAAATCTTCAAGTTAACTTTTTCACACTTTACTTTCGGTTTTACAATTTCTCGAGTTTTCAACCACAGCACCTTGTTTTGAAGCAAATCCAAAGTCGAATAGAAAGCCTTACCTTCTTTTGCACTTATGCGAATCATTTTTCTAGGATGAAAACCCGTCAGGTGTTAGACCTACAGACATTTATCACTGCTGAGTAGCTTGACTACGGGGAGTAGAACAGGTGTATATAAATTTGTTGATTTCCCAATCAAACTCTTTGGCAGCGCGAATCAACAACCCTCCAGGAGCTGCATCAAAGAAACAAATCCAGTTCGTCTTAGGCATCACTTCTGCTTTAAAGATTAGATGGGACGATGACCTGGCACTGAGTTCGCGATGCCTTCTGCACGTTGGAAACTCATGGGTGAATCTGTCATAGGTGAAACTATTGGGAGAAGTCCTCAATGAATCTCTAGTAATACCTATAGTCACGAAACTACGTATCTCAGGCCGACTTCAGCCTCTTTCCCAGGCCTCATCTTGCCGACCTTCTCGGGTCGACATTACCGGCGGCACTTCGTGTCCCGAAAGAATCTCACCTCTGATAAGGCTAAAACTGTGACTCTTGAACTTGTGCCTGGCCCGGTGTTCTTTGGGGGCTGGAGAGCGATCCTCGAGTGATCCTCATGCTCCATCCTCGGGCGGGAGTATATCAAAATGTCATCCTGAACTGATGAACTGATCTAAGTAAGGTTAGAATACCCTATGCATGAGATCCATGAACACCGCTGGAGCATTCGTCAAGCCGAATGGCATCATTGTGAACTCAAAATGTCCGTACCACATCCTAAACAATGTCTTAGGAATATTCGCCTCCCTAACTCTTAGTTGATGATAACCGATATGAAGATCTATCTTGGAATAAACTTGTGCCCCTCTCGACATCAAATAAATCATCGATCACTCGAAAGAGTGCAGATTCTTGATCGTAACCACAATTCGACTATTAATCAATGCATAGTCGAAGGTCGTGTCCTTCTTCTTAGAAACAGAGCAGGAGCGCCCAGGGTGAAGTGCTCAGTCTGTTGAGCCACTTGTCAACAACTCTGCTATCTGGACCTTGAGTTCTGCTCAATCGATGCCATCTATGCGAGTCATAGAAATGGCGGCGTACTAGGGGTGTAACTTAATCTGAAGTACATAATTCTGGTAATCCCCAGGTAGCTCATCCAGGGAAAACATCCTCGTACTCGCCAGGCTACGAGGTAGATCGTCCTATCTGCTCGTTACCAGTGGGCTTGTTAATGACCCATCGGCTTGCCCAGAAATGCCGTATAGGTCGTACATGATCTGGGGTAAAGCGTCGTGCTTGCCCCCTGAATCTTAACATAAGACCATCCACATTGTGTTGACCAACCTGCCGATCCACGATCGATGGCGACTTGGTGTGCGAGTCGACCAGTCCATCGAGGATGACATCAAACTTCGACATGTCCATAACCCTTAGATTCCACGATTGAGAATCGGAATCTCACAACTCACAATCAGACACATAAAATCAACTCTCACCCTAGTCCCACAGGGAGAACTCACAAACAACGGCTTTTTCTAAGGTGCAACCTCTAAGCCGACTACCGCACATGATACAGCGTGAATGAATCGATGCACGAGTCGAACAATATCCTTGCCCTTAAACTGATATAGCGAAAAATACAGCAGCTATAGCCGGCCGGGTCGTAGGCTCGGTTGTGGTAAAACAACCTAGATAAGCTAGGTCTCGAAAGATTGACCTACGGGCCACGTACTTAATCTGACCATACTCTGGCGCTCTCTGGCACATGCGTGGCATAAAAGGTGCTTGTGCGACACCACTGCGGCGATACTGGTTCCTCAGGCCCATGCGGCGGAAAGAAGGAGTGGCAGTTGTCTATGGACGTCCCACTGATGATTGGAACTATGGTGTCCCAACACTATGGAATCCACGCCCTGCAGAGGCGATCTATCACGAAGTGTCATCGCGGTGGCGGTGATATGCGTCGTCGGCCTCTACGGCTGTGCCTTTGCCTTATATATAGCCACGTACTTACCACGAAACTGTTGGCCGGTAGAAGTCCTCTGCTCCTTCCTGGAGTGCTGGGGAAGGTTGATTCTCCAACTTCCTCTTTACTAACACCCACATCCCGGATGTACTCTTTCAGGTCGTGTCTCTCTCTGCATGGCCTGTGTCCGACCATAAAGTCATATCACGTAGGAGAAATCAAATCTTGCCTTGGATGGACAGCTTCATATCTCTAATTTCCTCACCTTGGCCATGTCTATCACCACATAATCATCAAAAAAATGGGCGAACTACGTAGACGTAGCCCACATGTTCCATGTATTTATCCTTGGCTCCTGTCTCAGCTCTAGGAACTCCAGAACTATCCAGCATGCAACAAATCTGGGAAGAACTTGCTCATGAAGAGCTCTTGGAAATCTCCCCATGTCATTAACTCCAAATCATAGGTGTAACCGATCCTACAGACACCAGGATTCACCCTCTACTTGAAATGCTAATTAGATCAGTAGCATCATGGAGGTGATCACCATAGCCTCGAGAATTTTCTCTACACGGCCGGGCAATGGTTAGCCATTGATTAGTACCCTAAAAAGTCTTGTGCAGGTCTGTTAAGATAGGTTTGAGGTGCTTTGCGTACTAATCATATTATTTAAGTAGATTGACATGTATAGGTCTTTAGCGCTACTGATTTTGTTTTGAGCTTGTTTTTTGGTAGACTGCGAGGTTTATTAAACCTTTTCATCATATCAAGCTGGCATCTGGGATTGTGTTGATTTATGCGGAGTTCATATGAATTCTCGTCCCGTTCATCAAACACAGGATGAAGAAATAAGTTGGAAGATCATGTACGAGGAAGCGGAGGATCTGCGGCCGTTAGAAAGATGTAGCAATTTCGTAGGCATAAGCGAAAATTCGCAATGATAAGCGAAGAATTTCGCAATGATATCAACGAAATTTTCGCAATTATAAGCGAAATTTTAGCTATAGCTGGATACAAGCTATGATAAATGAGGAATTTCGCTATCATAAGAGAGCCGCTATCATGGCAAAATTACAATCATAAGCCTTGATTTTTGCTATAGTGAATTTTAAAGCTATGATGTGAAATTTAAACTATCATCGCAGAATACTGTGCATAGCGAAACTACGCATCGTGTTTCTTTGTGATCCGACAACTCTGTTTTGATTAATTCCTCTTTTGCCCTCAATGTAATCCTTATTATTTAGGTCGGTTGGTATTTTTACCGCATGTTTGTGGGGCTACTCTCAAATATATTATGAACATTTGTAACTTTAACTATTCATTTCTGTGAGTTCTTTGGCCCACTGTTTGGTTCACATTTCTCTCCTCTCTCCTCTTTCCCTCATTTTCTAAGAATTTGCAAACACCCACTGAGGATGACAACTCAAAGGATGTTTAGTTAAACCTCGAAACCTTATGAAGAAGGAGGTTACTAGGTTGGTTGATGTGGGGTTTGCATGTGTTCCTGCTTTCCATGAAGCGTACACTACGTATTTGTGTTTCAAACTTTCCAAACTAGGTTTTAAATGCTATTTAATGTATTTTTACCTTTGAATTCAATACTTGGCATGCTTTAGGGTTGAGTGTATTCCTTAATGGTAGATACAACCACGACATCCATTAGATGTCATTTACGAGCCAGAGTAGGTTAAATGCTTTATTTTCAAGCTGCGGGGAACATTAAATGCTAGAGTAAATGCTAGTTCAAATAGGAATATTCTTAAGGGTTGATTTTAAATTAAACAAAGAATAGGTTTGGAAATGACTATATGTCATTTATACTATCTGAGGAAATAACTTTCAAGGGACTTCTATTATCATACCATCTCTGGTGACCCAAAACTTCAAGGTCTTCTTTTCAACTTATTTTCAGCGCTTTCCAGCTAAGCTTGAGTAATGACAACAACCACACTTTTATGCAAATCGAAAATTCAAATAGAAAGCCTCACCATTTTGAATCATTATCTGAGTCATTTGTAGAAGACAAAAACCCGATCACGTGATTTAGATCCACAGGCGGCTATCTTTGCCCATTGAATTACAGCAGCATAGCGTAGGAAGCGACAAGTACAATTTTGTTGATTGCAGCTTCTATAGCGCGAATCAAATGAAAAGCTATTCTTGGGGATGGTGCAAACTACGAATGATGAGTTGATGGGTACTTGTAATCCTCATTACAAGTATTGGTGACCTTTTTAACCTTTTTGAATTTCATTATTTAGAATTTCAAGTTTTTACTCAACGATCCTTTGTGAATTTGTTTTTATATTCTGATCTTTTTTATTAACACTAATCTTTTGTGAGCCTTTTATTTGTTCTTTGCTTTGTCTCTTTTTGTGTCACATGTGTTTATGCATCTTGGATAGAGATATATCAGTAATTCTTGAGAGTTAGTGCAAATTGGCTTGAAGTTGTGAAGTCAATGTGCACGGTGAGCAAATGGATCCTCTGCACGAGGAACAACAAAGTCAATGGCACCGGCTCTATGAATCCGACAACATACAGAGTCGATGAGGACCACATACCCTCACAGAGTTAGGTGCACAGCTACTGCGTCCTTACCACTGGCGGGGAAGTGGCGGTGGACCTTATCACGATTGCCCCTACTTCGACTTTTTCATGGTATGGAAAATGAAAATCCTTACACATCAGGGATTTTGAGGAAGTTTGCATAACTTTTTAAAGTGCTGGCGAATGGATTTGTTCAAGTTGAAGGCATTCCATTAACCCTGAAAATAAAAAGCGAAATATGGCAATTCACGAGACCGAGAACCATTATTTGAGGCGAGCTAAGTGAAGTTTTAAAATTCTTCAATGCTCCTGAGACCCGATAATTTGAAAAGCGAATCTGCGTTTGCGGCCCGGCGACAATGAAAGGTTCTACGATGTTGGAGGTTCATGGAAACCATCGGTGCATGTCCCGTCATGGTTTCGATGCATGGATGCTTGTGAATCACTTCTATGGTGGTATGTCTCAGCCCGAAGCAACTATTGGAAACAATGTGTGGAGGGACTTTACTGACGAGCACCGGATGGAAACCATGGACTTTTGAATTATGTGGCTGGAAACTTCCAAGGGATGGGATGAGCGAGGAGCCAACGAGGAGGAGAAAATGGGGCCTTGACCCGCAAAGGAGGCATTTTTGCACTTTACGAGGATATGGAAATGAAAGCAAAGATATCAACCTTATGGAAGGTGGAAAAATTTGGAAGGAAAAAGGCTACACCAGATCTGACGATGGCCGAAATCCACACGAGGCTTGACCCATGCATTAATTTTGATCAACGGTCACCCGGAAGAACAACGTCGATTACTCCCTCGGTGAGAGATTTGATAGCGAGCATGCCAATGTATTGGGCGATCTGACCACAATGATACCCGTATGGTAATACATATAATCCCGATTGGAAGGAATCACCCCTAATCTCTCTTGGAAGCCTAATCCCACATGTGCCCCCTTTGGTACGAACAACGGAGTTTGGTTCCTCATCGACACGAGCGTCTCACATCCCTCGTCCCTGTTGAACAAGCTATTTTAAATTTGAAGCGAGGTGGTAGGTGATTTTGTGGAAAAGCAAAAGGGGAATCAATACGCGATTGAAACCAGAATTAAATCTGTGGAAAGCACCACGAGCAAAGAAGATAGATGGGCTTAGAAAGTAGCGCCATCCAGGTGATAATCTACAGTATTCCATCACTAGGATTACCCGATCTTTTGGAAGTCTGAAGAAAGGAAGGAGTTCCTTCTGAACCGCGATCAAAGAGGAGTCCATTGAAATAGGTTCTTACAGCAACTCGGGAATGGATGAAGTAAAGGTATCATCACTTTGAGGAGTGGAAAAGAAGTGGCTTGACAGTCTTGAGATTCTTTGAAGGAAACCCGAAAGAGAAAGTCGAGGGTGAGCTGAGAGAATAATCGAGAGAAGATTGATGAAGAAAACATGCCTGCATTTCTCAGCACTTAAGCGAAAAATCACAAACAAATAATTTGGGGTGCTAAGGCAAGTAAAGGTAAATATCCTTTGCTTGACATGATTAAAGCGAGGAGTCCCCCGACATATCTGAAAAATTTTAGGACATGCCTGGGTGAAGAGGGTTAGAGCATTGAAAGCCTTCCTAACAAAACAGGTCAGTGCAATACATTAAAGGCCGAAGACCAGGTGAAATACAAAGGATCGGGATCCCCAGCGATATCGGTCGACATTGGGGGACTTGCATGGAACAAAGCCTTTGTTGGACTTGGGGGCTAGTGTAAACCCTGCGCCACTACTGATTATATAGCGATTGGGTTTGGGAGCCAACTGACTAACATCACTCTATCCTTAGCTGATCGATCGGTAAAAATACTGAGGAGATAGTTGTGGATGTGTTAAGTGGTGGACAAATTCTCATCCGGTGGATTTTGGTGCTCGATACCAAACCCAATCGCGGTTGGGCTAATCATGTGCCCGATCATCATGGGAAGGCCATTTTTGGCCGCTTCAATGCGATAATCAATTTAGGAATGGAGTCATGCGACTCACATTTGGCAACATGACATGAACTCTTATTGTTACTGATGATAAACAGTGGGAGAAAGAAAGATGAAGGATGGGGATGAGGACACGATGAGGTCTAGTGCGAAACGAATGTTCTAAGCTGCCCGAGAGTAAATTGAGTGAAAAAATTAAGAGCGATTAGTGGAGAATTAAATCAGTCACTCCCTAAGCAGGCTGATTCCCAGAAGCCACCACGAATGAAAAGCTCGACCTGAAGGGTGAGCATGAAGGCTAGCTACGACTTATCTTGAACAAAGGAGCTCCTCACTCCTTGATCCTCCGTAGATGAGCAGGAGCCAAGTGGTTTGGTCTCCATGAGATAGTACGACTGGTGATTTTAGTTTAATTAAAGTCGATTTACAGTTTTTTTCGTTTTTTCTTTAGTTTATTTTTCATTTTATTTTAGTTTATTTGTTTATATTATTTAGTTTATTATTTCTTTTATTTTTAAATTTATTTAAATTTATTTTTATTTTTATTTTTGCGGGAATATGCTAGTGTAGGGCATAAATTTACGCAATAATAGCGAAATTTAGACCACAACGACTCTTCAGGAGGCCTTTTTAAATGCCGCGGCTCCATTAAAAGCTCTGACCATTCTGCTCCACCCATTTCGGATTCCCCCTCCTTGCGGTATGGCTCCCTGTTCTCCAACTCCTCGTCTCGGAAGCTAGTAGGCGGCATACGCCTCCCAGCTCCAGCTGCAGCTTGGCGCTTCTGTGGACGTGCTTGATCACCCCACGCTGTGCCTTCTGTATAGTCATTTCTTATATATGAGCGACCTGCTGATCACAGCCTGCACTTTACGAAGTCTGCTGGGTATTATTCTGCATCTTTGGTCTTGACTATGGTTATTGCGAGAGCTATCGTTGAGCCGGGTCAGTTCGTTGAGAAGTATTACATGCATCTCAGAGCTAAAATTGCTCATCTTTGGACCAGTTAAGGCCACACCACTATTACCTTATTTAGAGAGAGATGGATTCATTTATCGACGATCCGTTGGGGTGGATTTCATTCCTGTATCAGAAGTTGGCGATGCTCAGCGAGACCGAATATCGACGGAAGGTGAGTCATGCGTTGGATGAGTGTCACCTATCGGGCGATCAGTTGAGTATGCCGGTTATCCACCATGCGAGATCACGTGATGTTAATGATCAAATTCAGGCAATGATCTTGATATAGGGCTTCGTGACCATCTGGCCATCTATTAACGATGACATGGAATGGTAGTTAAGAGGTTAAATCAGTTGATCGCGTCTCCGTCTGCGTTCAGCATTCAGGCAGTTGCCTATCATCGGTGTGATTTTATCTTGACATCAGGAAGCTTTGATGAATTGAGTCGGTTGAATATCAATGTTTTAGGTACTCAAACTGCGATATTACAAACGCTGAGCTGCCGAACAGTTGGCGAATTCCGCAAATATGGCGGTGGCCTGGTATCGTAGAAGTGGTTTGCTCTGTGATACCCTTGGCCAGGGCTATGCTCTTAGCGACGACTTTTTCCCCTCGTATGCTTCGTGGACCACGTGCCCGGACCAACCTATTCCCACTTGATTATGTATAGCGCGGGGGGCTATACTCGAGGCTCTGTGCGGGATATCAGGGATGCAGTTTGAATCATAAGGCTCGTCGTGGCCAGCGTTGCTACACTTAGGAGAAGATTACCATAAGAACTGGCTCGATGAAGGCTTTCCCACAGATGGAGTTCTTGAGCGTGATCTTAAGAGCATATGGGGTTCCCAGAGGAGCCACGCATAGAGCGGCGGGTGAGTTGTCCTCAGGTTTTATCCATCGAGCGGTCTTTATATATGCCACTCTCACATTCTTCTGAGGAGGGGCAGGGGATGATTTTGGAGGACTGCTTGGGGTGACGGCTGATTTCAGGAGGTGGAGGTGGAGGACCTTAATTCGGATATATCTCCCCCAGTTCCACTCACTACTGTGGCCGCCTCCGGGGAGCTGGCAGCTGCATCCTTGTCAATGATCCTGGGCCTTATCTGTCGGTTAAGGGGTGTCTGGCGTGCGGATGCTGTCACGCACTTGATACTACTTTCGGAACATCGTTAGTGAAGCGGATAGCGGCCAGAGGTCTCATAATCACGCCATGCTTCTTTAGATTGAGCCTCGGTCACCTCCGATTGGCGTGACAAGCTACCTGACCTGCCATTGTCCAGTCCACATTATCCGGATTCCCGCGGCCTCCCTTAGGTCTTTGCGTATTGCGACTTGGTCTACCGAGTGTACACACACCTCGAGTGAGGTGGTCGCACTCACTCTCTGCTTTTCGTTCCACATACGGTGGAGACATGGTTATACTTTGGTTGGGAAGTTAGAGTTGGAAGTATAAGCATTTTCTTTTGTTTTAGCTTTATCAACTGCCTACCTGTTTTGTATAGGATTGTTTAGGATGTATGTTTTAGCCAATAGTAAGCAGTGATCTTTTTGTTGTGATTAGTATGTATTGTGTTTAGCTATGTTAAGCTTGTACTAGCCACTTTGGTTATATCAAAAGCTTTATAGCAGTATTTATTTTTTTCTACACTTTTGCAGGCATTTTGCTCATATTTTTGTGTTTCTGCTCTTACCTTGAGTTGAAAAATTGAAGCACTGTATGCTACCATAATTCTAGAATAGTTCCATGCATGATTAAGTTTTTGGGTGGTTGAGATTCCAAAGTATTCAACCTTGTTTATCCACCTTTAGCTAATCACACACAGTGCACATCAGTTTTCATCAATAGGTTGAGAAGCTGCATACCTCTTTTTACTTTGCAAAACCGGCCTTAGATTCGTTGACAATCCATAATAGGTTTATGTTACCCACAAATGAAGACCAATGAAGTCTTCCAAATGAAAAAGAAGAAAAAAAAAAGAAAAAGAAAGAATAAAAAGATAATGAAAAGCGAAGTGACACTTTACACCTTGAAACTGAACACGATCCAAGGGTATATGTGAAAACCTTTGAAGCCGGTACCTTAAACCCAGGTTGGGAGTCCGCAAACTTAGTGTTCGCTACCGCGGGTGGATGGGTGAGTTTGCGAGTTGTAGGTGCTGGATTCGAATTCATTGAAGTGCGGGTGATACTTTGAAGAGTTAGTGGTCGACGGATCCTTTTGACTTGATGCCTAAACCTTAATTGGTTTGGGAGTCCTTGATGGACCCCGTTACGGACTTTGGTGAAGTCAGTTTTCGGCCTTTATACTACAATACAATCAAAGTAAGAAATAAGAGTGCGAATCTATTCTAAGTTTGGTCGCCAGTTTAAGGTCACAGCGGTAGCTTGGTTGGGGAGGGAATAGCTTAGGCTATTGGATTTGGCGGACACTAAAAACACTTAGATTTTGGTGGGGTTGAGGTTGACTTCCTTAGGGTGATCTTGCCACGAGCTTGACCTATATGGCAATTGTTCTCTCATGATGGTTTTTGTCTAGAGTCCAAATTTTTCATACTGAAGGTAAAGCCTCACTTGTACACCTTTTTTGAGCAGAGCCTCTTTTTCAAAAGCATAACACACATCCTTTATTGTTTTTTAGCATTGCTAAGGGACTAGATGTGTCGGTTGAAGTGTGGTGAAGCACCCAAAGTGCTATTTTCTATTTAATTTGGGTTTGAGTGCTTTTTGCATTGCTAATCCATATCCATTGCAGATCGACATGTCGGTCAGCTGGCGCCTCACGATTTTGTTTCGAGCTTGTTTTTGGTAGTTTTGCGGGTTTAAGTAAGCCTTTACCATCATATCGAGCTTGGCATCGAAATTGTCTTTGATTTATGTCGAGTTTGTGTGAATTCTACGTCGATTTCATCTTTGGGATGAAGAAATAGCAAAGTTGGAAGATGCATAATGCGAGGCTGGAGGGATCGAGAGGCAACGATGAAGATTGGCAATTTAGCGGGCATAGCGAAATTTTCGCAATGATCGCGAATTTTGTAATCCATAGCGGGAGATTTTCCTATGATAGTGATTTGGCTATCACTCGCGAATTTTCGGTATCATGGCAAAAATTACAATCATGTGAGGAATTTTCTTATAAGCTGAATTTATTTATGATGCGATAGCGAGAATCGCATCATAACAAAATTTTATTATCATAACCAAATTTTGCTATCATAGAAAATTACGCATATTGAAAGTGCATCGTGTTTTGTGATCCAAACGACTCCATTTTGATTAATTCCTCTTTTACCCTGATGTAATCATATTATTTAGGTCGGTTTAATTGTTTCGCAGGATTTGTGAGGTATATAAGCCCATGTTATGAACATTTGTAACCTAACTATTCATTCCACCTTGATTTCATTTACGGCCCGTGTTTTGGTTCCCATTTTCTCTCTTCTCTCTCTGCTTTCCCTCATTTTCTAGGGCGCCCGACACACCCCTTGGAGGATGACAACAAGGATGTTGTAAGCCTCAAAACATGAAGAGAGGAGGTTGCTGAGTTGGTTGATGTGGGTTTGCGGGTGTTCCTCACATTTTCATGAAGCGAGTGCGCGTGTTGTGTTCGAACTTTCGAGCTAGGTTAAATGCTATTTAATGTATTTTCTTTGGTCGATACTTGGCATGCTTTAGGGTTCGATGTATTCTTAATGGTAGATACAACCGACATCCATTAGATGTCATTCTGAGCCCGAGAGTAGGTTTAAATGCTTTATTTCAGCTAGGGAACATTAAATGCTTAGTAAATACTATGGTTGAATAGGAATGTTACTAAGGGGTTGGTTTTTAAAATTAAACAAAAGAGCAGGTTTGGAAATGACTATATGTCATTTGCCACTATCTGAGAAATAACTGCGAGGACACCTCTGACCCATCATACCAAACTAGTGACCCAAGCTTGGTCTTCTTTTTACAACTTATTTTAAAGCTTTGCTTTCAACTAAGCTTAGTGACAACAACCACACTTTTATGCAAATCCGAAAATCCAAATGAAAGCCTCACCATTTTGAATCATTATCTGAAGTCATTTGTAAGGCAAAACCACGTCCACGTGTTAGATCTGAGGCATTTATCTGCGGTGGTTACCTTCACGGCGGTGGAGACGACACAGGTAGCGTTTGTTGATTAGGCACCTGCGTGGCGCGAATCAACCATGGGGATCCTCGTCCCATGAATGTGAGAAGGATGATGCGCGCCCAAACCTCTAGGGTTGCTCGACCCTCACGACCCCAGGTTGCTAGTATGTGCAATGGTGTTAGCAATGCGCCCTATAGCCTCGATAAAGAGGCTGCTGATCAAAACCGGGGTGAGATTGCTTGGCTGGTGCCCACAGTGGATGACCTCGATCACTTCTCGACTTTCCATCTATACATATCAAATAGAAAATTGAGATTTCTGTTTCTTATTTCATTAGTGGTGCATAATGCTAAACACTAATAAATATCAGCTCCCGGACTATCATGTTCATTTATTTACGAACCCAGGAAAGGTTATGCTCTCCCAACACAATCATGTCTTTACTATATACATCTTGTCATGCATATATTTCACACAATTTGTAACACACAAACATTGAGCATGTTAGAACCTGAAACATATAATGCACCCCGTCGATGATCTAACCCATGCCCGACGAGTCCTAAGTTGTATTCATGTACACAGTCTTGATATCTAAGTGAGGCGAACTAGTATCGGGATGCCTTGTGGATACAGACACCCCAGGAGCTCCCTAGTGTCGTTTACCTAAGCTCACGATACCAAGTTAGTGGCAGCCCTGGCTTAGGGTCCCATTGATAACAGATTAACTTGTCGACCCACACAGATTCCTATGGTTTGGTGCTTTGATACCACACTATTGCCTCCATTTATCGGGTCCATATTTTCCTGTCGGCGAGTCTCATTTGTTTGGGGAGCTCTACCCAATATACAACTTGTATAACAATATATTCATGATCCATCCAGGGTCTCAACAGATGTAGTAATGACCACATAGGGTCCATCAGTCCATATCCCTAATACCACAACTATATCTGATAGTCCATAAGAGTTTATTACAACACTCTTATACAAAACATATAGATACATGTCAAAACAACTACCAAATCCACAATCTGGCTTTCTTCACAATGGCGGCCTCAGTGGCTTGAGTCTCCACACACACTCTATGCGAAGGGGTCCCATGACGGGGGTGAGCAATGCCAGTAGAGTAAACTCTGAGAGGCTACTCCCACCTAAGTGCACATGCAATCTTGGGTTTCACACGTTCAAGTAAAACATATGCATTCTACTCAAATGTCGTCATGGATGAGAATGTGACTCACCACAATCCCATGTCCAGGAGTCCTCATCCTACACATGCATGCATATACGAGTGTGAAAACCAGCATTTATGTTCCATCAACCATTTTTCCCAAAACAAAGCTTTGTTTATAAATCAAATCCATTGGACAAACTCGGAGTATTCACTTGTTTTTATCAAAGTCTGTGTGTTTATGGGTAGCAAATTTCAGTCCTCACTTGAGCCATGCCTTTAAGACACTTTGCAATTTTCATACTTGGATACATATATCACAACGAAAATCTTGGGTTTTTTTTCACTAGGGTATCTATCCCTTAACTGCTATACCCGACACAACGTATTTTTCATTTCCTTTTTCTTTTACGTGGCCAGTGAGATTCATTTAGACATTGTCCCATTTTCACGAGCCCACCATTGAACACAAACCACGAGTGTGATCGATGCACCCACACCCATGTCATGCAATGTCCGGGTGCGCCATCTGTCTGATATGGAATGTATCATCTTTACATGCCTGATGAATGCCACATCACAGCCAAATTCAAAATCATACTTCATGCCAAGCATGTGACACCCCAATTTCCGGGGGTCATTCAATTTTTTTTTTTTTAACAGTGCTTATGAACAGTGTTCATGAATAGTGTCCATGAATGAGCTGACCCGAAGCGGTCACGGAACGGATTGCATTGTCATGGTGTCTCTTGCACAGCTACACGCGCGTGGTGGGGCGTTGTCTGTATTTGTCAGCGGGCCCATAGCTCTTTAATGCGTGCAGGCCTGCGGCCACTGACCCTTAGGCCTTGTGCGAAACTATCGCGACACGAAATTTGGTCATTCTCTGTACGACAAAGGACTTTCAAAGCTTGTTACAGCAATCTGTGCGACAAAAAACTATTTGGAATTATGTCCACAGCGGAGAATTCTCCTATTCTTCTGAGGCAGCCCATCTAACATCGTGTCCCGGCATACGCATGTCGGTTGTGTTTATTGAACACCTTGTGCTCATGGCAAAACAAGTGCTAACCCGTCTCGTCGCTCGTGCGACACTATGGTTGTGTTACGACACCACGGCCGGTCTTGAGATGCTAAATTCGCCTTACGAGGGAACCCGCAGCCGAGACCAGTTGCTTTAGAGTCTGTGGCGACCCTAAAATACTCTGTCGCGACCGCGAGGCTGGACCCACAGTCGAGAGAAATTCACTGTCCTTGACAATTTGTGGGCGTCTGATTGTGAAACGAGCCTCCGTCGCCACATGCTCGTTAGCGCTTCCTTTCGGCGAAATCTTGTCATGCGCCTTTATTGCGTGCATCGCGTTCTTATCTGCGATCTTGTTGGTCTGTCATTTAAACCACAACAATAGCGACAGTCGCACCCGACGTAGGGACCAGGGAACCCTATCGCGATAGACTTTCTTTGTCGCGATAGAAGACTCAAAATGGGCAGTAGCCCATTCTAGTCTCTTGGATCATCTCACTTATTCATTATTTTTCTCATTTTTTTTCATTTTCCTTTTTGCTATCTTTTTTTTCTTTTCACTTTTCTTTGTTTTTCACTTTTTACTTAACATTGGCACTTTGTTGGTGTCCCATCACTTAAAAGTTAAAATCCCTCAAAGCAAATTCAATTTCAACAAACAAGGTCGGAATCAAGGTATATAACTGAGATCTAGTGGGTGTGTGCATACAAGTTCTCATAAGAAATAGCTTGAAGATATAGGGTGCGAGCTAAGCCACCCCTGGCCCAATCATACCTGTGATCACAAATCAAGCAAATGTTGGGTTACGGGCAGAATATCCAATTTGATTGGAACATAAATGCAGCGGAATTTAAAATTTATCCCTTAATACAAGGATCACATACGTTTCATAAAAGCGAAGGAAGGGTAAGCAAACTTACCTCTTGTAGATCGGTCGTCGAGCCTTGAAATCCTGCGTCTTGGTTTATTCGGATCTTCAAGTCTTTGCCTTTACGGCGACCACCTACAAGTATCCACACACGAGCGAATAATGAGCGATCTTGTTGAATCTTTGAGTTCGGGTTCGTCTTCCAAAACGAAATTAGGGTTTTTTTTTTTCTTTCTCTCTTGTTTAGTTCTTAGAGTAAAGGCGACCCTTCTAAGTATATATATTCTCACATATATATATATATATATATATATATATATATATATATATATATATATATATATATATATATATATATATATATATATATATAAGTCTATTAGGGTTTAAGTCAAAAGCGAATTTTATATTATTATATAGCACAAAACTCTTAAGAAATAATAACAATTTAAATTCAAATCCTTAACAATTATTTCCTTATCGATAAGAAAATATAACAAATGTAATTATTTGTTATAATTTAAATCACAATTTAAGAATTTCTCAAAATTAGAATTGATTATAAATAACAACTAATTGTTATTTGTAAATTTAAAATAATCATCATTTTAAATTACTACGGAAAATAACCATGCTTAGTTATTATTCGTTTTATACAATGTGCGACCATAGGTTAATTAACATTGGTATTGAAACTAAATCATATTTTGATCCTACCCAAGTCATAGTAATATCTGTGAACATTATGACTACCCAGAGTTAAAATGAAAAGCTCGTGATCAGAACTGACCTTAATATAGCTAATGACATAATCCTTTTGTCTCATGATATCTTGATAGATTATAAGGCATGGACAAAATTGACCTTATATCGTTCTATCTTTGATTACTCGAAACCAATTAGGCGACTAAACAAATGGCTGTTGATCTCCATCGGTCATTTGATCACGGCTTTCAAATGCATTTCTCGGTCTCGATTGTCGAGGACCAGAGATATCTCTCTTGCAACTAAGAGGACAAAATTCCATCTTGTCCTTTCATATCTCCTTCATAATTCTTATTATGTTCAAGTATAACCTTATAAGTCATCCAGATTAAAAACTGACATTTGATTATATCAAACACAATATTCTTATGTGCCAGAACTATAGCGATCTCGGGTCAAAGGATTTAATGACCTGACTATTAGAATTAACTTTATGACTTTGATCCGCACTATTAATCTGAGTCGAGTGCATCGATATTTGTTCTCGACAAATAGATATAAATTTGATTTAATATCTCATACACATATTCGTCCATGAATATCAATCCAAACTTATCTTAATCTTAATTCATTAACATTCCCATAACAATAGATTAGGGACATTTAGAATAATTAATAATATTATTCAAGGACATTATATATAATAAACATGCAAATCATCATAATAATAAATTCTCATAAATAGTCAAAATACCATGTCCATACAATAGGCCTAGAGCACTATTACTAACAGCAAATACCCAAGTATCCCAAATGATGGTTCACAAATAATGAAGTTCAAAATTTTCAATTGTCCTCCAGATATCAAGCATGACACAAAATCCAGCTCATATGAGACCTGACACAAGACTCAAAAGAAAAAGCACATGTAAGGACACCTGAGCACCTGAACATGCATAGAAATTAGCAAGGCACCAAGGCATTTAAAGGCTCAAGGCCTGAAGATTCAGCATGCACCAATTATACCAAACAACAATCCATTTCACCAAACTCAAATGTCGCATTATCCTCGATGTAATAAAAACATAGAAAAATAGAGGTAGAGGGACTTCCCTAATGATGGTGATCATGACCATTTATGAGTGTTACATGATGTCGAGGGAATTTGCCTCGCCACCGCATCACTGGTTATGTAGTCTCGACCATGTATCCTCATAAAAGGATACACTTTTTTGCATTATCCTCTTCATGCTTGAAGTCGTAGGCCTTTGACCCTCACAAAATGCACGATCCACAAAAAACAAAATCAAACTAAGAAAGACTCACTAAAATTAAACTAAAATAAACAAGAAAACTAAAAATATGAAAATGAAATATAAGAAAAGAAAATTGTGCTTGGGTTGCCTCCCAAGAAGCTACTCCGTTTTTGTAGAGTCATCTTTACTCTACCAACTACAAATTGGTTGGTGATTCCCTCCTGCTAGTTCCCAGAGCGAAGTAGGTTGTGATCGATCGACAACTTGAGCACATAGTCCTTCACGGTCCTTATCTTTTAGTTTTCTTCTTTATAGGTCCTGATAGGTAGCTTCCATTTCATATTTCAACTGAATAATGTACTCTTTACCTTGAGGACATAGGGGTTGCTTCCTCAATTTTCAACACTTCATCGTATGCTTTATGAGGCATCTCCAGAATAGCCTTTAAAACATCATCTTTTGTTGCGTCATGGGATTATGGAGAAGTTTGCTCATCTTCCATTACAATTAAGGCTTTCAAATCTTGCACATCATCATCTCCTCTTGTGAGTTTCTCAAGTTCTTCATTGTTTCTTGAGGTGATGACACACCCCCACCCCCTTCCGGCGGTGTGCGAAACCGCTCCACGAAAATCCCATGTCAGATTACCTCTAACATTCAGAAATCTCGTGAAGCGAAGCGTATTGCTTGCTTTAACTCCTTATAAAAAATTTTCTTTATTTTCAACAGAAGTTGGTAAAATCTTAGCCGGCGGAAAAACCTCGGCAGCATGATGGCTGCGTATAGGACATAATTCCAAATCACAGCTATTCCTGATTTACACTTTATCGAATATGGAAACTTGACATACCAATACATTCTCGAAAAAACCTCTATGTACATACATATGTGTTCACTACAAATTCAAAGTATATTCTTACTAAATATTCTTAATTACAGCACTTGTACAATGTCAGGACAAATCCTATTGTGCTCCAGCGTCTTGCGTATATGTACCTGGAAAATAGTTTTTAAAATAGAAAATAATGAGCTAAGCAGGCTCGGTGAGTGTATGTTTTATAAAATGTTTGCTTTTCACAGGAAGAGCATCTCAAAATGTAAAACTCTCTTTTACAAATATTTTCCATAAGCTTTACTTTGCTTTGCTTGCTTTAAAAGTTTCTAAAACTTTTCTTTTCTTGCTTGCTTTTGTACTTGCTTGCTTGCTTTGCTTTTCTTTAAAAGCTTATAAAACTCTTATTGCTTGCTTGCTTAGAAGTTTATAAAACTTCTCAAAATTTCTCTTAGCACTTTATCTTGCTTGAAAAGTTTCTATTTAGTACCTCACAAACAGCACTGCTTTAAAATTTCTCAAAACTTTTTGTTTCATAAAGCGGGAGCACAGGGCTCGGCCAGCATGCTGAAAATAAAGAACGGGAGCCTTGGCTCAGTGGTTTCTTTAAAATCCACGGGAGCTTGGCTCAATAGTCGTTTAAATCTAAATGGGAGCTTGGCTCAATAGTTTACTTTAAAACTCACAGGAGCACAGGCGATCGTGATAATGGTTGATTTTTTCAAAGCATATATCATGCTTATAAAGCATCGACCCACTTTGGGCTATTTTGCTTGTTGTACCCTAGTGAACATCGACCGTGCGGTGGAAGGACCTGTGTCCGCGTCACCTTTTTCCGGTGAGTATGGTGGAATTGACCTCATGTCGCCATCACCATAATTTAGTTAGAGCTCATAACCTTATATACTCTGTCATTGGGTCTCCTTTAAATGCATGATGTATGGCTGGTTTAGACCAGGCAAAGGCTTCCTGATACATGTATGAGATCCTAACTCCCGCCTTGCGTGCGGAATAACTGAGCCGGTTTGCTTGCTTAGGCCAAGGGAAGGCCTGTTTCATAAATATTTTTGCTTGCTTGCTTTCTTGCTTACTTTTGAAAATGGTTTTACAATTTAAAACCATTTGCTTGCTAACTTGCTTGCTTGAAAAATGGTTTTAATTATTGAAAACCATTTGCTTGCCTTGCTTGAAAAATGGTTTAATTATTGAAAACCATTTGCCGTTTATACTTGCTTGAAAAATGGTTTAATTATTCAAAAAACCATTTCACTTGCTGCTTGCTTGAAAAATGGTTTTACAATTTAAAACCAATCGTGCTTTTAAAATGGTTTAACTCGAAAACCATTTTGCTTGATTTCTAATTCATTACTTGCTTCTTGAAAATGGTTTGAAAATCAAAACCATGAAATACGATTAAGCAGTTTATAATAATAATACTAGTATTTGGAAAATGAGTTTAGAACATCCCACATCTTTGCTTGCTAAACTTGAAACCTGAGTTCCACACTTTCCACAGCCTTTGCTTTTTTAACTTCACCTCGACTAAATACGGCAAATATTAATTGCCTATGTAATTTGCATAACTTAACATACTTCCTAGACTTAGTCACATAGCGAATATCGCGGAGGAAGCTACGGCAGAAGCGTATAACGTTTTAAATCGAGTTCGATCTTATTCGAACCTATCTTAATCATTTAATAAGGTTCTTAAACTATCGATGTCTGGTCGGGCTTAATTGCAAAAACATAGCATTCACGGGCATTTGGGCACACATGTACTGTACACCACTGGACATGTACCGGTACATATTGCGATGCGACCAGCATGTACCGGTACATGTTGGACATGTACAGGTACATGTTGGCCTCTGGTGGGGTTAATAAGTGCACCTGTACATATCTTAGGTACACCCTCAAAGTGCCTGGATTTGTTATTTTTTGCCACTTTTCTTCTACCAATTCGCCCATTACCACTTCTATAAATTCTAACACCTCGAAATTGTATCATGTAGATTCATCTCAAAACAGCTGCAACTCTTTGAATTTGGTGGTTTAGGAGACTCATACACAAAACCACAGAGTGAAAATCAAGAACTCTACCTAAGGTCCACAAATTCTTTATAAAACCACATAAATGTGATGATTCATGGTTGTTTTCCACCAATTGGGGTTTACTCTCATAACTGACAATTCAAAGGTTTATGTGATCTTTGCACAAAACCTAGACCAAAGGAGCATCTATTCTCCAAACTAAACTCTAGGAATCCAAAATACACTTGATTCTAAGACAAACATACCTTGATCTTGGATTTCTTCTCCTTCTCCATCTTCTTCCTCTTCTTCCTCTTCTTTCTCTTCTCCTCGCCTCTAGCGTAGACACAAAAAAAAAAAAAAAAAGAAAGAAGAAGGAGAGAGAGAGAGAGAGAGGAGGAGAAGAAAGAAAAGAATGCAAAATGAGACAAAATGGCTGTTTGTCTCACCCTCTATTTATAGTCCCATATTCCTCATAATTACTGTAATTAAGTCCTCCAAGCATTTAAATTTTGCAATTGTAACACTGTTATTTGTGCCAGTACCCCATCTACGCCATGGTTTTTCATATTCTTTTGCTAAATGACAATTGTATCCTTGTTTTAATACCACAAATTCCGGGTTCCAGCACATTATCATTTCTCAATTTAGTCTCAAATACTCTGATATGACATGGTACTCTTATACACCTACGGTATCATGTCACGTACACTCTCGGGACCAGATTATTCTGAGTGATATCCTCATTGTAGCTCAGAGTCTTAACTTCTTCTCACAATCACCTCAAGAATGGATGGTAAAAGCTCTCATGTTGTCCCTTCAAAGACCATTTAGCCATGTTCTCTTCATCATTCATGTGTTTGGCCACTAGTTCTTGTATACTCATTCCTTTCTCTTGTAGAGATTGTTCTTTCTCAAGTTCAAGTTTCAAAGTTTAATATGACTTAGCAACCTAACCAAGAGAGGGTGAATTGGTTTTCTCAAAAACTTTTTGCAAAAAAATAAGAATTCCTCAAATTAATGCAATAAAAATAAATAAAGAGATAAGGATAGAGAATGCAAAACCCGGATTTATAGTTTGTTATTTTACTTTATGTACTCTTCTCGGCCTTCAGCGGTAAGGGTTCCCGCAAGTCAGCTCGACTCGAATTTCTTTCTTTACACTTGGATTGTGGCTCCAATGGGCACTTCACAAACCCTTCAAGCTATACACACACTTGAAGAGGTTCAGCTCAAGCAGGAGCTTTTTCCTTTACACCAGATTTTGGCTCAGGGCCTTTGCAATTCCTTGAAGCTATACACAGAGTTCAGGCTCAATCCGATCTTCTTTACACTTAGTTTTGGCTCCAATGGGCTCTTCACAATTCCTTCCAAGCTACACTCACTTTAAGCTTTCTCACTTAAGCCTGATAGGACACTCTCTCGAAGCTCTCGAGATATTTTTCATCTGACTCGAGCGTTTTTGATGAATACGAGTGCACTCACAGTATACATGTAATGAATGAACTAAAAATCTTACTTTGAGAATTGATTATCAACATAAATGATGGTTGAGAGAATATACAATAAGTCTCATATGTAATTAATTGATTCCCAACATTCTAACATAGAGTGGAAAAACACACAGGTTATTAGTTTCCTATAAACTAGCCATTGTGCATTATAATATTTTTTTTTTTTTTTTTTTTTTTTTTTTTTTTTCGTTTGTCCGCGTTTGGGTCGAGCGACCAGTGATTGTTTAATGGTGTTACTTTAGATCACTATTTTGTAGCCATTAGATTCATTGTTGCACTCGATCGATAGACCATTCCACCTGATTGATCGACCATTTCGCTACGGTCTTTGAATGAGTTACTCGTCATATTAGAGTTTCCCACCTGTCAGGTTCCAAACGGTCGACCATTTCATCGTAGATTCTAGATGGAGGCTACTAGATCCAACCAATCAAGTTTTACCACTCTTCCAGTTCCAACCGGTTGACCATTTCATCCAGTATGCCACAACTGGATGACTAACCAGTCTACCTCATTTGATTGACCCCAACCGATCGATTTGTTCAATCGGTACACCACGAATCCACCTCAATCGGCTGACCCTTTAAATGTTCAAAATCATGTGTTGTTTCTTTAAATCACTTCTAAACCTTAGATGTTTCATTGAAGCACATTTTAGGATTATAAAGCCTAAGGTTTTATGCTCGAACTCGAGTTTTCAAAAGATATGCAATTTAGGATTTGAAAACCGAGTGGTAAGTGATGCATGATAAATAATGATATCCTAAAGTGCACCAATGCATTCACCTTACATAGATTCCTAACCTAACAAAGTCTTCACTTGATGCTTGAGCTTGGAGTCTTGGTTACTTGTCATCTTGGTTCTTTGATTTTAGTGAACTTCACTTCCAAGAGCTTGATTAACTACATCATTGTCATCTTAAAGCTTGTAATATCTTCATTTGATGCTTGATCAATTTCAACCTATCACTCAACTCAATGTTAACCATTAGTAACCAGTAACCTTGGTTTGTTATCCTCAAAACCTCAATTAGAGGTACCATTAGGCTAACAATCTCCCCGTTTTATGATAGCAAAGCCTTGGTTATCTAGGAGGTAAATCTCCTAAACCAATGATCTGTCGTTCTTAGGGGGTTGCCATCTTAGCTCTTAGTAACTTTTGATCCATGTATTGAAACGACTTGTATAGCATATCAAATCGAAGCCCTTTTCAATCCCTACAAATCTGGATATTTTGAGGTCATCTACTACACATCTTTACATAAAAATTTCACCTTTCTTCTATTAGAATTCTAAGCAGTTTTTTTACAATTTTCTTGTTTTCTTGAATTCCTTGATTTGGGAAAAATTTCTTATTGATATCCTTGTTATTAGCAGCCATTTTTACAAAAAAGAAAAAAAAAGAAAACAATAGAGCAAAAAAAAAAAAAATACAACAAGGTTGTGTTGAAATTCAAAAATGAAGGTTCTTCCTAGAAGGTGTATGGCCAGTTTTGTCTCCTATCAAATCACTTGGCTTTTGTTGTGTTCTTTCATATGTCATTTAGTTTCTATTTGAGTTTTCTTGTCTATGGAAGTGAGTATCTTTGATTCTTATTCCATTCCAACATTTGTCACAACCAAGTTTTGAAAGTTCTGATTTTGAGATTGCCACAATCTAACTTGTTTCTCTTTAGATTTGTTGATTCTCTTTGATTTTATTAAGAATAGGAAGGGAGTTGGCTTAGCTTTGAGTGATAAAAGGCAAGAGTGGTGGGCATATAAGAGCGTAAAAGGCAATTTAGTGAATTTTCTTTGGCGAAACACGTAAAGAGTCTGAAGTTCGAGTTTTTTTTTAATCCTTTTACGAAAAAAAATGTCTAGCAATGACAATCAATTTGATCCAAAGTTTATGATAGAGGCTCTAATGAATGAGATTCATGAATGATGAAAGGAGAGATGGACCAGATTCATGAACGATTAGATCACATTGAGTCTAACCAAGTGGCTCAGCCACGAAACATACTAATGGGCATCAGAGAAGGAAAGTTCAACCAAGGGAATATATGAATGAAAATTATGAATTTAATTGTGAAGGCTTTGATGAAGATGATGATCGAGATCCTAGCCAAAGGAGATATAGTGGATGGTTTGGAGAAACACGAAAAAAGGAAGATAATAATTTAGGCAGTATCAAGATGAAGATTCCATCTTGAGTGGGAAAAGAAGGTGGAGTTAATATTTGATTGTCATAATTACTCAAAGCTTAAGAAGTGAAACTTGCGACCATTAGTTGCACCTAATTATGCTATTATTTGGTGGGATCAAATTATTATTTAAACATGAGGAGAAATAGAGAGCGTGATAGAAACATGGGAGAAATAGCGCATTGAGGAAGCAGTTCGTCTATCCATTGTGCGAGGATTGTATCATAAGTTACAAAGCCTTACACAAGGTAATCATAGTGTGGAAGACTACTACAAGAAGATTGAGATCCTCATGATCCGAGCCAATGTGGAAGAGGATAAAGAGGTTATTATGGCTAGATTCGTAGTTGTCTTGAATCGAGAAATTGCTAATATTGTGGAGTTGCAGCATTATGTAGAATTGAAAGATATGGTGCATATGGCTATCAAAGTGGAGAACCAACTAAAGAGGAGGGGCAACAATGCACAACAAACCCCTTTCTTGGAATCGACATGGAGACCCAATGTCATGAAGAAAGAGGAGAAGTTAGACTCAACAAAGTCCAAAACTAAGAACACTCAAGAAACAACCATCCATGGAAGTCAAGGTAAAGCTAACTCTTCCACTACTCGAAATCATGATATTAAATGTTTTAAATGCCAAGGCAAGGTTCACATAGCTAGTCAATGTCCAAACAAAAGAGTTATGATTGTGAGGGACAATGGTGAGATTGAATCTGGTAGTGAAGATGAAACTGAATCCATGCCACCATTGGAGGAGTGTTATGATTTTGAAGCAGAAGAGCCTAAGCATGGTGATTTACTTGTCACAAGGAAAGCCTTTAGTATATAGCCTAAGGATGATGGAAATGAGGAGCAACGTGAGCATATTTTTCTCGCAAGATACCATGTGAAGGGTAAGGTATGTACATTGATCGTTGATAGTGGGAGTTGTACCAATGTTGCTAGTTCTTTGATGGTGGATAGAATTGAATCTACATACCGTAGGCATCCTAAACTATACAAGTTACAATGGATAAATGAATGTGGAGAAGTGAAGATAAAAACAAATGATTCGAATTCCTTTTACATTGGCAAACATGAGGATGAGATCCTTTTGATGTAAGCTGATGCATATTTGGTCATATTTTGCTTGATGTTCATGTACGTTTGATAAGAGTGTGATGCATGATGGTTACAAAAATCGTTATTCTTTTGTAATGACAGTTAAATATGTATTAGCCCTCTCGAGCCATTACAAGCTTATGAGGTCTTATGCAAATTGAGAGTCTGAAAATGAGAGAGAAACAAAAGTGTGAGAAAGAGAAAAGTGAGGAAAAAGAAAAGGATAGAGGGGAAAATGAGAGAACAATGGAAAATGGGAGAGAATAGTGTGATAAAAGGAAAGGTTAGTGGGAAAAATAAATAGACGACAAAGGAAAAATAAGGGTGGAGTGCATTCTTTGGCTTATGAGGTTAAGAGTGTGATGATGGCAAGGCAACAGCTATGTATACATAGGATATTTATTCTCTCTGCTGACCTTAGCCCCCATCTTTGCTGAGTGGTGTTGTGTCTTTATTACGGGACTTTGATGATTTATTTCATGAAGATTGTGGATTACCTCGTTTAAAGGAGTAATTGACATAAATATCTTCATCTCCAGATTGCTCATACCATCGACACCTTATAGAATTCGATCTCGAGGAAACAAGGAGATCTAGCCAGTAGATGAGTTTGTTACTTGAGGGATTTGTAAGGGAAAGCCTAAGCCCATGCTCGGTTCCTATCATTTTAGTCCCAAAGAAAGATAGAGCATGGGGCATGCATGTAATCAATCAAGTTGTCGAGCTATTAACAAGATGGCTGATGAGTATAGGAATCATATCCCCTAAACTAGATGATATACTTGATGAATTGCATGGGTCTCAATTGTGTTCTAAAATTGATTTAAAGAATGGCTATTATCAAATTTGTATGAAAGAAGGAGACGAATGGAAAGCTACGTTTCCTTCAATATGGATTGCATGGTGATTTATTAATTCCTTTGACTTAACTAATGCACCTAGTACATTTCATGAGGTTAAGGAATCATGTGTTTGTGCTTTCGTTGAAAATTTGTGGTAGTTTACTTTGATGATATTTTAGTTTATAGCGAAGAAGCTTGGATGAACATGTGAAACACTTGCATGTTGTTCTCAAATGTGAGAGAGGACCAAAATTGTATAGTAATCTTAAATTAACATGTTTTTGCATGAAATTTGTTGTGTTTCTTGGTTGTTGTAAGTGCCTGAGTATTAGGTGATGAAGAAAAGGTAAGAGCATTATGAGGGTGCTTCTTTTAGCTGAATGAGGTAAGAAGTTTCCATGTTTTAGCAAGGTTTTATTGAAAGTTTGTTAAGGGATTTAGTTCTATTGTTGCACCTTTGAATGAACTTGTTAAAAAGAATGTTGTTTTTAAGTGGGATGATGTCCATGATCGGGTATTCAAAACTTTGAAAGATATGTTAACTAATGCATCGTTGTTAAGTTTGCCTAACTTTGATAAAGCTTTCTAGATAGAATGTGATACATTTGGAACCGAAATAGGAGTTGTTTTTATGCAGGATTCTAGACCAATCTCTAATTTTAGTGAAAAGATAAGTGGGGCATCATTGAATTATCCTACCTGTTCGGAGCTTTCTGGTGTGAGAATCTTCAAACTGGCATTATCTATGGCCAAGGGAATTCATCATTCATTCTGATCATGAGAGATTGAAATTCATAAAGACCCAAGGGAAGCTTAATAAAAAATATGCTAATTGGTTAGAGTTCATAGATATGTTTCCTTATGTAATCAGATACAAGCAAGGAAAGGAAAATTTAGTGGTTGATGTGTTGTCTAGAAGGTAAGCTTTGCTTACTTCAATGCATACTAAATTACTTGGGTTTGAATTGCTTAAGGATTTGTATGCCAATGATTCTAATTTTTGCAAAGTGTGGAATGCATGTGATAAACATGCATTTGGTGACTTTTATAGGCATAAGGGATTTCTATTCAAGAGAGATAAACTATGTGTGTCTATTTGTTCTATTTATGAGTTGTTGGTTAGGAAAATTCGTGGAGGTGGTTTGATGGGACATTTTGGCATTCATAAGACTTTAAGCATTTTATATGAGCATTTTTATTAGCCTAACATGAAACATGATGTGCAATGTGTGTGTACTAAGTGCATTACATGTAGGCAAGCAAAGTCTAAAGTTAAACCTCATGACTTGTATACTCCTTTACCTCTGCCTAGACAACCTTGGACTAATATATCTATGGACTTTGTTTTAGGACTACAGAGGTCTCAACATGGTAAGGACAACATCTTTGTTGTCATTGATAGGTTACAACAAAAATGGATCATTTTCATTGCATGTTCAAACTAATGACACTTACATGTGCTGATTTGTTCTTTAAAAAGTAAGTTTGTTTGTGATTGCATAGGACAATTGTTAGTGATAGAGATGTTAAGTTTCTAAGTCATTTTTGGCGCACTTTATGGAATAAATTAGGAACAAAACTTTTGTTTTCTACTGTTGCACATCCTCAAATGGATGGTCAAACTAAAGAAGTTAATAGAACACTCACTACCTTATTGCGTACTATTATTCAAAAGAATTTAAGGTAGTGGGAGAAGTGTTAGTCACATATTGAGTTTGCATATAATAGAATGTTACATTGCCTATTTCTTTTATTTTCTCGTTTGAGAGTTTGTGTATGGCTTTAATCTATCAACACCTATGAACATTTGACCTTTGCCTACTAATTAGCATGCTAATCTTGATGGTAAGGAAAAGTGGAATTTCGTTAAAGGAGTTACACGGCTAGAGTTAGACGCATTGAAGGAAAAATGAGCGATATGCTAAGCGGGTGATAAGGGGCATTTGAGGTTGTCTTCCAACCTAGAGATTGGAGTATAGGTGCATGCAGCATAAAGGGTTCAGACACAAAAATGAGGAACTACAACCTAGAGGTGGACCTTTCCGAGTCTTGCAGCGAATCGTGATAAACGCCTACAAGTTTAGATTTGCTGATAATATGGTAATGTTAGTACAACTTTTAATGTTGCTGATTTATCTTTGTTTGATGTAGGTGATTCGAGGACGAATCCTTTCGAGGAGGGAGGGAATAATAGAGATCGAGGTGTAGACCAAGCTGATCAAGTCGATGTTTAATGAAAGTTTATTCATAAAGCTTTTGCTTTGTTTCCTTTTGTTATTGATCGAATGCGCCGTCAGACTTATGAGGGTAGATCCAACCTTGTGGCATCTTAAGATTAGGGTTTTAAGGACTTAGCTTCCTTTTGGTTCTAATCGGATCTCGAAATGCATTATTGGTGTTGGGAGCGATTATCTTCCATTAAATTCAAGGGTTCCTAGGGCTGGTCTTCTAGAGGGTTTGTATCAAGGTAGATCCCATAGACGGCTCCAATGGAAATGATAGAACTTCCCAAGTAATTTGTATTTCTCTCTAATTGCCAAAGTATTCAATATTTCCTTTCTTATTACAAGCATATCAATTTATTCTATTCACGGGTGCCATATGGCCTCCTACAATTGGTTCAGAGTCCATAATGGCGGCACACGTCGTGGGAGTGTATTGCATAGTAAGGGATCAAATCATGAGCGTAGCCCCTTTGTATCCTTCACGTTTCTTATGCGACTAATTTGGCGACTATTGTGGTGATTGATCTAGTCGGCTTGGTGCTAGGTGATGCAATGTGAAGATAGCATGACCTGCTTCCTTTTTCTTGGCTTTGATATGCGTGTGATGGATATCGAGTCCGATACCAAGGACTGGGACCAACGACAGAGCGACCTCATATCCAGCCTCAACATACATTTATTGCCTGTTTAAATTCCCAAACCAGTCTTATTTAAAAAAATTCAGCAGGCGGGTAGATGGGTTGCTTGAGACGGGGAAATTGTACTCACCAGTTTACATTTGATTTTATTTTTATTTTTTATATTGTTTTTTATTTCCCAATTATATTAAAATTAATATATTCATAAAAATAAAATATTATAGATCTTTATAAATTATTTATTTAAAAACTATTCTCTTATTATTGTGTTATGTTAAAATATAAAATAAAATAATAAGAAATTATTTTAAAGATAGTGAGTGGGAGCATACCAATACCCAAACTTCTTACAGAACTTGTCTAGGATTAGAAAATAAACCCCGAACTCGCTAAAAACCAGATTACAATTAAACAATACCTAGTCCCATTAGGAATGAGGCGAGAAAGCAAGGAACCCAAAGAAATAACCCACATGTTGCCATCCCTACCAAGGACTCGGGTTTAGGCTCCCTGGTCATTTGAGTAGTTCACGTGCGACACATGTAAAATTAGACGTATCCCATTCCAAATGTCGCTGCTTTGGTAAAGCATGAATGGAGACAATTTATGAAAAATTTAAGTAACCGAACCAATAATTATCTGCTAAATTATGATGTGGGTGTTAGAGTGGAACCCGGGCTTTGACTTTATTGTTTTCATAATCCACAATTTAAAGTTTTTTGATTAATTACACTTAGGTTTATTAAGGTCACATTACATTTCAAGGTAAAATGTTTTATTAGTTTGATATGTTGTCAGCGAAACAACTTTTTAAACAGCAGTATTACCCTTATAGATTGATTTACAATACATATGACATAGATTTCTATTTGACCCGTTAAAGAACAGAATTGAGAAAGAAGGCTTATCGAGATATATCAACATCGCCTTATCGGGTTGACCCGTGTTCGATAACGTTTAGTAAAACTTATACCTCTACACTTGCTCACAGCACAATAAATCAGGCTAGCCACTAATTGTCTTATTGAGTTAAAAGAAACTTCTTGGCCATATTGTTGCACCAATCGAATGAACTTGTTAAAGTCATGAAATGGTTCATGCAAGTTGAGAATCACCTTTATTAATAGTACCATCCAAATTGTGGGTACCATGGCTTTTAGGCCAGACCATTTGTTCAATAGGCTGAGACCAGTGACCAAATGGGCGGCCTTGTGTAGTCTGTACTGCCAGCCTGTAGAGTGGCGAGTAAAACCACACGGGAACCAACCCAAACGATGCAGTCTAGAACCCATCTGGGGTCAAGAGACCCCAGTGACCATCTATATATGGGAAATTTGTTATGGGAAAATCTGTAGTAGATATTTATCACTGAATTTCCTAATTTCTAAATCATTTATTTGGAAAGGCAATCATAATAAGGAAAAAGCATATATTATCCTTAAAAGGATAATCATGATAAGAAGAAAGCAGATCTTATCGAGGAAGAGGATAATCCTTAATAGGAAAAACAAATATTATTTCCTAAAATAAGACGGAGATTTGGGAAGCGTTTATAAATTAGGAAGATCCTTTTTGAAAGGTATACGATTCGACTATCTCAGCCTCATACTGCTTCCTCTCCATTGTTGACTTAATCATCGGAGGCGGCGTATATCGTCGGATCAGCCTTCACGAGTTCGCATTGCGGCCGTGCACGGAGATCAAGCGAACAAAATTGGGTTCTTATTGGCTTGCGTGCGCCCAGGAATCGAACAAAAAGTTTCACCCAGACGATTAGCGAGCAGCTCAATCGTCGATGGCCCTCGTCGCTGGGCTCGGTCGATCCCCGTTCCACATCCCGATTCGTTGAGCGGTAATGGCATCGCCACAACCCGATGACCCGGTCGCGGAGAGATAATTCTTCCATTGGCGTAATGACGCTGGAAAGCGAATGAACTCAATCAGAAAAGATGGAAGAGGTTGCAGAGTCGTATTGAAGGCTCCTGACGAATATGGCCCAGTCACGGACTCAGGTGGAGAAAGCCTGAACTGGAAGAGGTAGTATCGTAAAACCTTTAAAGCATTCTCTATCAATCTTTGTGATAACCCGCCAGCGGGATGGCGCGATAAAATGACTGTCGTGGTAGACAACCTCGCAGGTCCATAAAAGCCGGATGGCCTTGATCTGACTGTCGGCCGGTATAGACTGACATCTAACCAGGTCCACTTAAAAGCTTGGGATGGCGGAGTAAAATGACTGTCAGGCCGAGTATGAATAACATCTATGGGATCACTTAGCTTTCGGATGGGCGCGATGGAATGACTGTCCGGCTCGGTATAGACAACATCACTTAGGTCCGCCCAAGCCCGGATAGCGCGATGGAAATGACACAATGGAGCCGATTATAGATAACATCTGGCGGTCGACATTAAAAGCCACGATGGCGCGTCGTGACTGTCAGGCGGTATAGATAACATCTGGCGAATTGACATTAAAGCCGGAAGCGCGATGCAAATGCCATATCCGACCGGACATGGCTAATGCCCAGCCAGCTCAAATTAAAGTCCGGATGGCGCTAAATGCCTATCTGCGACATGCTAATGCGGTTGGCTAAGGACTAAAGTCACGGATGGCGCTAAATGCCACTATCGTGAGACTCTTCAATGTGGCTGAGCGTTTGAAGTAGGATAAAGGCGATATTGCCTCGTCCATTGACATGGTGGATCTTGTTTGGTTCATTACTAAGTCAGGAAGGTAGATGTCTGATGTTATTTCAGCTGTGGTTGATCATCCGGTGGTTCATTTAATGTCGGACTTAAAGCTCTGTGATGCGGCACTTTCACAAAGACAGACTTATGGCTCTGGCGGTTTGCACTGCCATGGCTCTGCGAGACCCAGGCTCTGACCGTTTGGCACTAGACCAAACTTACGGCTTTAAATATGGAACTTCTGATGCCAAACTTTGTGACTATAAGGTACATGCAGCGATTTCTAAAAGCCATATGGCACTTTCTTAATGCGGATAATGGCTCCCAAGTCGTTAGACACTTTCTTAATCTTTGAACATCGGCTCTGGCGTCGGGGCACTTCCTTGTGCCCGGACTTGGGTTCCCCAGCCAGTGCAGGCGACTACCGCTGTCTTCGATTTACAACTTCTAAGCCAGTATGGCACTTCCTTAATGCCAAACACGGCTCTGGCGGGCCCAGCACTGAAAGGTGAACGTGGCTCGACCGGTGGCACTTTCTTAAGTACCAAACTTACGACTCACAAGCGTCGCTTCTTAATGCCAAACTTGTGGCTCAGCCAGTGCGGCACTTTCTTAATGCTAGACTTACGGCTCCAACCTTTTGGCACTGTAATGCCAGACTTTCAGCTCTGGCCAGTGCGGCACTTTCTTAATGCAGACTTAGGCTCTAGCGAGTCGGCAATTCCAAAAATTCGTGTGACCCTTTCTTGTCTTGGACTTTGGCTCTAAAGCGTCACGGCACTCTTAATCTGAGAATTCCCGGGCTCTGGCCGTACGGCACTTCATGTGTCGGACTTTTTTTCTGGTATCTGGCCTTCGAAAGACCAGGCTGCGGCTCTAAGCCCTCACGGCACTTTTAAAAGACCCGGACTTTAGACTCTGGCCGGGTTGCGGCATGTTTAAATGGCGTGGCTCTCGGCCACAATGCATTCTTTCTCTTTACCACTTGGGGCGGCTGTGAGTCTGTTCCTGAGACGTGTCGGCGGCGAAGCTAACCAAGGCCCCTTCGGCGATCTCGGCTTAAGGCTCTTGAGCTACCAGCTTAAGGAAGAGCTACGAGATTAACGAGGATCGGGAAGAGCAAAATGTTCACCCGAGCGACCTCACCCAGCGGCGGACCCGGGGGTATGGCAAGGGGCTAGAAAAATGAGGAAAGGGGCTGGAGCTAACTCTGAGTTCTTCACAGACAAAAGGAGCTCATTATGCTCCCTCGGTGATCTCGAGCCATCGGCCCGATGTTGAAAACATGTGGTTCACCACGCCCTTTATATCGAATGCGTTGATACGCGCATTAATTCTCCAGGTCCCTTGACTTTCTCCACTCAGGTTTAAAAAGCACCATATTTTCCGTGAAGAAGTACCTTGTAGGGAAAAAGAGAGAACATTAATGGGTACCATGGCTGTAGGCCCGGACCATTTAATTCGATAGGTCTAGACCCGGTATTCAATGGCGGCGCGTGCGGTGTTACTTGCCTACCCAGCCTCATAGGCGACCCGGTGGCCTTGTATTAAAACCACAGGAACCCACCGGATGGTGGAGTCCACAGAACCGTCTGGGGTCCAGAGACCCCAGTGGGCATCTCACCACATATGGGAAATTTGTTATGGGAAAATGTAAAAATAGATATTTTATCACTTGAATTTCCTAATTTCTAAATCATTTTATTTGAAAAAATAATCCTTAATAAGGAAAAACGAGATGTATCCCATAAGGATAATCCTTGATAAGAAAAGCGGATCTTATCCCATAAAGGATAATCCTTAATAAGGAAAAACATATATTATTCTAAAATAAACGGAGATTTTGAAATGAACCACTATAAATTGGGAAGATCCCCCACAAAAAAAGGTATGCAATTCCAGTATCTTGCCTCGCCTTACCATATAAAGTTCTTGTTTTAATGTTGGAAAGGCGGTCGGCACACCGTCGCCAGGATGCCTTTTGCGGGTTCACGATGCGACCAATGCCCGGAGATCAGACGAACAAAATTGGTTCTTACACAAATGGAAAGAAGTAGCCAACCAAAAGGTTGAATTAGGATAAAAACATCGAAATCAAAGTAAGGGTTCCACTCAAGAACCTAATATTGTATGAAAGAATGAGATAATCACTTATATGATTGTTGTCTTTTTCATGAATTATGACTACCTTACAATATACAAAGACTGTAGTTCTCATTGCATTATTATCTAGTGCAAAGAGAGGAACGTTATTCCAATCATCATGCTTTACCACTGTCAAGACAATAATTAAGTAATTAAACATAAAATTCACTAAAAATTATTACAAAAGAAAAAGACATTTAAATTTATCACAAAAACGGCCATAATAATATCTTCTTAAAATAAGCACAATTAATACATTAAATAAGATGATTAGAACTTGTCGAAGAGGGGATGCAGGGTTGAATATAATAAGGCAGTTTTACTACATTGTAACTAAGTGTTTAGCTATAAAAAAACAAGATAAACTTGTCCAAATCATTTTATGCGAAAGTCTCACATTTCATCGTGTAGAAATAATTATGTTGGAGAGAATGTATAACAAAAGAAACAATTAAATTAAAATATAATAAGTTTATGATGACAAATCCCTTACATAGTACAATAGATGGGGAATGGGATTTGAACTATGGCCCTCCAAATCTAAAATCGAAGGCTCTGGCCAAGCTTCATCTTATCCATCTTGTAACTTTGAACTTTGGATAGGGGCGTTCTTTGTCTATTCACATATAGGCTTCTAAAACACCACATGTAAATGACATTCAATTTTCTACTTATAAATCTTGTATTGTCCTGAATATGCTCACAAGAAAAATTAAACTAATTTCATTAAAGCAAAATCTCCCAATGACATAAAACCTTCTAAAGGATAACAAAATATCATTAAACCAATATCTTCCATCAAGATAAATTTTTCGAAACTAATTTTCTCAAAACGTAACATTCTAGCAACATGAAATCCTTCAAATTAAAGTTTGTAAACATCAACATTCGAGCATTAAAATAGTCCGATAATGCACAGTCTTTCAACAACACCAACTCAAAATAGTTCTCAACTTTCATCCATACCACCAAAATCACTCCTCACCAGTCATATTTGAAAATGATCAACAATAAGAAGTGAGGCTAAATGATAAAGAATGTTAATCTGATTTCATGGATCAAACATTTAAATTCATAAAAATTGAGATATAACATATTTTTATTTTCCTCATAAATCTCATAAAATTCTTAGTACAAATAAATAAAGATATAAATATATTTCAAAGCGAGGTGTCATCATGTACCTCATGTTTCTCAAACAATCCCATATCATATGATCCGATCAGCTTGATATTTTAAAACACATACCCTCATGGTTCTCCAAAATATGTGTTTCAAATAAAATGTCCGGCTATTCTAACTTGGATTGACATGGGTCATTCAAAAATCACTTACACTCTTGGTTCTCAAAACATCTTTCTTTCAAATGAATGTCAATAACCCATAACCCCTTTGACGAAGGGTCATTTTGTAAACTACTATAACCCAGCTGACTAGGGTGGATTTGTCAAGTTTATACCCATTAGTAGGGGTCATGTTATCAAACTTATACCCATTGACAAGGATCATATTTGTCAAGTTTATACCAAGTGATGATTAAAGTATTTGTCTGATTTATCTTCATTGACAAGGGTCGTGATCAAGTTTATACCCAGGTGACTAGGGTCATATAAACCAAAGAGGTCGAATATTTAACCATGTTTCCAATTTCACAAAATACTAAAGTATATCCATAACTTTCAATCTTTCTTTGTAAACATTTTCAAAAGTCAATTTTCATACAAAACACATATTTGATCATGCACATGTGATTAAAGCAACTGAAAATTCAAAACTCATATTCATATACTAGCAAAATATTTTGTTTTATCGAGAAAAGTTACATTAATCTTCCTTAAAACGTATTCAAGATATTGACAAAACCCGAAGCTCAAAAGAGTTATAAATCACTTGAATAATAGCAGACAATATCCTATTAAATGAAAATAAATACATTTTCTTGCACTCATAGTATTATATTACCCTAGGCTTTCTTTTTCATGGAATCCCAAAATATTTAAACCTACAAAATCTTGAAAGCTTTGTAGCAGGAATTTAAAACCAAGTGGGGTATTTCCAAAGCATAACATCACCAATTTTCCAAATCCATAAATTCCCAAAATTTAGGATTTTACCATAAAACAATATTTTTGATTGAAATCCCCAAATCTCTTATGAACAAATGATTTTTTGTAACTTGTAGGGAATCCTTTAAGGTTGCAAATCTAAAATTTGGTTGCCCAAGAATCACCAAAACACATCAAATACCCATTCTTAAACAAATTTATCAATACTATAGTTTTTACATTTTCTAGTTTCCATATTTAAGAGTTTTAGGAAACCTTAAGTTTTCAAATCTAAGATTCTAGAATTTGAAAACTCAGCCCAAATATATCAAACATCAAACCCAAACCAAGATTTTTGCTTCTAGTTTCAATCATTTTAGGGTTTCAAATCAAGGACAGCGCAGAGCTCGAGAGCTTTTAAATCTAGACTTTTGAAAACCCTAACTACCAAAAATCAAAGGGAAAAAGAGATAATTACTTGGGATTGAAGTTCTTGAGGGTTGAAATCTCCCCACTTTTAAAACCCTAGCTCCTTTTTTTCCCTTTCCCTTCCTCTCTCTTTAGAAAAATGAAATGAAGAATGGGTCATATGAGTTTGGAAGCAGCTTTGCATATTAAGACAAATTGCATTTTCTTAAAGCACTCATCTTTTAAAATTGCAAAGTAATCCCTCTTCTTTCTTTTCTTTGTTGTTTAGAAAATTTGAGGTATTACAATCACTGAGATAAATAAAAATATATTTATCAAAGTTTTAGGAGCAACACCCATTTAATTTTTAAAATTTTCCTTTTAAGGATGAAGTGACTCAAACTCGAAGGCTCTAGCTTGCCCTACCTAAAAACCAGTTGTGTTCAACCATTGAGCTGGTGTCCAGGATTTATTATGAAGCAAAAAGCATCTTGCAAGAAAGCACCTTCAAACTCACTCTAAATCCTTGCTCCCTATACGATTAACTCATTTATTTTTATAATAATTGTTGGATAAAATTTTTGGATATAATATAAATGATTTAGTAGATTTTAAGCAATTTATGTTTAGTTACAATGTAGTAAATTCTCCCTTTAGAGACTTCGAATCTGAGGACCCCTCCCCTTATGCCCTACCTTTTGAAATATGAGCACTTTCTCACACCAAGCCATACTTGATGGACAACTAATAGAGAATGAATTTTAAAATAAAAATATATAAATTTATAAATAGAATTTCATATTTATAATTTTCGTTTCATCCTAAATATATTTTTAAAACTTTTTTTAATATACTTTAGTTTCAACTTAGTAAATTGTTTTCATTGGGGCTCAAACCTGGGAAGCCCTCCCTATGCCCTTTACCTGTTTAAAACAGCGAGAAGAGCACTTGAGCTATTATGGCCAAATATGTCTTTAAACTTATGTATTACGTATGTTCTATTTAATATAATTTAATACATTTATACTTATCTATATTATACAATTTCATGCATTAAATATCATAAAAATAAGCATTCACCCCATGCTCTCTCTCTCTCAATCTTAACAGGTGAAAGTCAGAGAAGGAAAAAGTGTGTTTGGATCGAAAGAAAAAGAATCATAGATATTCAAAAGGGATAACAAAAACTCAAATCTTTGAGATTGGGTTGAAAATAGGCCCTTCGAACAACCAAATGTTGATCTTTGGACAAACTTTCTGTCAGAAGTTGCCTCTTTCGGTATCATTCTTTATCTTTTTTTTTATTTTTTTTATTTTTTTTTCCTTTCTCACTCATCCTCTTCCTCCTCTCTCTCTCCATTCTGCCCAACACACCCATTTTCCATTTTATCTAACTCTGGTGCCACTCACTGTCGAGCCGTCGGTGCCCGTGCCGGCGATGGGTCGGTCGTGATGGGTGTGCGGGTAGAGGGAGATGGAACAAATTCTGTTTTATTCTTAATTTTACAAGGAAATAAAAAAGGAAGTAAGAAGAAGGACCAATTTGAACGATAGTCTTAATGGATAACCATTTAAAAGGGATAAATCCAGAAAAAATTTGCAAAACTAAGGTCTTCTTTGTTCATCATACCTATCTCATTTAGTAGAGCATTCTATATTTCAAAAAGGCAGAAAAAGAAGGGTCCAGGTTCAAGTTTTAGTGGGGTCAATTTATTTATAACTTGTAACAAAATGCTTAGTTGTCAAAAAAAATATTATTTGCTCATCATGTTTTGCTCATTAGATAAAGCATTTGATGTTTTAAAAAGGTATAACGTAAGGAGAGGAAGGGTTCTGGTTCGAATCTTGGTGGGATAGTTTACTATATTATAACTAAAATGTTTAATTTTTTTTTAAAAAAAACAATTTCTTTGAAATTCAAACACCAATACAAAAAGATATAATTTAGGACAAAAAGATATAATTCAAACACCATTGTGAAAGAATTCCATTTTCTTTCAAGGCGTCTTAAATTCTTGAACAGTATTCGCTCTCGATCCGAAGGACTTTAATACTTTGTCCAAGTTGGTTTTCAACTTCTTTTATATTGAACTTCAAGGCCATGTTGATTTATACTTCAATAAGTATACATGACCATATGGAATGGTCATCGATAAGCGTGAGGAAGTATGAAAAACCATTTCTTACTTGAGTGACATAGGTCTGTGGTATGTATGGGACTTGGCATAACTGGGTAAATCTTTTGCCTTTCAGGTAAGGGGCGTTTTACAGTCATCACTACCTAATAGAGGTCGCATGTATCAAATGATTCATAATCAAATGATCCCAAATAGCCATTTGTATATAATTTGTTTTATAGTTTCCATAAATTTATATGACCAAGTCTATAATACCACGAGATAAAAATTTCGGAATCATCTAATATTTTTTGGTTGCATTTTGTGTTTATGTTGAAAACGAGGATTTTCTAGATCAAGTATATATAAACCCATTAGTTAAATGACCAGCACCACAAAAAACATTATGGAGTATAAAGAACAGCTTTTATTCTTTGTGGCAATGTAAACAAAATTAAATCAAACAAGAATGAGATATTATATTTTAGTTAATCTTTGGAACAAAATAACAATCTTTTAGATCTAGAATTAATCCATATTTTCCTCATTAATGCAGCTTGGCACAGTTGCTCCATTTCGTTAGTCTTAAGGGATAACCATTTCAAGGATAAATCCAAGAAAAATTACTGAAACTAAATAATTTTGATCAAAGCAATTTGATGTTTAAAAAATTATATTGTAAGGGAGGAGGTTTCTGGGTTCACGGGGAATCTTAATTGGGACTAGTTTACCTACATTATCTTAAAATCTTTAATTTTTTAAAAAAAAAACATCTTCTTTGAAATTCAAACACCAACACAAAAAGATATAATTTAGGACAAAATGCCCTCAAAGATTTAGTTATCATGTGACGTTTTTATCTTTTTACTGTAAGGGGCTTTTATTTTGTTCGAAATTGGATATTTTATGGTTAATTTTACAAGTAATTTTTTAATTTGTCCCTTTTAAACTAAGTGTCAAACCCTTTGACCCAAAATTCGTATTTTTCACCCCGTTACATGCCCACGGATATTCCTCCCCACAAACTGAAGAAAACTTTTCTACACAAAATTCATTTTTCACCCCCGTTACATGTCCATTCTTCATCACATTTCCACAAAATCTTTTTTTCTCTCAAAATGGAATAAGAAAACTTTTCAATTCTAATATTTCCATCATCTCACATCTCATTCTTAACATTCCCAACCAAGAAAAGCCTTTCCTACTCTGATCTTCACCAACCCCATAGAATCTCTCAGAAAAAGATGCAACTTTCTCTCACTAAAACTTCACAAACCCAGATGAAGTCCTTTCCTACTCTGATCGATTCTTCACCAACCCAGAAAATCTCTCAGAAAATTTTAACTTTCTCTCACTAATACTTCACAAACCCCAGATAAAGTCCTTTCTTCTGATCTTTACAACCCAGAAAATCTCTCAGAAAACAAAGAAGAAAAAATGGAACCTTCTCTCGCTAAAACTTCCAAACGGAGAATATATATATTTGATGTTTTCAAAAGAGGAGGTCATCTGCTGAATTCGGGTTTTCGTGTTTCCAGTGACTGTTTTAGTATAGTATTCAATATTAACATGGTGTCTATGATATTTTAAATTATATATCTCAGAAATTGACGAACATTAATTTCTTAATTATCTGATAACAGTTATAGGAGGAAGCCGAAGGAATGTAAATTATGTAAGGTTTTCATTAAGTGGGCTTCATTAATTGGATAAGCGAATTAAGTTTTAATTACAATTAAGTGAGTTATTGGGCTTCTTAATAAATCATATGGAATTTGGCTAGTGTGTGAAATTTGAGTTCGAGTGGCCAGTTATGAGGGCGCAGTGGTGGGATCATTTAAGGAAAGGCTGTCTCCCAGCCTGGGATCATTTTATCGCATCTGAGTTTCTCATCGTTTTTAGAAGAAGTGATCGGCAATCTCATAAAGCCAGTTTCAAAGGGTCGTTTGGGAGAAGATCTTGAGATCTTGAGGTGGTTTCTCTTTGCGACTCTTCATTGGTTCATGACAAAGTAAGAGATCCATGGATTCTAATTATGCATTACAGGTTTTTCTCCATTAATATTTGTTTATGTTCTACCATGATTTGATGCAGGTTGTTTAGAAATCGGTAATCTACAGGTTGGTATCGAGTGACCATGGATTAGAACTGAAACATACGGTTGGAAAAATTTTGGGTTTATAGCTTGGGCGTGTCCCATTTCGGGTTTTGATAAATCAAAAATTAAATATTTTACATATTTGGAATCTACGTGAGGCGATCACATCGGTGGGTGGCACGTCGGCCGGAGGTGGCCGGACGCGCCCTCACGCGCCTCCACGCGCCACCACGCGCGTTGAAGACGACGGCGCGTGCGGCACCGCTGCCCGGGGCTGACCCGAATTCGGCGTCCATTCTTGTCCGGCCATGGCCAGTCGACCCAATCGGCGCAAAACCGTCAAGCGGATGCGCGAATCCGTTTGGCCGATTCGATTAGTGGGCGGCGTGGCGATGGCGTGGCTGGCGGCGTGGCGATGGCAGCGTCGATGTGTACGATGGCGGATGGCCGTCGGCATTGACCCATGACTAGGCAAACAGAGCCCGGGATCGTGACCCGAAGCGATTGTGACGTGGTCAACGGTCGAACCGACCGGTCAAACGGTCACCGGTCAGCGGTGGACAGGCGTCCAGCCAGGTCACGGGTCAGCCGGTGGCCAAACCGATCAACCCTGACCGGACCATTCTGCGCGCGCCACCGCAGTAGCCGAGACAATACGGTGGCGCGTGAGGGCGCGCCGTCGAGACCAGGCAATTTGGTACCTAGCGGTCATTATCGAAATTCTCGCAATATTGTCATATGGGCTTTGCATGTTTGGAAGCTTTTCTGGATAAGAAAATACGTATAGAACACAAGTACACGCAGATATTAGGGTATTTTTTCGCGTATTCATGGTATTTATGGTTTGGGAAATACATAAGGTGAAGTAACATGCATATCCTTTGCATAAAGGACAATGTAGAGACTAAATTCGTTATTATTAATGAATGATTGAACAATATAATTGGCCTTAACATATATATATGTGAATAAATGATACATAAAGTTTATATCCTTGGTATGAGTGATTTTTAAAGACCAGTTGAAACTTTGTGCCCAGTGGCACATAGTGGGTTTGAGAAATATCAATCTCATATTGTGGTGGGATGTCTCTTGTTTTAATTCATGGTCATACTCCCGAAAGGAGGTGATCTTGTGTTAGTTCGTGGAGGGATACATGATGGCATCACGATGAAATGGCGAGTCTTAGTGGTTCCTTACCCCGAGGTGGTGATTTCACGAAGGATTGAATATGTTCTTATGGCCGTGTCATGTGGAGTGTCTGTTGCATGTCACATTTACGCCCCAGGTGATTGCTGTGATGATGTATGTAATTCTCTATAATTATTCACATGATCTTGATTGTATTGTTTTGTTTTTATTTTTCGGTCGATTTTTACGTGACGGTAATTCCATTTCAATTGAGGTCCTTCTTTGGATTGAATTTAAAGAAATGGAAGGATTTTGTTGGAATGGGCGCGGATGTTCATGGCGCTTACAATGAATAAGCCAAACCAGAGATATCACAACCTCACAATGCGGGTGAGAAGCGGACTATCTTTGCACAGGAGAGGGCTTGATAGGATTTCTTGTTAATGATGAAGAAATCGGCCACAAGAACACTTGAAAAGTGGTTTTGCCCGATGTTTATCTTCTTAAGGAGATGATGGCGACCATAGAGGCTAGAAATCGAGTTTCATCCAATGGGTTGGAACACTTCTTGGCTCTTGACATGAAGTATGATGGAATGCGGCAGGGTTAGAGATTATGTCCTCGGGATAGTGGGCCTAAAGCGACTCGAGCTCTTAATTTACCATTCACGATGCTTGCATTGTGCATCAAGCCGCAGAACACCCTTCCACTGATTTGGGATTATAAAGGCAATTCGATTCGAAGATGAAACTTGGTCGAGTAAATGACTTGATAGGGTGGTGGCGGAGAGAGAAGCTTAAGAAGGATAAAGAAGCGTATGGCATATCTTGCAAGTCCCTATAAGAGGAAGAGAATAAAGTTGAAAGTCGAACTCGTAAAGGTGTAAACTAAGTCAATCGACAATATGGATCGAAAAGACATTCTTGAAAAGGATGGTGATCGCCACTTCTTTGTAAGAAGAAATGTCGCATGAAGGGCGTAAAATTCAAAGCTTGGATGTCAACTACAGGTAATGATTCTTTAATACTTGTTTGTGAATCCAACTTTATCGCAGGCTTCATCCGAGTTCTTGGTGGCTTGATAGTGGGAAGCGACAAAATCACGTTGCATTTACCTTAGGGGATTCATAAGCCCAGGAGAAGCAACGAGGATGAATCAAGCTCTTGTGGGAAATAGCGAGAAGAGGTGAGTCATGTGTTCGTGGAGATGTAATCTTAGTTTTTAGATTACGGTTTAAGTTGATGTTGAAAGACACATTTTTATGTACCTTCTTTTAGAAGGAATTTGGTTTAAATATCATGTTTGGATTCATATAGTTATTCTTTTGAAATTAAGAGCAATATTATTTCAATATTTCTTAATTCAAATAAGGTTGGGTCTTGTCATACTTCAGTCAATGGATTATCTGAATTAAGTTTATCTCAGATGACATATCATTAGCTTATCGCAATTTGAAAAAGTTGTTTCTAAAGACCCTTTACTGAGAAGAGTCTTATGCATTATGGCATAAGACAGTATATCTCTGGGAATGATAGAAAGGCTAATAAAGACTAGCTATCTGCTGCTCTTAAAATGACTTAGAGATATACGTGGAAAACTGTTAATAAGGGTAAAATGACCCGAGAATAAGAAGAAAGCTGGTCAGTAGTTCGACTTGTTGGAAGTCATTCCTGCTTGATATAAGTGGACCTTATGTGTAACCTTGTGTAGGGTTTTTATTTAATCACATTTATTGATGAAGCCCCATTCTCGATATGGTTATTTGTACTTGATTAAAAAAGAAAAGTCAGGAGTCTCTTGAAAATTCAAGATTTTGATTTGAAGTCGAAAGCAGTTGGGAAAAGTCATAAGAGTTGTTAGATCTGGCCAGGGTGGAAGTATTATAGCGAGCATGGCGATCTTTGGGCGACAAGGGTCATTCGCCAAATACTTAGAGGACTGCGGGATAGTGGCACGGTTACTATGCACGGAGTCCAGGCAAAATGGTATAGCAGCGAAAGGCGTAATCGTACTCTTATGGAAATGGTAAAATTATGATAAGTAGAGACCAAATTTACCGTTTTCTGTGGGTGAAGCTTTGAAAGCGACTTTGTACATTTTGAATCGTGTACCCTACGAAGACATTCCGATGACTCCTTTTGAGTTATGAATTTGGCAGCCTAGCTTAAACCATCTTGGGTTTGGGGGATGTCCTGCTTGAGTAAAGTTATATAATCCGACATTAGAGTAAGTTGAATTTCCGGAAGCTACTTAGATGTTATTTTGTATCTTACACGGGTTGTTCGAGAGGGATATCGGTTCTATAATCCCGATGGAGCCTTGGGGTGTGGAAACACAGGGCGACTAAGTTTTGGAGTTTGATGTGGCGAAGTAGGCTGCTCCTGGTATTGAGGATGATAGTACGATGGTAATGTGAACATCTGTATCTCTCCCATACGAGATAATTGTGAAACTCCCACACATCATAGTAGGAACTGTTGAGACTCGGGATCTATTGTTGTTGGGAACGGCTCCTAATGAAGTTCATCAAGGTTCTCAGTGCGGGATGTAAAACATTACTACTCGGTAAGGAGTCCACCGGGGAGAGGCGATCGGCTATACCACTGGGACTATTTAGTGCATGGGAGGCAGACTACAAATGTGGTTACGTGGCGATCCAGTAAGCTTATGAGAAGTATTTCTTGTCCTCGATCGGAAAGCGTGGTTGGATCACGATGAGAGATGAAATTCGATCTATGAGGGGAAATAACGGAGTTTGGGACACTATTGAATTACACGAGTCATAGACCCGTTAATTTGCAAATGGGTGTATAAGACTAAAAAAGACCATAAAGGAAAGATTGAAGTTTAAAAAGCCCGGGCCCGGTAGCGAGGTTTCTACTCGGAGAAGGAGTAGACGAGCTGACTGCTTTTTCTCAGGTCTCTTACAAAGATTCTTTCGGGGTGATCATGGCATTAGTTGCTCATTTGATATGGGTTACACGGATGGATGTTAAAGCGCCTTTCTCAATAAGGACCTTAATGAAGAAGTCTATATGATGCAACTAGGAAAGGATTTGTGAATGATTCGGGTAACTTATGTAGGCAGAAAAAAGTCTATTTATGGTCTCAGCAGAAACACAGACAATGGTACTTAAAGTTTCATAGTGTTGTTGCTTCATATGGTTTTGTTGAGAACAAAGTAGATCAATGTATATACTACGAGGTGGAGTGGGAGGAAATTCATTTCCTAATACTCTATGTGGATGATATCACGCTAGAAGCGATGACCTTGGTTCTTGCATGAGACCAAGCGGATGTTGTCAAATAACTTTGATATGAAGGACCTTGGTGAGCGTCTTTTGTCTAGGCATTGAGATTCATAGGGATCGTTCTTGCCGAGACTATTGGGTTTATCTCGGAGGGCATATGTTGATCGTGTTTTAGAAGATTCCAACATCTCTGCGACTATGTAAGCGAGGAATTTGCTCGCAATGCAGCCAAAGGTGATAAGTTGGAATTACATCCTGATGTCTCGATTCGGATATAGAAAGCCCGAATGAAGAATATACCTTATGCTAGTGCACTTGGGGTATTATGTACTGGTATACATGGCACGATCTTCACCTTGTGGACACTGAAGATATCGGTCAAACCAGGACATGATCATTGGGTTCTTTGCCCGAAAGGTTATGAGAATTGCCAAGAGGTAGACTATATGTTGGGATTTACAAACATGTTAGGGACCTCTGGCTAGTTGGGTATTGATTGAGACTTTCTTGGTATCGGGATGAAAAATCAACAAGCTGGTTATATCTTTAAGTTAGCGGGAGGTGCGGTATCATGGAAAAGTGAAAACATAAATTAATTGCATCTCTACCATCTGTGTTTGTAGCATCTTTTAATGACCTCAACGATTTGGCTCTGAAACCTTATTAAGGAGTTAAGCAGTGTTTGATTTGTGGATAGGCCCATCTGATTGTATTGGCATTAACTGCGGTGTTGTTTATTGCTTTCAGCAGCCCAGTCTCAAAGAATTAAACACATGGAGGTGAATACCTGACCATAAGGAAAAAGTTCAAAGCGGTGGCGTTGCGATTGGAGCACATATCAGGGATATGATTCTTTAGTCAGCTAACTAAAGGCCTTAGCCCTTGTGTATTTGAGCATGTCATTAACATGGGCTTAGGAGTATCATGGGATACGTAATTAATTAGAGCTATTAAGTTTTAAGCTGCTCTAATAAGGTTGAATTCAATTACATTACATTTTGTAATAATTGAATTTGCATCAACTCTTTTGCATTCAATAAGGTGACATTGTGAATGTAGGTTTATCGAGTTGAGTACATATAATTGTTGAAAATATCAAGGCATTGTGTAAACCTTGAATAAAGGCTATGGGGCATTCTTGGCATTAGCCTCAATAGCATATTTTGTTACACATTAAGTAAAGTTACCTATCAAGGTAACATATATACAGGTTCGTTTAGACCGCAATGGATATTCTCTGGTGACACACTAGGTTTGTGGCATAAGGAGAAGAATTTGAATTTGGACTAACAAAATGGATAACGCATAGTATCACTCATTATGAGGTATTGTCCCATTTAAACGCTACCATATTGAATCCATATGATAAAGTTGAAAATAATTTCGTGTGTGGAAGGGGTTGCGTGAGTACATGCAATTCTGCCGATTAGGTGTTAGAGACTTTTATAGGATCGGATTGACTATTAAGAATAAATCTCTAGACCAATATAAAGGTGCGCACAGGTTTTGTTTCAATTAATACTTCGCTGAGTGGGGAGAATGTAAGGTTTTTTCATTAAGTGGGCTTCATTAATTGGAATTAAAGCTGAATTAAGTTTAATTCTAATTAAGTGAGTTATTGAGCTATTAATAAATCATATGGGTAGCTTCAGTGTGTGAAATTTGAGTTCGACCAGACCGTTATGAAGGGCAGTGGTCGAACTACATTTAAGAAGCTCGAGTCCTCGAGCCACAAGGATACGTTTACATCGCATCTGATTCTAAATACGTTTTTTAGGGAAAGTGATCGCGTCTATGGCCCAGGTTTCAAAGGGTCGTTTAGGGAGAAGATCTTGAGATCTTGAGATCGGTTCTCTTTGACTCTTAGTTGGTTCGCGTCAGCCAGAAAGATCAGTGGATTCAAGGTATGTAATTCAGTTTTCTCCATTAATATTTGTTTATGTTCTACCATGGTGATCTAGGTTGTTAGAAATCGTGTCCTACAAATTATATTTATTTATAATAATTAATAACCTAATAAACATAAATTTAAAAAAAAAACTATTCACAAAATTAAAGCTAAATTTTAATTAAAAAAATTAAAAGGGTGTGGGAGGAAAGAGAGAGAGGAGAGAGGAAAGAGAGAGAGGAGAGAGGAAAGAGAGAGAGGAGAGAGGAGATTGGGAGGTGAAAGGGTTATCGCTCACGTCTTTAGGAAATCAAATTGTGAGCAAAGAAAGTGATTTCTAAAACATCATGTTAATGGGAAATGGTGAGCTACAAGCAATCATGACCCTAAGTAGTCCAAGTAGGTGACACATTCAAGTACCATTAATGTTGTCAACCTCAACTGTTTGACCAGACGAAAAATCAAGAGGTGCTGCTGAAAAAACTAGAAGCCCAAGAGTTTTGGACGTGAATAATGCGTTTAAAATAAAAATTGAGTACAGGTGTTTTTAAAAATATCTTTTGGCCAGTATGCAGTGGAGCAATTGTGACAGCAGCGACGCTTTAACAAAGTTGAAGGCCCGATTCCAGCCTTGGCTAATGAATATAAAATTGAAGCTGGATTGTTCGCCAAGGCGATTGGAGCTGAGCGATTTATACCACTCGGCTTTTTCCCCTAACTCAATCCAACCACCTGGCATGCCTATATAAACACCCCAATACCCCGTCCAAAAATCATCAACAAACTCACAATTCGATCCAAACGACACAACTTTCCCTCATGCTTTCAATTTCTTTGGTAGAAGAGCGGGCTCTAATGGCTCCTACTTTGGAATCTGCAACTGTTTTGGCCAAGGCTGCCAGCATTTCCAGCCGAGCATACGTGACGTTCTTGGCCGGAAACGGCGACTACGTGAAGGGCATGGTGGGGCTGGCGAAAGGGCTCAGAAAGGTGAATATTGCATATCCACTTGTGGTGGCAGTACTGCCGGACGTTCCAGCGGAGCACCGCCGCATTCTGGAGGAGCAGGGCTGCATCGTCAGAGAGATCGAGCCGATGTACCCGCCTGAGGCAGACCCAGTTCTTGCGGCCTAATGCGTCCATCAACTTTACTCGAGCTCATCTGGGAGGGCTCTTTGGAGGAGCTTGGCGAAAGAGCGAAATGGGAGTGGGAAGGGGAAAATGCAGTGGTATAAAGCTGTGGCCGTCATTGTGAATGGCGGCCTTTGGGCCACCCCTGTTCGATGGCGGTGTTGAACTACGATGCTGACTTTCTTTAAGCGATCGTTATGGCAGCAGTCATTCTTGGCGCTTGTTCCTACGCACTAGTTACAGGCGTATTTTTAAAGCGACTTTAAAATTTGGATTTTTATTTTAAGCGTCTTATTCGCGTCGGCTTCATGCATCCCGATATGCTCCTGAACTTACAAGGGATCAACCTAGATGGCATCACCTAGCCGCTTGACAAGCGGGCTCTATGGGCCTGCTCGTTAGAGCAATGATACATTGGCAGAACCTCTTGAAAAACGAACCATATGCCTGACACAGCCATTTGTAATACATATAAAAGAAACTGAGTAGAACCAAAAACAAGAAGATTGAAAGAAAGCAAAGCCAGAATCGAGAACCAGAGTCAGTTGGCGGGGATTACCCACTATTTCTTGGATCTTCAGGAAGGAGATTCAAGAGAGGGGAGAGAGGAGCATATAGGTCCACATGAGGGACATTTTTGACTTAAAACATGATGTTACTATTTCACCACATGTTTCCTTAATTTTAATGACTTTATTACATTTTTTTTTTACTAATCTTTATTATATGGTTGGATTATTTAAGAAATTAGGTTCCTAGTTTCCTAATTTTAGGTGCTTCATCTCATGCTTATATAATTTCCTAGGTTAGGACAGGAATGGAAATTCTATGCCACTTTAAATTAGCTTTTATTTTTATTTTATTTTTATATTATATTAAAATTAATATATATTATAAATAGAATAAGATATTATATTTTATAATTTTATTTAAAAATATTATTATATAATAAAATATAAAATAAAATAATTTAAAAATAGTTTTATATAATTGGTGATTAAATAATACGAAGCCATCAAAAGCATGGATTACATTAATCTTATACCGTCCCTTTAGGGGCGATAGCAAAACCGGCGAACAGTGGTTCGCGTGCCAAAACAATGTAGACTTTGTGAATCTAAATATGTTAGTTTCGTTACAGTATTGAATTAATGATACTTTTAATAGATTTTATGATTTTATTTTGTAAAAAATTAATATTATATATAACTTGATCAACTCATTTTATTTTGAAATAATTAACATACATGCTCTTTTAAAAAAATCAATATCTCATTGTAGGCCCAAAATTTGGATTAGGTTTTATTTTATCATTATTTTTTTTTACTTTTTTCATTTACCTTATTTTATTTGGGTTGTATTTGACTTGATTTGGTTATATTGAGAAGAGAAAGAGAAAAATAAAGGAGAGAGAGACTTCTTGATTTATGAGAAAAATGAGGTATTCATGGGTTTTCTAATGACAGTCCCACTTTTCGTTAGGTATTACCTATCATACTCTCACGCGCAGTTCACATAAATTTTACTAAAATTTATTTTTGTTGAATATTTTTCTGAATGTATTAAATTCGTTTTACTAAAATTCGTTTGTGAATATTTTTCAATATTTTGATTCGTTACGTTATTATTCTTATTTTTCTTAATATAATAATTCGTTTATTAAATACTTTTCTCATATATATTTGTTTGTTAAATATTTTTCTTCATACATATACTAATTCCTAAAAATTTCAAAGTGATTTTTATGTAATTTATTTTACAAATTCATTTAGCCATCTTTAGGTTTAATTGGTAGAAATCATAAATGGGTCAGCTAAAGTCCAAGCCCCGATAGCTCATTAAAACCAATTTTCATAAGCCTAGCCATTTGCTTAGACCCAAGTTATTAGGGCCCTGTCTATACACCTTTACCTCATCTGAAGATCAAAATTTGTCATGAACCAATTGAACCCATGTCCTTTTTATGTTATAAGTGATACTTTAAACCACTAGTCTATCTCTTTATTTTAAACTTTTGGTTTTAAATAATATTTCTAACATCCTTTTTTTATATTTTGTTTCTTTGACATAATATTAATATTATTATTATTGTAACTTTAATGCTATTACTTTTTTGTTTATCAAATAAAAAAATCATTTTCTTTAATTTCAATTTTAAATAAAAATAGTTTCCTTAATTACTAAACTAAAAAATAAAACAAATAATTCTTTAATTTCAAAAAAATCATTTCTATAATTTCAAAATTTCAAAAAATCACTTGTTTTAGAAAATAAAAATTTATGATCTTTTGTGTTTTAAAAAAATTATTTAAAATTCAAAATTCACTTTCTTTAAATTTTATAAATCCAAATATTTTATTTTCTCTAACCTCAAACTTCAAAACTCTTCTTTTCTAAAGTGTGTTTTTTGTTTTATTTATTTTATTTTTCCTCTTCAAATTTTCATTTTCAAAATTTCCACTTTTTTAACATAATTTTCAAAACTCTAAATGAACAATCAATTCATATAATTCTAATAACATACCAGACTTTGTGAGTTGGCTTTTTGTATAATGATATAGACATAGTGGGTATGATCTTATGTATCATTTCAACAAATGAAATTTGCACTTGATTTATATATTTCTTTATAAATGTTTCTGTATTTTATTATTATATGTAACTGTTTTGGCCCATAATAGTTTTTCGATTTGCCACCAAGGTATGCTCTTATCTCATTTGGCTTTGTTTTTTTTATTACATGTTTAATGTACTCTAGTGTTATAATTGTAGCTCGTTTCTTGGTATTCTTGGATTGATTAATCAGTTGTCATACTTGCCTTAAATTAATTATTAAGGCATTTCGAGCTTTAAGGGTTTTAGAGGATCTTGCTTCCATTTTGTGTTTTTCAATAGGTAACTAACCTATTAGGCACCAGTCGGTTTTCTCATACCCACTTGCAGTATTCTTGGAGTGCCATTAAGTTTCTTTCTTTTTGTCATTTAAAAATAAATGAAAATAGTGTTTCAAAGTTCTAAAATGGTTTCAAAAATACAAAAACTAGTATCGCCTTTAATGGGTAACACCTAATAGCCAAAATGCGGCATCCACACAAGCACTACAATTAGATTTATTGAATTTTCTACTATTATATTTATATATATCAAGAACTATGCTCTTTTTACAGTTTTAATAACGCTTCCAGTGCAATATTAGTCAAAATAATTAATTTATTTTTCACATCAAATCTCTTTTACCATATTTGCACTTATAATTCACATCCATGGTCTCTCTCCCCTTTTTCCTTGGTTGTCTTTCAAGCTAGAAATTGATTTTTGTGGTCAGCTTGAAATGCTTTAATTTACATTTTTTTCGCAGTTTCTTCTCCAATAATATGGTTATTTCATAGATTTAAGTTTTTTTCTTTTTGTGATTTAATCATGTGTGGTAATGCGTGTGATTGTTAGTAGCGCCATTAATGCGTGAGGTTATAAATCATCTTGGGGTGCGGTGGTTGTCCTTGCAGGTACAACGTTTGAGTTTTTGTGTCGGTGATACGATGTTTATTAGTGTTGGATGATTGACCAGTAAAATATGTGTGATCGAGACAAGAAATCAATCAATGGTGAAATCAATATCTTTGAACTAAAGTCGTATATATTACAGTGATGGTAATATAAATGTGTGAGCTCAATTATCAAAATATATGTTTTAGTTAATTAAAATTTATCTTGTCGCAGAATGTTGTTTATATAACATGGTTTTTAGAAATTTTGATTATATGTTTAAGTGATCTACCATTCTTAGTTTGAATAAATGGAAATTATTTTCTCTTTAAAAAAAAAAATCACATCCATGAAATAACTAATTATTTTGTAAAATATGTTGTACTCTTTTCAAAATAAATAAATAAATTTATCAAAATTTATAAAGTAAATTAAAATTGATAGTTAATACCCATGGCTGTGTAGGTGAGATGGTTAGGTTTCTCTAACTTAATTTGAGTGTTGATTGGCCTTTGAATCTGACTTTGTTGTATGTGAACATACATACATGTGGTGATTCAGACTTGTATGAGAATTAAGTTAGAGATTGTGAGTATGTGACCACATGAATCTTGTCGCCTCTTTTGGATTCATAACAGGACATCATGGTCGACCAAAAAAAAATAAATTTGATAGCTGATAATAAGAAAAATGTTAGTTTATTACGATAATAAATGAATTACATATTAATTTTTGATGTAAAATATTAGACAAAAAAAAACGTAGATAAGCAATGAGTCTTATAAACAATTATAACATTAACGACAGAAATCAAACTAATTATAAGATGTTAATGAAAGCAAATGGGACAATAAACAATTTATAAATTATACATTCTTAACTATTTTAAAGAACATAATATAAATACATAGAAAATACATAAATTCCATGTCATCAAATTGAGATACAAGGGAATAAGTATTTACAAATAATCATAAAAAAAATTCATAATATTTATAAAACAGATATAAATTATTTTTTTCCATGAAATTTAAATATTACTAATTTAGAATTTTATGATTCATATCAATGAGTATTTACAAATAATTGTAAAATTAAAAAAGAAAATTTTGATAACATTTTTAGTTAGTAAACCGTTATCATTAGGACACAGTGGGACAATTCCTCTTCTTATGTCTTACATGATTGAAACATTGAGCGATTTATCGTGAGATATACATGATGAGCTAAAATTAAAACTATAAATCAAATAAAATCTACATTATAGAATAGTTTTTGTTCTTGTGATTTGAAAATTTTAATATCATAAATCAACAATTTGAATGAGACAAATATTTTTCAAAAAAAACCAATAAAAGCAATTATTAATTTTTCACCATGACTGTTAGGACTCAAATTTAGTAATAGTTTCTAAAACCTTTTCTGAGTTTAAATCCAAAATGAACGGTATGATATGAAATCCGATCGGATTATCCATCAACTTTTTAGTATTTACACATTATTAATTTTCTTTTTAAATTGAATTTGATTTTCACTTTTTGCAGGACATACACTTTCTTGTCCTTTAACGTTTCAAATCATTTCTACCAATTGAATCCAAAGTTCTTGAAACAGCAATTCTCCACCTGAAAACTGGAAAGAAAAATTAAAAAAAAATCAGTGAATTCGACTCCGGCCGTCTTCGATCTAGGGTTTTGGAATTTCCACATCGGATTTCGGTCGTCAAACAAGGGCTCGCTGCTGTCTCCCACCAGTTCTCGGTCGGTGACGGAGACATTGAACGGCTCACACAAGTTCGTGATTCAAGGCTACTCCCTGGCAAGGCATGGGCGAGAAAGAATATGGCACTGTTTTCCTCTTTTACTTTGTTACTTTTTCAGTTCAAGAATACCGAACAATCAGTAAGAACAACAGTGACTATAAGAAACAGTTTAAACCTGATGCAGCAGTATAACACAATCAAACAGGAAACTCAATCGAGAGCCAGTTACCTTGGAAGGAAACAAAGGAAAAAAATAGGAGAGCTTATCACTTATTTGATCTATTGTCCCTGGACTGAGCTATTCAAAATTGAAGGGAATGTGACTCCATGACCCATGGTAAGATAAGAGCAGAACATGTGTCCTGGAGAACTAATACGTGTTATGAAGGAAGGGGAGTCAGCCATAGCCACAGTGGTGTAGGGGATAGGTGTGTAATTGTAAATACCTAAATAATCGATGGGCATAACAGGGAAAAAAAAGTGAATGAAAGAGACCCGCATCCCAAACGCAATCTCTCTTTTATATATAGGAATAGATTCTTGGTCACCCTCCGTGAGTTCACTGTCCAATGCATATCTTATAATTTATAATTATATCATGTTAGATCTACTTTATTTTATAATCATATCATTCCCCATTATTTTCTCTTCCCATTTTAATATTGGAGTGTCAATTAATGCATATCTTATATTTATAATTATATCGTGTTATCGTTCTGTCATGTTCATCTACTTCACATTTTATAAAATCATATCATTCCCCATTATTATTTTCTCTTCCCGTTTTTAATATTGGGTCAATTAATCAACCTTGTAAAATAAATAAAAAAACATATTTCCGAAAATATCTTGGCTTTATTAAAGTGTTTTTTGTTTTGTTTATTTTGTTTTTGTTTTGGCTTTCGATGTTATAAGTAATTTGTTTTTTAACATGATAACATATATTAAAACATTATCTTGTATGTTAGCATAAGAGTTCGATATTAATTAACTCTTATGTCTGATACATCTTTTATCATTTGAAATTTAAGCCTCAGACTTCAATTTGTTAGATTATTAAAAATATTTTAAAAATTGTATGAACTTTTTAAAAAAATTATTGTGAAGTGAATTTTAGAATATTATTATATATAGAAATAATTTAAAAATTATAAACAATCAAAATTTAGCTTTTGGCTTTTGACTCAAATGGTGAAATTGTGGGTTGGGCACCCGGAAGAACAATCCATAACGGATAAAAAAAATTTGGTTGACAAGTTTTTTTTGTTAATAAATAATGCAAGGATGGAACTGTGATGGATGATCAAGCGGTTAAGGTTATAGGGCTAGTTTAGAGTTTATATACGATGGAATTAAGGTGTATAATGAAGAATTTTAGGTTTGGACAAGTTCGGGTTTGATTGATCTGGTGATTGTTATAATCCCCGTTTATCTGCTTGGGTGGGTTTTCTACAAGGTTAGAAATATGGTATTTATAGTTTCTAAGGTGAAACAAAGTATATAGAAAGATTTTATAATTATGGAACAAGATTTTGAAAGTTTTGAGTTGATGTTGAAAATTTGGTTATGGAAAGGTGAAAGATAAGATAATAAGTGACGAGTAGACGTGATGGCGATCTTTAATTTACTTCACAACCCGTTAATCCATCAAAAGATAAAAAGCCATGAACTCGTCACTAAAGAGAATCCACCCGATAGATTCGAGAACAAGAGATATATTTCGTTACCAAAATAATTCACTTCCTGCGATGTTAAACAACCTAATCCAATACTTGGCATCCATCCACGCAGATACAGAACAAAGCAGTTAAACTCTTAAAATGATAAATATAAAAATATTATTAAATTTGAACTGATTATCATAAGACTACTTTAGGGGTATATATAGCTCCATACTTTCTAAATCCAATAAAAAAAACTCATATTTTGATTTGGAAAATAAAGACTTTATGATTTAAATAAAGTAACTCCTAAAAAGGAATAGTAACTCTTACTAAGAAAACAAACATTATAAATCAAATAAAACAATTACTATTTTAACTTGGAGAACAAATCTTTATAAAATAAAATAACTCAATCAAAATAGTAACAAGATTTAAATACTTGGATTTAAAAACATATTTGATATCTCTAAGGTTTCATAGCCTCTCGAATATAAATTTTTTATAATTAAGATCGAATTTTTAATATATGTTATAGAAGTTTATGCATTAATAAATAAAAATAGGTTCTTGAAAGAGGAAGCATAAGCAAATAGATAAAAAATTTCGGCCACTAACTTATAAGTTTGTAAAATATTAGGGCAGTAATTTAATTAGTGGAAATATCTGTCCACTGCAACGTGCAAAGAGAAAAAGACAATTACGTGTCAGTGTTTGTAGATGGCGCCCTTAAGATCCGTGACTTTTTTTTTTTTTTATTTTTTTTATTTCTAATTTTTATATTAAAAAAAATTTTGAAGAAAATTAATGGAATTAAAAATAAATAAACTAATGGTATTAAAAGAAAATCTTTCTCTCTATCTCGACTCTCGTTCTCTCTCTTTTTCCTTCCAACAACTCACTTTCTGCCTCTACATTTCTGACGGTTTAATATTTTATTATCTTATTATTAAATTATGTAATAAATCCAAACATCACAGCTTCTTTTCGATTTCTTCTTCATTGTTCAATCCATTTTCTCTGTCATCGGTTCTGTCATTTTCTCTCTCTAGAAAAAATTTTGTGTTTGGGTTCGTTGCTTCTCACTTTTGGGACGGAGCAACAACGTCAGGCAACTTCTAAAGTAGGCTTTCATTATTTTGTATAATGATGAAATTATCGAGACCGATAGGGATATATTCTTTGAATTTTATGGATATATTAGATATATATTAATATTTATAAATTATTTAAAATTTAAGCGATATATTTAATTTATATATCAAAATTAATTCAGCGTATACGAACGATAATATCAATTGGGATTAAAAAAAAAAAACATTAAAATTCATTTTCTATGATTTATACAAATAATTGGTTAAACGTTAGCAGAGAGTTATGGACTAATTTTATATTTTTATTTACATTTTAGAATATTTCAAAAAAAAATATTATAAATAATTTCGTAAATATTTCATTTAATAAAAATTTTAAAAATTGCTTGTATTTAAAGACTTGCACAATTGTTATTTTTAATTCAAAATTTTTGACCCAAAATTTAATAATATTAATTAATAATCACATCTTCGATATTTTCTCTTCCCTATCCTAATAATAATTAATAAGATCCTCTTTTTTATAAATAATTAATTATAGTAATTATTAAAGAAAGCATAATTATTCCAATCGTTACATGATCTTCTTCTATTTTCTATAAATAATTAATGATAGTAATTATTAAAGAAAAGATATACAATAAGTGATATTAATTATTTAAAAAAAACTTTTCATTTTCTCTCTCACATCTTTTCATTCGTTCCCATTTATTTGCTCTATTACTAGACACCCACCTCAAATACCTTTTTTTTTTTTTAAATTTTCAATAAATATCGATAAAATATCAGAAATTGTCAGTGATATATAGCCCCCAAACTGATATATCGGCGATATTTTCGATTTTTTCCCAAGTTTTTTGTCAACCTATTATCAATGATGTATATCATATATCGTGATATTTTCAACCGTGATTTTGTGTTGATTAATTCGATAGCCTCATTCCTTAATTATCTTAATCTCGAATTTCATCTTAATTTTGCAAAGCTTTGTTTTCTTTTTCTTATTTTTTATGATGATGTCAACTATTGTCAATGAGTTTGATTTTTTATGTCTGTCAGATTGGGTACTGTTTGTGAGTGATTTTGGATGAGTTTTTGAGGTGAGTTTTCTTCTACGTTTGGGTGAGCGGAATGTGAGAATTGAAGGGAAATTTTTGATGTTTCTTAGGGGAGCGGCTTGAGCTCTAGGTTTTTCTTTCTTTTTCCATGTTTGTTTCACCCACCGAAGAGGAATTTAGGGTGTGGTTCTCTTCCATTATATATAGGATAGATATAGATGAAGTCATTTGCTGATAAGTTGTACAACCCAACCAATTTGAAATGAAAATCCATGGAATTAGTGTAATACCCCAACTCCAAATTAAGGGTGTTATTATCAATTCACATATATGACTCTAAAACCACACTTATAAGTGACACCTTCAAAATTCTTACTTATGAATCTTGTTTATTTCTAAATATGCTCAGAAAATTTTAACTACATAAGAATAATAATTTCCAATGACATGAACTCTTGTGACGCCCCAAATCCGGTGTCCGTCGACCACCTCGTCAACCCGCCAATAATACAGCGAACGTCGGTTACCCGACGGCCACTGTAAATCTGGCGCAGTCTCCCTTTGCAACGGAGAGCTCTACCCAAATACAAGACTCAAGATATACCGGTCTCCAAATGCAAATTAATATAATCCCAACATGTAGTAAACGGGCTTCGGGGCCCATATTACAATACTATCACAATACGCTCCAAACTATATCCAATAGTTTCAAGAGTTAATAAACTACTTTATACAACATATATTAAAATGAAAAATACATGTATACAATGTGACACCAAAGCCACATCCCTAAGCTAAAGGTACTCAAGATCGAACCGTCTCGCACGCTCCCAGACTGCAGTGCGGGGTGATCCCACGACTGCATGAAGCACGCCGCAGAGAATCGCCCAATACCGGCTACTCACCACTCCTAAGTGCAAGGCAATGTTCCAAAGCAACACACATTCAAGCAAATGCATGATCTTACTAATGTCTGCATGACCAACTCTCGCATCCCGAAGTCCTCACCGACTCTCTCACTCGCTAAGCCTTGTATGAGAATTATTGCTTCTTATTAGTGGACAACCCTCCGATGTATATATATCACTGCCGCTCCGACGATTGATAAGATCAATTAAGGGACTACTCCTCCGATGAATATCACCGGGCCGCCTCCGACGATTGATATTTTTAGTTTGCTCAGGACTACCCTCCGATACTAATGCTAGACAACCCTCCGAACCATTTTCATGTACTCATCCTTCATGCACTCACTGCATAATCCTGGGATGTTCCGCTGCATATGAAACGACATGCCGCCCAATACGCCTAATCACATGCAAATATATATAAACAAGAATGAGATTGCTCTCGCAGATAATTCAAATCACACAATCATGTTATAATTTTACAACTCATACATCAAAATTAGCTCACTAGGCTAATGATCAAACACGAGCAATTTGCACTTAAATCACTCGCCAAACACATATTCACACAAAAATATATTTTCACAAAATATATTTTCACAAAATATATTAGAACACTCCGCTTTAATACTTAAACCCCTGCTACTATTCCCCGAAAAATCACAGGAATCAACTGCTCACTTAATGAACCCGAAATTCACCTGGCCATTCCCTACCAATGCATATCAAGCAAACATTTAATGCACAAATTATCACAAATCGCACCCAACACCTGCACTAATGACACGGCCGGCCACCTTGTTTCAAAATTATATCAATCTCTGGCCCCAAGGCTCGGGATCGACGGCCCCTTCACGCCTCATTCGACCTCAAACATCGACAAACACTTAAAAATAGAAGGTGTCCCAAGTTAGGAGCAGTTCCCACCTCAAGGAGCTCAAGAACTCCCACTCCGCATTCTCACGCCGGGCCCTCTCCCGTGTAGAAAGGCGTTCTCCTCTGCAGACCAAAAATTATCACCTGGGCCGTGATCACAGACAAATTCAGTGGTAAGCAGTTCTCTCTAAAACAAAAGCTCCATTTTCGGCTACTGGATCAAGCCCTCTCCAATTTCACGTTTTCTCCCCTTTTTAATTTGAGAAGAAGAATACTATTCCTTGTTTTGTCATTTAGCTCATTTAAACAATTTCTAAATTGACCATTATGTCCTTCTTTTCCCAAGCACATTCTACGTTATTTCTACGGCCCATTTTCATCAATTATCTACTCATACCACTTATGACACATGAGTACGTGTTATATTTTACTTTCGTCGCATCGGAAATCGTTTTATGGCACCCGTAACGCGATGCCTTGAAAAACGTGTCAACTCCGATCAAGCTTCGAATATTAATAAATTTAATGGTTAACTAGATTTCTCGCGAGATCTATTCCAACAAAGGTAACCGCTTTGTCATCTCGAGATCCGTGAGAATACCATGATTTTTAACCGAAATTACAATTTTGTAATCGAAATTACGATTTTTGCCCTTATTCCAGAAATTGAAATTTCTGCCCATATTCTCCTCCCAGCGAATTTATCCTCGAAATTCAGTGACAATCACTCATCACCACATGCATATGCAACGCAAGACCGTGACCACGTACGTAAACTGGGCCATTTAAATGCTAAACAACTAAACCATCGCACCTTCATCCCTAAACAAAGCAGGGTAGGTGGCCTCGCATCGCTCTCCCTCGCTCCTCCCACGTGGAACTCCTCCACTCCATAGTGTCTCATAGTACCTTCACTAGCCTCACCTGGCCTTAAGGTCGCAAACCCGATCACTCCGCTATCAATAACGCACACCGGTCCTCCTCGGGTGTCCCATCCGTGTCATCCCCAATCTCGTCTCAATCCAACATGAGTCGGAGCATATTTGTTACGGGAGACGTGAAACACCTCGCGGACACCCGACATGTCACACGCCAACCCGGTACGCAAAGGTGCCTACCCTCTCGAGTATCTCGAAAGGTCCAATAAACCTCGGCGATAGCTTCCCGTGCTTGCCGAACCTGACCACTCCTCTCTTAGGCATCACCTTCAAGAAAACGTGATCACCAACCTCGAACTCTAGGGGTCGACGTCGCATCGCCATAAATTTCTTCTACCGGCCTGTCGTGAGAAGACGCCGTCAGACAAGCCTCACCTTTCTCAGAGGTGTCTTAATCAAATCGTACCGCTGATGGAGCCTTCCCACTCTGGGCCCATCCTAATCTGTGACCTACACGGCCTCCCATACAATGCTCCTCACACCTGGGTACATCCGGGTATACTCGCCTCGATAACCGTTGTCGCAGCGACCCCCACTAAGGGCAATTGCTCCTCTAACCTTATGATCCAGATCGCATGCTCGTTAAGATGTCCTCTCTAACACATGTATATAATCCATACAACAATGCACCCTGGTTAATAACCTCGCTGGGCGTGTAAACGCTTAACCTCCAAGGTCACAATCACTCCTACAATCCAATGGATCACACCTAACTCCATGCCATGAATGACATCCATTTACCGAGCCCTTGCCAGCTCAACAACACCCAATGCAATTTCCAAAGGGTATCCAAACCTCGAGTCACCCCCGACTCCTATCACTCAACTCTCGCCTCCTGGTGATAACCATAAACCGTGCCATCCCCGAGTCACTCCTGGGTCCCGTGAGCGTAATCCGACTTCACTCATAATCTCGACCTCTCAAGTCAACTCTCACCCTACATCCTAGGGAAGAACATCTATACCTGGCTTCTCTAAAGGCCTTAACCTCTAAGCTCAAATCCAATGTCGTGTCGAGTATGACAACCCTAGCCTGGGGTCTCACTCACACGACAACCCGATGGTCGTCAACTCCATCCATGTCAAGCCCGACAATCAACAACCAATAGGTCTACCAATCTCTAAGGTCCACCACGCTCCGGCCGCGAACTCTGATTCGTCCCACTTCGACCACACTCCGCCCCCGTTTTCATTCTGCTGCTGGGCGTCAGATAGCACCCTCGAACCAAACTAGTTCCTCTAACCCCCTCACTAAAGGTGCGGGAGGAATGAACTCGTATTCTCTCCCTGGCCCTACGGCTAACTAGACCGCATTGCCCCAAAGTTCCCGATCCCCCGTCTGGGAAATCCCGTCACTCATGCTCAATCCCGGTCCCAGTCCCGAATCCAAGCAGGAAGCGTGTCTTCTCGCCCCTTTCCCGAACCAGAGAAAGCCGGTCCTCCCTCTGCTACCAACACCGCAGATCCCGAGTGCCCGAGCATCTCGATCTTCTTCTATGGTCGTGACCGCCCCAAATACTGAGTCCATGTCTCAGAGCGAAGTCTCACGATCCCGGGTCCCGAATGGACAACTTCACCATTCAGTCTCTCGTAATACCCAGCCAATCCTAAGAAACCACGCATTTCTCGAAGATCGACTTTCTGGGCCTCTCCAATGCATCACGCTCTCAACCTCTAGGTCGACCGACACTCCCAAGGCGCCGACACCACGTGTCCCAACACCACCTCAAGAAGGCAAACTCAATTTACCCGAACTTAGCGTACGCCTAATGGTCTCTTAGTAACTCGTAACGCTGCGATACTCATGCTCCCACTTCCGACCGAGTAGATCAAAATGTCATCCACGAAGACCACGAAAAATTGATCTAGATAGGGTTGAGCACCCTATGCATGAGATCCATGAATGTCGCCGGTGCATTCGGCCCATCCAAAGGGCATCACCCGTAAACTCAGTGCCCATAACGCGCCCTAACGCTTGGGATATCCGTCTCTAACCCTCACCGATGGTAACCGCTGCTAAGGTTCATTCGAGCACTGCGCCTCTCAACCGATCAAACACCATCGATCCTCTCTGCAGAATCTCGGTACCGATTCTCGATCGAACCCCGTTCAACCCGCTTTTAGTCACGCGGTCTGGTTCTTCTTCGCAAATAACTCCAGCGCCCCATGGTGAAGTGCTCTGGCTTGATAAACCCCTTCATTCAATAGCCTTGTAACCGGACTGAACTCGCAACTCAACCGGTGCCATCCTATGAGTCACGTAGATGGGTGAAGTACCAGGTGTAATCCCCGATACCGAAGTCTACATCCCTATATGGAGGTAGTCCGTAGCTCGTCCGAAAACATCCGCATACTCCTCGCAAACCACCGAGTGATCTTTAGTCCGGCTCTCCTCGTCCTCTGTGGTAAGGCTCTCTACCAACCCGTTAACCGCCCCCGACACCCTACCAGATAATGTCCGGGGGGAAAATGTCATGTTCGGTCTCCCCCGAATACCACACGTGTACCGTCCCACGTGTAGCAGAACCCTTACGCCACAAACGATAATGACCCCGTAGGTCGTCGCCCAATCCATCCCTAGGATGACATCGAACTTTGACATGTTCATGATCCTCAGGTCCACTATGAGTAGAGTCCCCGAGATCTCTAACTCGCAACCTCGACCTATCATTCTTATTCTCGCCCTAATCCCTAGGGGAGACTCACGTACAACGGCTCCTCTAAGGTCTCTAGAGGTCCTTGCCCATTTCCACCATATTGCCTCACCTCTACCGGAACACGCCTAGTCTAACCTCCGGGCAAGTGTCAAAAGTAATTTCCCATAACCTCTAACACCTTCAATTCAGATGAACCAATGGTCTACCACCACCGGATCTCCTCCCTCAGGAATGCCTGAGGATGTCAAGGCCCTAAACTTCCTGAGGTTGGCCAGGACCTCTCTCGACCACCCGGGCTATGCTAGCCTCAGGCGATGCAGCCGGCCGAACACCTACGACCTCTACAAGGGCCTCGTCGATCAAATGCCTGGCGCGGCTTGGATCAAAATGTCTGGCAGCTCCGACTGTCCCGTGGACGCCTCTACGGTCCCTCGTCCCTCAACTAGCCATCTACGTATTCAAATGGCAACAAGAATCATTTACTTCATCTCGCTTCACCAACTAGCAATGCACATGCCAACATTAATAAGACTTACAACCATGAACCGACTGCTTCATTTCCTAAGTGGTGCTAAATCTAACCACTCCTCAATTTATTTATTTCAATAGCGTCGCGTTTCTCTTATTCATTTCGCTTCAAATCCCTATTACCATACTCCTAACCCAAGATTCACCCTTTCCTCCTATACGCATTACACCATGCATATAATTTCCTACAAGCAACTACCGCGCAATCACGACTCAAATGGTAGTTAAATACAAAGATGCATCTCTACGCATAAACACAATTTTCAGACACTAATTATAATACAATTAACTGAAGATAGAGAGAGAGGTATATATATATATATATATATATATCAAGTTCCTACATTTATGAAGCAATGTAGGACATCATTCATTCACAAATCAAATTATTTTGATCCCCAAAATCTTATTTTTTGAAAAATTATTTTTCTCGAAAATTTTGTCAAATTCTTAATTGATTTTATTTTATCTTTATTTAATTTAATAAATTTTTTTTTTTTAAAAAATTTATTTTACATTCGTGGATCAAGAATAGTACCGAAGTCAAACCGGGGTCAAAAATCGAAGTCAGAACCGAGCCAGCACAAGGCACCAATCCTGGCCCAATCACCAGCCCAAAGACGCCTGTACTCAGCAAGACAGCACGCCAGCCGCGCGCCCCAAATAGCCCACACCCGCGCCTCACGCCGCGCTTCCGCGCTCCCCGCGCCCAATGGGGCCATGCGCCCCACGCCCGTCGCTCGCGCCAGCCAGATCGTGCTTATCGGGTAATCGTATCGCACACAAACCCAAATTTCTTTGCCTAGCCCTCTTTAAGTTGTAACATAGCTATGCTGTATTGCAATACACTCGTCCTCAGTCTAAATTCCCTTCTATTGCAATATAAACCAACCGGTTGCAATACAATTTTCCCCTTAGGCTGCAATACAATCTATGTCTTGCAATATAATTGGGCAGTTTCCAAATTTTTCTGTACTAAATTTTTTTTTCGTTTTTCATTATAATTAAATTTTTTTTCCAATTATTTCCAGCAACTGGAAAAATCACTAAAAGTCACTAAAAATCATTTTTTTTTTCCATTCTCTTTAACACTCAAATAAATTTACAAGAATTTATTTTCTTTATTTTTCTTCAGTTTTACACCATATAAAACCTTAGAAAATTATTTTTCTCACCTCATAACCAAATAAATTTACAAAATTTATTTTCTTTTTCCAGTTTTTCACTGAAATTTTTTTTTTCCACTCAAATAAATTTATAAAAATTTATTTTCTTCCATTTTCTTCAATTCTCATCCAATAAATTTATAAAAATTTATTTTTCTTCATTTTCATTTCCAAGCAGACACTCATCACTCAAAATATTTTCTAAAATATTTCTAAGATCCATGTGCTAATCACTAAGCACATAAAATCTCATCACATGAAACATGTCATGGACACCAAACACACAATAATCCAACAAATCACACAAAACACTTCAACACACGTGCATGTAGTGTCCTAGTTTTGTCCCGTGATTTTCCTAAGTAATCTCATACCTATTCCTAGCATCGAACCACCCAAGTGGTGATGCTCTCACTCAACTATGGCCTAAGCCCCAAATCCTCAATCTATAGGTTCTCATATACCTATACTCCACATCAAACCACCTAGTAGTGATGGATACCCAAACCCGAGCTCCCTAGGTATTCGTATACCTAAGCTTCGATACTGCCGTGACGCCTAAACTCAGTCCGCTTGACTCCAACCGTCAACCTGCTGAATACTAAGTGGATGCTCGTTACCCGACGCCACTTTAAAACTCCAGCAGAGCCCTCAGACGGAGCTCTACCTAAATACAAGACTGCATATACTGTCTCCAAACAAATTCAATATAATCTCAACATGAGTAAAACGGCCTCTTGGGCCCATAATACAATACTCATCACAATATGTCCAAACTATATCCAATAGTTTCAAGAGTTAATAAACTACTCTTATACAACATATATTAAAATGAAAATACATGTATACAATGTGACACCAAAGCCACATCCCTAGCTTCTTCCTAGCGCGTACCTCAAGGACGAACCGTCTCGCACGCCTCCCCGTAATTGCGGGGATCCCACGACGGGGTGAGCTAATGCTCAAGAGGGAGAATCGCTCTAAATGGGCCACTCACCACCTAAGCGCAGCAATGTTCCAAAATAAACACACATTCAAGCAAATGCATGATCCTACTAATGTTCACATGACCAACTTATCCCGAGTCCTCACCGGTCTCTCCTACACTCGCTCTAAGCCCTTGTATGAGAATTATCATGCTTTATTAAAGGACAACCCTCCGATGTATATATATCAATTGGGCCGCTCCGACGATTGATATTTTTAGTTTGTTTGTGGATTACCCTCCGATAATTAATGTTTTTAGACAACCCTCCGAACCATTTTCGCTACACTCATCTCATGCACTCACTCCTATAATCCTATGCTCAAATAAGATACGAATTCCATTTACGCCAATTCCAATACAAATTTAATCACATGCAAATATATATAAACAAGAATATACTCAGATAATTCAAATCACACAATCATGTTATGTAATTCTTACAACTCATACATCAAAATTAGCTCACTGGGGTTAATGATCAAACACGAGCAATTAATTTAAATCACTCGCCAAACATTATTATTCACACAAAAATATATTTTCACAAAATATATTTTCAGAACATCGGCTTTTGAATAGTGAAACCCCTGCTACTATTCCGAAAAATCACAAATCAACGGTTCACTTAGTGAACCCGAAATTCACGGCCATTCCCGGCCCAACGATATCAAGCAAACATTTAATGCACAAATTATCACAAAATGCACCCAACAGCCCGCACTCCACACACTACGTCAAATCTTTGTTTCAAAAATTATATCAATCTGGCCCCAAGGTTTGGGACTGACCGACGGCCCCCACGCCTCATCTGACCAAAACATCGACAAAACACTTAAAATAGACAAACTCAAAAGAGTGAGAACCCCACCTCAAGGAGCTCAAGAAACCCTAATCTCTAAGACTTCACGCCGTCCCTCCGTGCAGTAGCTTCTCCCTCTCAGATCGAAAAGTTCGCCAACGGCTGATCAAGGTGACAAATCTAGAGAGAAGTGTTCTCTCTCTAAAACAAAAAGCCCATTTTCGGCCACTGATCAAGCCCTCCTACACTTTCACGTTTTCTTTCCTCCATTTTTAATTGAGAAGAAGAATACTATTCTGTTTTGTCATTTAGCTTATTTAAACAATTCTATAAATTTGACCATTATGTCCTTCTTTTCCCGCTTTACATTCTGGCCTATTTCTACTGGTCCATTTTCATCATTTATCTACCATACCACTTATGGCACATGAAAGAGTTAAGTATTTGACTTTCGTCGCATCGAAAATCGCTTTTGGTTTAAGACCCGTAACACGATGCCTCCTCGAAAAACGTGTCACCCGACTCCGTCTCTCGAATATTATGAAATTTTACGTGCTAACTAGATTTCGCGAGACGATTCCAACGGTGCAATCCGTTTCGTCATCCGAGATCCAAAGAATAAATTACGGATTTTTAACCGAAATTATAATTTTGTAATCGAAATTACGATTTTTAAGTTCTTATTCCGTAAATCAAATTTCTGCCTACAACTCTTCCTTAAAGTATAACAATATATATAATTAAGCTAACATATTCTAATAAGATAAATTCTTCAAAGCTATTAATCTTAAAACATAACATTCTAGCAACATAATTCCTTCAAATGAAAGTTTACAAACATTCAATTCTAAAACAACAAGGTAGTCCAATAATTTTAAGTATTCCAACAAGATACTAATTGAAAATATTTCTCAATTCTCATCCCTGTATACCTCGGCATCACTCTTCGCTAAGTTCTACGCACTAAAACGATCAACACAAGAGCAGTTGAAGCCCAATAAAGAATTTTAATACAGTTTCATGGATCAAGTACCTTAAAATTCTCAAAATTTAAGATATAACATATTATTTCTTTCCTCAAAAATCCCATAAAATCCTTGAATACAAGACAATAAGAGATAAATATATTTCAAACTAATGTTCATCATATTTTCTATTTCTCAAACAATTTCATATCATAGTCAATCCACCAATTTTTTTCAAAAAATAAAAAACATATACTCATGATTTTCATAAGTATTTATTTCAAATTAAATGTCAACAATTCTAACCACGTTAACAATGTCGTTTTGTCAACTACTATAACCCATTGACTGAGGTCATATTTGTCAAGTTTATACCCATTGACTGGAGTCGTATTTGTCAAGTTTATACCCATTGACAAGGGTCATATTTGTCAAGTTTATACTCACTGATTAAGTGTAATTGTAAATACAAGCTTATATTTATCGATACTTAGCTATATTTCCATGTTTTTATACCCATTGACAAGGGCTATATAAACCAAAGTCAAATATTTCTTCATGTTTCCAATTTCCCAAGAATACAAAAATATATCTTCATAACTTCCAATCTTTACCGTAAATATTCTCAAATTCATTTTCCATACAAAACACGTATTTGATCAATGCATGTGATTTAAATAACTAGAAAATTCCAAAACTCATATTCACATATACTAACAAAATGTTTTGTTTGATAAAAAAAGTTGCATTAATCTTCCTTACCCGGTATTCCAAGGCACTAGCAAAAACTAAGAAGTCTCAAGCAATCACAAATCACCTTAATAATATGATTAACATCCTATTAGACAAAAAAATAATTTCCTAATTTTCTTTTCTAGGAACTAGAATATTTAAATCTAAAATCTCAAAAGCTCTTTACCTTGAGAATTTCAAATAAATTAGGCCATTTTCCACAAGAGCCTCAACATCATCCACTTTCCAACTCTATCAATTCCTTAAATCCCCAAATTAGGATTTTGCCATAGCATGGTTTTTGGTTGAAATTCTCAAATCTTTTATGAATAAGTGGTTTCATAACTACATGAAAATCCTTCTGCTCTAAATCCAAAGTTTTCTATCCAAGAACTATTTAGTACATCAAATACACTCCTAAACAAATTTCTCAATATTATGTATTTTCTACATTCTCAGGGTTTCATACTTGAAAGTTTAGGTAATCTTAGGTTTTCAAATCTAAGTTTCCAAGAATGAGAATTTGCCCCAATACATTAAATATTAAACCCTAATCGTTTCGGGTTATATACATCACTTGTGGTTTCATTTTCAAGTTCTGTAAAACCTTAGGGCTCAGAATATAAACATTTGAAAACCCTGACTACTAAGGATCAAGAGGAGAGAAGAATACTTGCTTGGCGTTGATATTTCTTAAATCTTGAAGTCATTATATTTGGAAATCCTAGTTCATCTCTCCTCTCTTTGAGAGAAAAAAAAAGGATGAAGAATGTTAGGATTGTGTAGGGAAAACCCCTTATAGTAAAACATTTCTATGTTAATCAAGAGCCCCTCTCATCTTTGAGAAATTGCAAAATAGCCCCTCTTATTTCCCTTTTTTATTTTATTTTTTTTATTATGGGTATTACAATTAGTAGGGCTGTGTACGGGTCCTGGAGAACCCGAACTGAACCGAAAAACCGAACCGAAAATATCCAGAACCGAATATATCCGTTGACCGTTTGACTTTATTCGAACTGAACTGGTCCGAAAATTTTTAATTCCGAAATGGTGATTATAAATATGAGTTCTCCAAACCGAGAACCGAACCGAACTATCCCCGAATTGCATTGAAACCGAAGAACCTAAACTGTAATTGATAATTTACTAAAATTTTGTGGTATATATATATATATATATATATATATATATATATATATATATATATATATATATATATATAATAATAATAATAATAATAATAATAATAAAGTTTAAAATTATTTGTTATAAATGAAATTTTAATATTATTTTGATAATTAATTATATGGTGGCAATTGAACAATTACTAATTGATCACTTGTCTATATATATATATATATATATATATATCATATTTGTGTCATTGTGTGTATATAAATGTCTAATAATATAATAAAATTTAATATTATAAATATAACTTTATAGTAAAATTGCTAGTTATGTTCAAATTATTTTAATATGAATATTGAAATAAAACTTAAAAGTGTACTTAATTAAAATTTTATCATTATTATAGCTAATATTTTAACCTATAAACTTCAAGGTTACTTAAATACTAAATATCAAGGTTACTTAATTATTAAATTAAGTAAATACTTTACCTAAAATAATTATAATCATATAATACTAATTTAGTGTTAAATAGATATAATTTAGATTATTAAATATGGTGAAAACCACGAAGTTTTAACATAAAACTAGCGTAGTTTTGATAAAATACACAAAAAACTACATCGTTTTATATTAAACGACGTAGCTTTAATATCAAAAACCAGTTAACCTTAACCATTTAAGTCTAAAATTAAAAAACTAATACACTTTCTTCTATTTATCAACCCTAAAGGCTAAAATAATTCATTTCTAAAACTGCAATAGCCTCGCCTCCCCGCGCCCTGACTCGCCTCGCCTCCCCATCGATTTCTTCATCCGCCATTTTGATCCACTCCGCGCATCACCGCATCACTCCGCAGAGAAGTCGCATCACTTGAGAAGTCGTGATCACGGTGAGAACCTTAAACGATTTGTTAAACCGGTTTTCTAATTGTTCGCCATTTTTGCTTTGTTTTTATCAACTTTACGAGGGGCGCCAGATTGGATTTGTTTCGACTTTTGTTTTTCTTTCCTTTCTTTGTCAGCTTCACGCGACAATGACTTCATTGAGTACATTTTCTTTCTTGTGCATAAAATTGAATATTAAATTTAAGTAATAGTTAGAATAAGCATCAATGCGCAAAAATATTGAATGTTTTATCCCATATTTTTAGAATCTTGTTCTTAAAGAACAAGTAGTGTAATTTCTTTCTCGCTTATTGAATGTTTGTTAAAAAAAAATGCAAGAAAATATCAAATTAATTAATAGTAAGTAACAAATCTAATTTTTAATATTATTTAAGTTTGAATATGTTAATTTGGTTTGTTTTAATTGATAATTTTTAAAAAATTATTTTTTTGCAGTGCCACCTATTACCCAAGAAGAAGGCTGATATAAATCATCCATTACGTAGGATAGTACAAAATTATTTTGTTTTGGTTTACATGTTCTATTTTTTATTTCTCTAATGATTTTCTAATTTTTCCTATTCCCTGGACAAATTCGCAAATATTTGAGTTAAAAATATATTACCTAACTCGATGGCTCGAAATGAAAGCAAGTAGCAAAAGCACAAGAATCTTTGAATTTTTACTGCTTCAGGTTATTTTTCGGGCCATACCACTGTTTTGTTGATTAATTAACTAATTGGATCTTATTTAACAGGACTATGAGTGTCAATAAAAAAATCATTCGTTAATTCGATGAATTGTTGTTGGCTCCCTATGCCATTACCTTTCAAAGGACAAGGCTACAAATAAAAGAAGTGGTGGATCCTCGTGCAAGCCAATTGGGGCGTAAACAAGAATCTACTGATAATTCTATGGATAAAGAGATGTCCGAGGTTTGGGTCCATTTTAAAACAAATATAAGAATTCGAGGGTAAATTGAATGGGTGCCATATGTGTATGGTGGAAAAAGTTATCGCTTTAAGTTCTCGCGCACTTTCAAGATTATGGAAACATTTAAGGATAGTTTGAAGAAGTTTCCTTTATAAAAAAGAGATTTATAGTTGATGCTTTTAACAACCTAAATTAAATCCCAAAAAATTTTGAATTTTCAAATGCAAGGGTCCGAAAGTTCTAAATTACCATGTTGAATTTTGATCAAGAAGCTACTAGGAATGTTTTGTTAGGATGATTATAGCGATGAACTACCTTTTAGGGTTTGTTGGAAGGAGATGGGTTTAAAGCATTTTTCCAAGTAGTTTCCCAATTTCTATACCCCCATCTATGACACGAATGGGTAGCGGATTGTTTTTCTTATATGTTGAAGAGAAAGAAATTGCATGCTTTAAGCTCACATCTCAATGTCAGTAGTTTTGACAATAGACACTCTGGGACAAAGATCTAATATGTCTTATTTATGCTCGATCGTTTCACTTTATTGATTCACAATGGAATATGCATAAGAGAATTCGAATCTTTGTGTCATTAAAAGTCATAAGGATTAATATTGGGAATGTTATTGACACTTGCATGGATGAGTGGGGATTGACTAGGGTCATGCATCACTGCTGGGATAATGCATCATCAAATGATACCGCAATCCAACAATTGAAAAAAGATTGTTAAAGAAAATGCTTTGTAATGTGGTAAGCTTTTCATATAAGGTGTTTTGCTCATGTCCTGCCACCAATTGTCATGATGGTGTTAAATTTGCTCATGATTCTATTGAAAAGTTAGAGCAATTGTCAAGTATGTTAAGAGCAGCCCACAAAGATTGGGATTTGTTCAAATGTTGTGAGCTAACAAATGTTAACTATAAATCTTCCTTTGCAATTAGATTTAACCAACTAGGATGGAATTCTACTTATTTGATGTTGAAGTTGCTATAAATTATCAAAAGGCTTTTGAGAGATTGGAGGATATTGATAGTAAATTCTTGATTGAGTTTGGGACACCTGCTCAATGAACACGATTGAATAATGCAAGGAACCTTACTAGGATTTCTTAAATCCGCTTTATGATGTAATCCTTGTAAAGTATCCTGGTTTTGTATTGTACACTAATGTGTATTTTCCCGAGATGATTAAAATTTTGAAAGATTTGCAAACTTTTGAGAGAAGTAATGATAGTTCTTGGTGAAATGGGAAAGAAAATGAGGGAAAAAATTGATAAATATTGTGCACTTAGCAAGTCAATGTGATGTTTTCAGTAGCAGTGTTAGACCCTAGATATAAATGAACTATTTGAGGGTTAAGTACACTACTTATTATGTGAGAATGAATCACAAGAATTGGTGGATAGAATCACAAAAGCCTTGAAAATTATGATGGATGAGTACAACTCCAAAAATGAAGAGAGAGTAGACGGTGATGAATCATTGTCCTCACATAATGAGATTGATGAAGTTTAAGGAAGAGGAGAGATTGATGATTATTTTATGAGTTAGAGAAAGAGAAACAATCGGGTCGCCAAAGGAGTTGGAAAGGTAGCTTGATGAATTTTCTGAAAATTTACCTTGAATTTGACATATTGGCATGGTGGAAAGTTAATTCGTTAGATTTCCAACATTATCAAAAAGTCGCAAAGGATGTTTTGGCCATCTAATCTTCAACTCAGAAGCCTCCCTCAATCAAGATTTGAAGCAATCTGAGGAAGGACTTTGGACCGATTTAGAGTTCTTAACTCTATTACAGCTGAAGTTCTTATATGTTGTCAAGATTGGTTGCGAAATTCCAACAACCTATTCAAATTGAAGAAATATTGAAGGATTCTGAAAGTTTTAATCCTGTATGATATTTACTTATTGATGTAAAATTTTTTATCTTTTTATTTGCATTAAAAATGAATCTGAATTAAATCTAATATATATATTTTTGTTTCTATTAGAAATTCTTTCACACTGAGATGTTAGAGAGAATGTTGTGCCAAGGGCGTTTTAAATTTTGAAGCTAAAAATTCTACATGTGAGTATTAAATATTGATTGAAAATTCTCGCACATTATGCATATTCTAAAATTCTACATATTATTATGAGTATGAAATGCTTGCTGAAAATTCAATATATTGAGTATTAAATAATGATTTCATTAAGCTATTCATGGACTAATTTCTTGGTTATTCATGGATTGTTTTGGACTGATTTCATTGGTTATTTTGTGGACTCCATTTGAACCGATTTCATTGGTTATTCATGGACTCGATTTGGACTGATTTCTTTGGTTATTTATGGACCTATTTGGACCGATTTCATTGGTTATTATGAATGATTTTATTGGTTATTCATGGATTGATTTCTATTGGTTATTCATGGCCATTGAATTTGTATATCGCAGATTAAATACTACTAACCTCGATGTTAAAAATTGCGACACTGAGACATTTTGGCAATTCCTCTCGTTGAAAATCCAATTACTTGGTGGTGAAGAGTCTTAGATTATGCTATGTGTTGAGACATCATTATCACAGCATTATTCTAATGTTTAAATTTAGTTATTAAAAAAATTTTGATTTATAAGTATTATATTTTTTTGGTAGGAATATTGGTGTTTTTATATTACTAAGCAGGTTTGAATATTCAAAATTAATTTTAAAGCCAAAGAGAGAAAGGTGTAGTAAATTAATTTGGAGTTTTAATTTAGTGAATTCATAAATTCTTCAAAATTCTCCATTCTATCCGAATTGATCCGACCTGGATTTCTCCATTTGCTCAGTCAGCTTTCTCGACCGGTCTCGAAAATCTCTGGAAAGAATTCGGGAGCGGAGAATTTAATGATATTCGCCTCGGTTCCCGGGAGAATTAGTTTTGAAATCAAGTTTGAGTCGTGTCCTACTCATTCTCCGACTTGCTCCGAACCGTGCACAACCCTAACAATTAGGGACCCACTTTTACAAGTTTTAAATATAAAAGGGACCCGCTTATTATTCATAATGTGAGAAGAAGGAACTTCAAAATAATAAAAATTTAAAAATTCTAAAAATATAGTTTGAAAAAAATAACCAAAATATAATATGCTTTTTTCATATCAACATGTGCTGCCTCTTCAAAAGACACTTCTAAAGATTTGAAAATTAAAAGTGTTCCTGAAGGCACACTTTTAACTTAAATTCAAAATTTTTAAAATTACGTAAAGCCAGACTAAAAGACACTTTCAAGATAATTCAAATCATCAACATAAAACGCCTTTCAAAACATACAAGGTAAAATTTTCTAATTGAACGTTTCTCGAAAAGACACTTAAGGTATTTCCGTAAGATATTTTCCACATAGCAAAACTACATTACATTTAGAAACATTTCTAAACATATATTATTTAAGGAATTTTTAATTTTTTTTAACCTAAATGTCTAAAAAGCTTCAGGATAAGAATTCAGAAAATGCATATTATTATTAAAATCTCCACTATGTGATCATTTGAAATTTTAAGCGTAATTGCAGAAACAGTACTGGTTCAGGATTCAGCCATGGAAGCACTTAGAACTCCCTTTTTTCCATCATCTAATTTGTCAGTGCTCCCAACAAGATTTCTTCCCACAAGATCGTATGACAAACCCTTCTTGCATTTTGCATTTAATCCATCACCCAATTCTTCAATTTGTGCAAACTTTTCAAAATCAAAGCCTTCCACTCCCAGATCTTCTGCCAGTACTTCAACTGAATCCGTTGACTCCCATGAAGAAGAGAAGTTTGACTGGTTTTCACAGTGGTACCCTGTTGCCCCACTTTGTGATCTTGACAAGAGAAAGCCCCATGCCAAGAAAGTGATGGGTCTTGATATTGTTGTTTGGTGGATAGAAAAAGAAAGTGGAATGAGTGTTTGATGATGCCTGTCCTCATGGTGGTTGGCCCCATTGTCTGAAGGAGTGATAGATCAGTGGGGCAGGCTGCAGTGTGTCTACCATGGATGGTGTTTTAACGGCTCCGGTGACTGCAAATTCATTCCTCAGGCACCTTCAGATGGTCCTCAGGTAAAAAAACTAAATTCCCGGCCTCTGGTAGTAGTTATTGTTAAGAGTATCATATTCATATTAAACCCGAAATCTTATAAACTTAGAGCTTGGTGTTGGTTTGACTGGTTACTAAGTAAGGATGGTTCGAGCCAAATCTCTCTAATTTGAATATTTACTCGATTTGTGTATTTGTAAGACGTAATTGTGCCTCGACAAAATGTACACCAAACCCATCCAAGAAGGCATGTGCATCTGTTTATCCAAGTGCTGTGCAGAATGGAATTGTTTGGTTTTGGCCAAAGACAGATCCTCGATTCAGAGACATTCTTATGAAGAAAAAGCCTCCTTACATCCCAGAATTGGATGACCCATCATATACCAAGTCGATGGGATCTAGAGATTTACCATTTGGGGTATGAGATTCTGTGGAAAAATTGTCATGGACCTCGCTCATGTTGTATATACACATTTCAGGATAATGCAAGCCCCTCAGGGAAAAGACAGATAAGTAGATCTAACCAGGTTTTTTTTTTTGATAACCCACAATAATCTTCAAATGCATATTTTCTAACATCCTTGGAAAATTCTGACCATCAAATATTTAAATTAGGATTACAAATATCTTTCTTAACTAAATGAACTATTATATTTATTCGCTTCTCTAAATATGACAACAATTGAAAATATTTAGATTCTTGTGTCTTATTTAAGAGATTGATTCCATTCATTTTCCATTTTTCTTTCACACCAAAGGCAGATAGAGAAGGTGGGACACCAATTGATATCAATGTGAAGAGATTAGACATGGATGGTTTTGATGCAGAGAGGGAGCATGCCAAGACCAAATTTATTCCACCCTGTTTGTACTATACTTGTTTGGAATCGCCAGCTATTCAGAGTACTAAATCAGTGTCATCAGCCCTAACCAAAGAGGTCCCATTTGATTGATCTTGATAATTTTTTTTTTTTTTTTGGCAATGAATACTTTTAGTTACAATGTAAGAAATCTGTTTTCATCGATTCTAACACGACCCCTCCCTTCCCTACACCCCTCACATTTTAAAACATCGGAAGACTCTACCACACGGCAGCATGCGCATTTAATGGACGCATTAATCTTTTTTGAAACTTTCTTGAATTTCCCTTTGTTTGAATAATATACATTTTTGACTTGTTTGGTTCAGGAATCATCATCCTCTGATCATGTGTCTACAAGAAGAGTACTTATGACTCTTTTGTGTGTTCCAGTAAGTCCAGGAAATAGCAGATTGATATGGGCAAATTCGAGGAACATTGGATTGTGGATTGATCGTATTGTTCCGCAATGGATATTTCATATGAGACTAAACCTTGTTCTAGATTCAGATTTATATCTTCTCCATGTAGAGGTAACCCCCCGTCTGTTTGTATTGTTATTTTCTTGGTAATTAAACAAATGGAGCCTGATCTGATGCCTTTGTTGGTTACGTACTTAGAGAAGAGAAAAGACTAACTTGAATCATGCTACATCTTTGCAAAAAAAAAAAAAAAAAAAAAAAAAACATCATAATTAGGCATATTTTATTCCCATTTCAAAACTATTTTTCGAATTTTTTGAAAACATGTGGTAACACTGTGTTAAAATCGGTTTCATATCTAAATTTAACGTTTCGTGTTTTTCAAAAAGAAAAAAAAAAAACTAGGAACTAAAAAGCTGCTCTTTCGTTTTCTTATTCTCCCTTGCTTTTATAACAAAAACAATTTTAAAATAAAGAACTAAAAAGATCCTTTAGTATCCCTAATTGTATTTGCCTCTCACGCTTCTTCTTTGCCAATCAAGATATAGAATTAGAGTGCTTATTATCACCATGCACACTAAACCCAACCCTGTAAATGTTGTTTGCTTAGGGCTCAAGGGGATCTTATGGCCTTAAAACATGTCTACAAGGTCTATGATAAGTTTTGATACCACTTGTAACAACCTGCACCTTGACATTGTCTGCTTTGAGGTCAAGGGGCCCTCATGGCTTTAAACACATTTAAAAGGACGAGATTTGGCTTTGATTCCAATTTGAAACAACTTGCACTAGATATTATCCACTTTAAGCCCAAAAGATCCTCACAGCTTTCAAATAAGTTTATAAGGTCAGATATAAGTTCTGATACTATTTCAGAACAAATCGTATCCAAACAATGATATCGTTTCATTCGACCCAAGTTGACACTCATAATACTTAATTTTTAAAATGACTTATATAGTGTCAAAAATTTTCTTCTAGAGTAGATGTGGGATGTGACACCTCTTCTATGTTTCATGTAGGAGCGTAAGATTATGAAGGTTGGCCCTCCCAATTGGCACAAGGCTTGCTTTGTGCCAACAAAATCAGATGCCCACATTGTTGCATTCAGAGGATGGTTGAGGAAGTATTCAGGTGGCCAACTTGATTGGGGAGCAGAGTTCAGCAAGGCCTTGCCCCCAACTCCTTCAAGAGAGCAGCTAATGGACAGGTAATACTTGAATGAGTGATTTAATTAAAAGACTTTTTGAAAATTTGATCCCTTATCAACTTTTAATATGATTTTGACAAAAATACCCTTATTGCTTTCTTGCAAAAGTAATCATATTTTAAGAGATAATATAAATACATGAAATAAAAAGGGGCATTTTTGTCTAAAAAATGTTATTTTTCAAGAAAAACATGGTATATAGGTTTACCCACAAATCTTGCATTATTTTATGTCTTAACAGACTAATGATCTCCATGGACAAAATATATATTTTTTCAGGTACTGGTCTCATGTAGTGAATTGCAGTAGCTGTAGTGTTGCATACAAAGGCTTCCATGTTCTCGAGGTTGTGTTGCAGATCTTGTCGATTGTTCTGATCGGGATTCCGACGGCGATCAATCATGGTGTGATGAGGTCAGTGGATGGAAGGATTACAGTGGTATCCATGGCGGTTCTTTGCTTTGCAGCTTCAAGGTGGTTGTCTTTCTTCATCTACAAAACCTTCCATTTCCATGATCACAAACATGCCTTTCTGCTGACTGTACCACTGTTTTATTTGGTATTCTGGAAATTTGAACTCGCATTATCTTTTAGATATCAAATATTACTTTTTAAAACTTGAACTTTCACGACTTTTTGCATTTATATTTTGGATTTTTATCACTAAATAATATTATGCTTTTTGAAGACACTATCATATATAACTTAGTACTCCTTTTGCACTGACTTTCAAATAAACGACAGCGATTCAAATTGGCCGAGAGGAGGCTTCCAACCCCAGGACCTCTACTCGACTCAAGTTTCGATACCGCGATAAACAAACCAATTCTTTCAAAAAACTCAAACTTATAAAATTCGCTTAAAATGAATACATGCATTTAACAAATGACACTAGGGAAGCCATAGGCTTTGATTATCACTAATCCTCGTTACATAGAATTTTCCTTTCCTTTGTTTTTATATTGGTCATGACTCCGCTGAAAAGTTGGGTTAACAGTAGAGTCCTTCAAGAGAATATTCTACAACCGTATATTAGTGTAGGAAAAGGAATATTGAAGGGAAGATCGGATTTAGAATAAGAATCAGATTGGGAGTCCAAATTATAATTAGGGTCAAAACCATATTAGGATTTAAACTAGTGGGGGGTTACATGTTAGAGGTTGAGAGAGAGAAAGGGTATCCAACCAAGAGAGAGGGAAAGATAGAGCGAATTGATCAAATAACGATAAACACTGATATATCGAAATATCGATAAAATATTTGATGATATTTTAATAAAAATACCCAGAAACAAAAAATTAAAAAAACTTTGAAATTTATCCAAATACTTTAAAAATATGTAAAATAACATAAATAAACAAAATACACTGTTAAAGACAATATTCATAATAATTGGCAGAGAGGATTATATTTCAATAGTCTTTAATTTCAAATTTCGATTTCTATTTTTATACATCACTGTTTCTATTTTTAGTTCCATTTAAAATGATGTTTTTGTTTCTATTTTTAGTTCTACTTGTAAATGCTTTTTTTTTTTTTGCTAAATAAAAGAGATATTTAGCAAAATTATGTAATTATAAAAAAAGAAGAAGATATATTTATTTTTTATTCTAACTAAAAAATAATTTATTGATATCAACTATTAAGATTAAAAAAAAATTTATTAAATTAAACCAAAAATAATCTTATTAAATTAAACCAAAACAGTAAACATCACATAAAATAAAATATATATTTTTAGTGATGGTAGGCCTATAATACAACATTTGCAGTAAAACATAATAGATAAATTGAAATTATAAAAAAGAAAATTCAAAATGGGCATTGGTTTGGGCCTTTAGTAGTTTTTACTCCTACCATCTACCTAAAATTTTAAGATTATTTGGGCCATTTAGCATTTTTTTTTTAACCCATCATCTTACTTCTAGAATATTAGATCTAAACCATTCATTTTCACAAACACATCTCCACCGTAGATTTTTGCTAAACCCTAAAACACAAAATATTTCAGCAGCCCCCTTTCTCCAATGGTTGGGCTGCTCTTCTTCTTGTTTTTTTGTTCTTTCTCCAAGAGCAGTTGGGTTGCTCTTCTTCCTCAATTTTTATTCTTTCTCCAACGATTTGTGACTGCTTGCCTCCCGACTCCCATGCGCCTTTTTTTTTTTCTTTCTTCTTTTTCTCTTCCTCTCCATCTCCATCTTCTTTCTTTTTTTTTTTTTCAAAAAATGGGAAAAAAAAATATGATTTATCATCGATATATTGGCGATAAATCCTCGATCTTTTGCCGATTTTTTCAATGGCTTTCATCTCTAATCGCACGTGTGTCAGTGACGCTCGATATTTTCACGATATATTAATTTTTTCAATATATCATCGATATTTTGACGATATTATCGATATTTTCTTGATTTTTTTGCACAATCGACTATCGATTGCCTCTTTCGTGTCGATAGCTTTCGATATCCAATATATCCGATTTTTTAATCCCTGGACAGGAGAGTGGTGTCACCTATCCCATTTAACAACTAACCTAACCTTTCTATCATGATATAGATTAAAGTGAACTATTGGGGTTTGAGAGCACCTTCCTAACCAAGAACAACATAGACGGTGTGAATCTAAATATGTTTACTTAACTTACTCATGTGGAAAAGTGATGGCTTATTTTTTAAATAAAGTTTTGATTTTTGAATTCTTTTAGAAAATTAATCGATAAGTTACTGTAAGATAATAACAATACCATCTCTGTTTTGCTTGATAAATTTTACTATATATATATATATATTTTAAATAAACTTTGATTTTTGAATTTTTTAGAAAATTAATGATAAAGATGTGCTTACACTGAATGAGTGCCTGTCGTAGCTCAGTTTATTAATTTACTACATTATAACTATAACTATAACTATATATATATATATATATATATATATATATATATATATATATATATACGTAGTTATATAATAAACTTTTTGATTTTGAATCTTTTTTAGAAAATTAATGATAAAAGACAAGGCATATGGAAAGTGATGTGTTTTGGTCAGAGTTCGCCTCGAACAACTTACTATATTATAACTATATATATATATATATATATTGTTGGTGATTTTTTTGGAATTTCATTTCAACATATATAATTACAATTAGAAAATGTGCGTGGGTGTGTCAGAAATTGCCGCTTTTCTAAACTAATACTAGATTGAAAATTAAACTTATAATTAAACTTAAAAATGGGTTCCTCGGTCTTGACATTTCCTCAGACCCAAGAAAATGCCACGATAAATAAAATTGAAGTAAATAAAATGAAAGTTGAAAAGAATTATTGGCAAAATTGTTGTATTTACTGGGAAAAACCAAACATGTATCTGTTTAAATCGCTAGAGAAATTGTTATATTTCACTAGGAAAATTGAAATGAAGAAATTGTAATAGAAATTGCTAGAGAAATTGTTGTATTCCTTTAGAAAAGTTGAAATGACGAAGTGCCATAGGAATAAAAGAAACTTGAAAAATTCTACTATAACGACTAAATTTCTATAAGTGATTCATTGTTGTTGATTAATTGGTTTTTGGTCCCTTCCTTGTGAGAGCTCTTCTCCCTTTATAGGAGTCATTGAATAACTGCCAAAGTTCTTCACTATCCCACCTTCTCAAGAATCGTCTATTTTTTCCATTGCAGTTTGCTCCTAAGCTTTCTCCACCACCTCAAGTAATTGCCCATTATCCCCATTAAAGTGGTGACTCCTGGCTTCCCAAAGTTTCTATTTTCTTGTCATGATCTTCCAAAAGTCTGATGCTTCGGTCGATCCAATCTCAAAAACCTGGTCTTTTTACATGGGCTTTTCTCAATTGAGTTAGGCTTATTTCACTTGGATTTTTAATCTGGTTAAAGTAGGTCTAAATGAAATACTAAGTCATATCAAGGTCTAAATGAACATGGGGTAGTTTTGTTTTGCAAAAAAAAATAAAGAATAAAGAATTTTCTCATATTGAATTCAAAGTGCCATGCTATTATTACTTAATATTCTGTTTCTTATGTATGGCGCATAGTCCGCTTTTCTATCAAATAAAAACTCATTAAGAATCAAGCGTGAGGGAATGATAGACTGACAAACTGTGACACCCCATTCCCGGGGGGTCCGTTGACAACCCGTCAACTCGCACAGCCTTCGCACGCCGGTAACCCGACACCACCACGCAAAATCGGCAGAGCCTCCTTTCAGACTGGGAGCTCTACCCAAAGTATATAACTTGTCCCAACGACCAGCTACCGTGGTCCACACATGGATAAAAGAAGTAAAAATGGCCTCTCGGGGTCCCTACATCAATACTCACACAATCATATATCCCAACCAAATATATATATCATGGTTCAAGAGTTGATAATTACTCTTATACAACATATATTAAAAGTTTAAAACATTCTAATACATGTATCCAACTAAAACACTGTGCCACAACCCGACTTTCTTCAAATCATTTCGATGAGCCGCCCTCGTACGCCCCCCGCACTGGAAGAATATATTCCCTCAATGTATGAAGCACGCTCCGCGTGGAATCAACCCTAAATGGGTTACCCTCACCTAAAGCCAGCATACGCACGATCCAATTTTAAACACATTCAAGCAAATTCGTGTTCCTACTTGAATGTCTAAATGACCAACCCATGTTCCGAGTCCTCACCGACTCCCTCACACTTGCCTAAGCCACGTGTGAGAAACATTATTTTCAAAACAAAGGTGTTTGTTTTTAATTATGGACAACCCTCCAATATAAGTAGTGGACCGACTCCGATAATCTATTTAGTGGACATCCGACAGATACTCAATTTGGGCCGATCCGACGATTGATATGTTATATGGACTACCCGGGGTTGTAATGACACACTTCGATAATTATTATTATTAGTCAACCCTCCGAAACGATTTTCTTCAATCAACCACCTCACGTACTCATTCCTATCGTTTAGTACGCCTCTGGGAAGGCATATAATGCATGATGCCAATTCCAATACAATTTATATAACACATGCAAATATATATAACATTATATACATTTACATAATTTAATCACACAAACATGTTATGTAATTTCACAATCCATTACACCAAAAATTAGATCATGTGGGCTAATTAACAATCACGAGCAATTCGATTTGAATTACTTAACCAAACACATTTTTGTCACAAAATTTATTTCGTGAACACTATTCACGTGAACAGTAAAACCCTCGGGTTACTGTTCACGGCCACTATCCAACATCGATTCGACTTCGTGAAACCCGAAATTCATGGCCATTTCTGGCCTTATGCACATCGAAGTATAATTTATAGCACAAATTGTATCCTAGCAGCCCCAAAACAGTCCGTGGACTTCACCGGGACCATTCCTAAATGAGCTCAAAGAATTTCCAATACTCCGTCCCCAAGTTTTCGAGAGACCGATCAAACGGCCGCTTTGGTTATCTCAAATCACCTCGACCATCAACCAAAACACTTAAATCGAAAATAAACCAAGTAGGATAAATCCCTTACCTCACGGAGTTTGTCGAAACTCCAAGAAATCGGTACCTACGCGTTGCCCTCTCCACGTAGAACGACTTTCCTTCTTGCTCCGAAGGAATCCGACGGTCGATTAACCAGAAATCTAGAGAGAAGAAGCTTACTCTCTCACTAAAACAAAAAAAAATTGGCTACTGCATCTATTCTCGTTCTCCCACGTTTTTGGCTTCTAATTTCAATTGTAGGAGATGACACTATGCACAATTTTGTCTTATTATCATTTAAAACAAATTCTATAATGACATCTATGTCCCCAAGCTTCTCGATTTTCGACATTCGCACCATCTCGGCCGCTCATTTCCATCATCTCTACTCATACAACATGTGTCACATGAAAGAGCATGTTATAGGTGACTTTTGTCACATCACATGTCGCTTTTACGGCAATCAATACTGCCAAATGCAAATTCCGACCGTTCTTAATTCGACCAAATTCGACACGTTACTAGATTTCGCAGACGATTCCAAAGTTCACTAAACTGCTTTCACATCCGAGATCTAGAGAATAAATTTTGATTTTTACCAAAATTACAATTTTGCATTTTCCATAAGTGGAATTTTTTGGTCTTACCTAAACCCCTTTCCTATTGACGAGAATGCACTTGAAACTCCACGGTAACCCCTTAAGTTCGCTCCAACCAGAGCAAGTTACCATGAAGCTAAGTAGATTCGCGTGAAATTGTCTTTGGAAAAGCGGCCCGGTTGTAAATTTTCCTTTTCTATCAAAATCACCTTTAGATTTAACGAAAATCCGACGGCATAGCAGGATGCCACGATAAGTTGGCAGAAATACGAAATCCCACTGTGTAAAATACTTTCTCTGATATTTTCCAAAATTCAACCCCGATTAGAAAGGACCTACGGTTCTTATCAAAAATATAAGATACGAATCAATCCCAACATAATTTCGCCATGACTTTGTTTTTCTCAAAACCATGTATGCATATTTTACAAAAGATATTTACATATACAAATGTCACATTTTAACTTTTGCATTACGTTTACACACCTTATCTTATATATATTTAAACATGAGCGTCTAGGGCCGAGGATCCCGAAAGGTGCAGAGCCGGCGGCTGCGGCACGAAAAATTAAACGAGAAAATTGTGAGGCGAAACGAACCCGATGAAGTGTTATAAGTTCATATATGTTGTTTCTTGTATGTACCTCCCGATATGAAAATACATACGAGAAATGGTTGTAACGCTGTTTATAAGAAAAGCGAGTTTTGCTATGAAAACCATTACGGCTTTATTCACCAAAACTATTTACCAGCTGTGAAAAGCTGTTTCGAGTGTGGTTAATATCACGAGTGCTATCTTTGTAAATCAAGTACCAACCCTTGTGTGGCCCATTGCGACTCTTTGATACGGCCTGGTTATTCTTTGTATTTCATTGGTAGTTGTATCGAAAGTGCTATCTTGTAAATCGAGTACCAACCCGCGCTTGGCCCATTTAAAAATGCGTTAAAACTATTTACATTCTTGTTCATTTCGATGGTGGTTAATATCTGGTACTATCTTGTAAATCAGAAGTACCAACCCTTTGTGGCCATTTATGAAATACCCTAGACATGATGCCCACGGAGCACGGCATCGATGATGAACCTTGGAGGCAGCTGCGTCTGTATGATCCGGGTGTGACCCGCGGCCGGGATCTCTATAAACATAATGGAACCTCGGAACCAAAATGCCGGTGATGGAACCTCGGAACCAACACCTCATCACCATGTAGCCACTATGTCCCATTGTAACTAATATATACCCCGGAGGGTAAATGCATGGGGAGAAGAGCTCACTATATAAATATATATTATATTTAACCCCGATTACCGTAGAAAGCGATATAGTTAATATAATGTCCCATAACCTGCCATGCACAATCCGAGATACATCGGCCGCGAAGCGAGTGTGCCATCTAGGAGTTTTGCTAAACCAGGCCAAAGCTTGTTTCTTAAATCTTGAAATCGAAATTTTATATGAGTATAACAAGTGGAGTAAAAAAATGCTTTACTAAGTACATTATATTTTCAAAAGCTGACTTTCTATTTTTGTAATTTAAGCAACTTTCGTTTTAACGATTTGATTATTCACCTTTTTCTCAATAATTTTCTCTTTCAATTATTGTATCGACACTTATGAGATTATCGTCATTGTATGCTCTAATCTTCTACACAATGCATACAAAGTGCGAAAATGCTTACTTAATTCCAGCGTTTTTATGGCAAAAGCGTACAAAGGGCTTTCAAAGCTACTATATCGAAACAAACTTCGATTCTAACAAAACTTTACGTGCTAGTCACATTTAATAAGGACATTGATAATATGATGTGAAATTGACCAAAATACCCCTACACATGAATTGCCCCATCAAAATTATCCGTTTTAGCAACTTTCAACGACCCCATGCTATTCGATGTATTATTAGACCACACTGCGTCAGCCTGACGAGCAATTTGCACACTTGGTGCTACAATTAAAATTTTTTTCGAAATTATGTGGGCGCAAATGCTATTGATGACATATGGTTAAATTCTGAACTCAGGGACTTCCATAGAGTCTAAAAACGCAAAAACATTTACGAAAATTATGTTGTTCGGCACATACGAATACGATCACGGTGATTTACGACCCGGTGTCCCAGCAGTCAGAAATTCCAACGGATTGTCAGAAAATATCAAAAAATTCCTAAAAATTCCTAAACTCGATTCAAAAATTTTATGAATGAAATTCCACGACCTACCGAGCGCCACAGAAAATTGCGGCCAATTCGTAGCCTTTGGGCTCGAAAATAGTAATGGAAAAATTTATCATCTTGAAGTTTGACAAAATGCTAAGATATTGGTACCCTACGCGTGGCTCTCATTTACATAGTCCCGAATTTGCTTTGCACTCGAAGCCCGAAATCTACGATCAGATTTATGTCGGCAAAAGTAGCGAAGAAAAAATAAAAAATCTCATCTCTCACTCTCCATGCACTCTGTCCGTCCCTGCCTGCTTTTTTATTTTTTTATTTTTTTAATTTCTTTATTATTATTATTATTTAGATAAATGATTTCTATTGTCTTATCGAATTATTTTATCAGAAAATTTACTTTTCGATTCGACTTTATTATAAATGAACTTAGATTAAAAATTATTAAACACGAGATTTTTGTAAAAATCTGTCCTGCAAATCATTGTGACTTATCATATTACGAGAAAATCGTAAAATATTAGTATTTAGGAATTCAGCAGTACTACAGATGCTAGATGAGGCAATTTAGCATTGTGTTTGTTTCATCATCAGATCTAGAGAATTTTTGGAAGCTTCCACTGAACCATTATGACAATTTAGTATTATTATTATCCTTTTGAAATTCCGTTATTTGTACTTTATTCCCTCCACTTTCCTTGATTGCAAAAGTGCCACAATTCTTTGAAAACTTTATAATTTCACCCTTAAAACAACTTTCAAAAATTCTATTGTAGCTTTAAAATAATTAGGAAGCCTTAGTCGTATCTCGGCCTACGGTTACACATACACGTACACCCTCTCTCGAGGACTGAGACGTTTGGTAATTTTCCTCCAACCCGAGGTAAAATATCCCATTGAAGCGACTAATCTGAGGGCATAATGTATGTATATCATCCCACAAACCCCTTTTACAAGTATTCCAATATGGAGAAAAAAAATTGATATCTTGTACTTTTGAATTGTATCAAATATCCCATTTACTTAGATCAACTTCTCCCATAATTATATCTATACTGTATCATCATAATGTTAATTTGATTCTTATGTAACTAACCTAGGAAAATTTGCAGAACAGTAAAACCCAGTTGAATTTTCTTCGAAAAACATTCCTATCCAGAAAGATTCCCAATCTCCTTTGGAGCTACAAACAATTACCCCTTGCATATATTATGGCCAAGGAGCATATTGTATGTATTGAAAGCCCGAATATCCTTTTCTTAGCCTTATTCTCACTATGAGGCCCAATGTTTAGTCACCACATGTACTGTTTTGAATTAAAATTAAAGTGGTCTTAAGGCCTACTTTATTTCTTTTACAATGGATATTGGTAATAGGTGCAAACTCTTGAAGAAATGAATGTGTTTGAGAAAATAGTGGCTAAAAAGGCTACTTTCTAAACTCAAAACTTAGGTTAGTACAATTGCCCCATACTTTCAGCATTATTTTAACCTTAGGCTTATTAAGCCTTTATAAGCTGTAGGGTTGGCATGATCTTTTGAGGCGATGCCCAACATCCCCCACGTGGTAGAGAAATACTACTTAAGGTATTTCCTTCCACTTGAAGAAAGCTGACAAAGTTAGAGAACTAGTAGAACAATTCAAGGAAATATAAATTGTACCTATAAGAATAATTCCTGAATCTATTTCTTTGTCTGAATTGCAAATAGACTTAGCATGCTCAGTAGCTCTTCTTCCAAATTTGGTTTTCTCAAGACTAGAGCATTACTTCTTCCTTGATTTCTCACGATTCCCTTAGTCTTCTTCTCTAGTGCTTCTTTAGGTGCTTCATTGGGTTGTTTTTCTCCATAGCAGCTCTCTATCTACAACGTTCTTATTTTGAATTTTGGTGACTTTTAGAGAAATTTGTATACTCATACATGCCATTTTAATTTCAAATGAGACAGTAGGAGATATTATAAACCTTTAAGGCATTTTCCTCCTTCAAGGATTGTTCATACCCTTTTCCTTGGAGAAGCATGTCTCTCTTTTGAAGAGAGATTCTTTTCCTTTGAGAATTTCTTGTTCTTTGCCTCCTGCCCGAGCCCCATTGAATTTTTCCTAGATGAATGGTTTGGATATTGGGTTTTTAAGGCAGGCATCTCATGCCAAAGTAGTGAAAACAACAAAAAATTATTGAAAACCCACTCAAAAAGGATCCATTGAGCATCGAGAGTCAATTCAAATAAGAGGTCTGAGATTTATACCTTTACATTGGTATAAACGGATCTGAAAGGATGATGCAACGACGACCGAAAAACTACATCTTTGTTTGCCTCCTATGCGACATCCACCGCGTGGTATAGCTGATAACCTCTAAGGCAACGGTCTCTAATGAAGCCTCAATGATAGCCAAGTCTTGATCCAAAGAGGGAAGCTAAAAACCCGAGGATTTGACACTCAAATCTCATGAAAAGTAGGTTGTTCTTTTTCAAGAACTCCCTCTCACACTCAAGAACACTCTCTTGATAAATGTGGGCAAGAATGACTTCTAGGGTTATGGTTTCTCCATAAGCCCAAGCCTACTTTATCTCTTAGTGAGGGCTTTTGATCTCGGGATTCAATTAATCCCGTGACATTCCATTCCATAGATTGACTTCCTTCATATTTGGATCACATCCAAATTCATTTTATATCAACCCCACACACTTCTAAGTGTGTGACCCATTAGGTTCCTTGTTATGTTGGCTAGTTGATTTAACTATTGAATCCAAGCAAGTCATGAGCAGTATCTAACAACACATCATGACCCTTAATTGACTGGAGAGTCAATGGGACGACTGTTAACCCTTCCATAGACAATTACCGTGCAATTCGTTCTTTCACCAATCTATACCCCACTCGGTTCAAAGCATGAACAAGGTGTAGCTCCCACTAGAATGGCTACGCCACATCTAACCCAAGTGATATTAGATCTTGTCCTCAAACTCATTACTCATCAGTTATGCTCCTAAAGACACTCTTCATGCCATTTCCACTCTAGCTAGAGATTCTCGAGTAATGATCCCGATAAGAGGTCATAGGTATACTCTTCCTTTAGGAGTGGCGAATCCCTTGTTGGTACTCAATTACCTTCAAACACCTCATGTTATACCCAATCATTACCCTATGAGTGACCTCTAAACGGCACCAATGAATGAAGTCTAAGTACATAATCAGCATCCAAGATATCCTTGAGTACCTCAAGTCTAAAGATACTTACACCATTGCTATGATGAGACAATCATCTACACATAATAGATAATCCATATGATTGTCTCAGAGCAAGTCTCCGATGTACTTAACTCCTCTTAGCAATCATCCACATGTCAACTCTAATCAACTCATGATTACAGTTTATAAGATTCATTGATTGATCCAATCAAGGGGTATGACATGTGCTAGTCTGAATGTCTAGTCTCGTTGATCCTATGACTAGGGATAATTTATATACTAACATAATTGCACATGAAAGGAATCTTATTATCATGATCACATCATGATTTCCTTCACACTATGTTACATATCATGGACTTCATTAATTCGATTAAAGATCTAAATCAATTCAACGTATGAGTATCAAATTAATGAAGATGCCCTTAATAGTAACATAAGACATATAATAAGTGATAAAAGTGATTGTCTTTAGAGCACTTATCTAAGAAACTCCCACTTACACTAAAGCCAATCGCCTTTGTATCTCATGCCTTAGGTAAGTAGATGTGAATCATACTTCTTTTGGGGAAGTAGCTTAGCCAAGAGATCATACACATTCTGATCAATGGGCATTTCTCTATCTTTACATCATGATCACCAAAGATTTCTCCAATCAAATGGTATCACACTGAGTAGTGGTTTGGACTTTTGATGAGACCGCAGTTCCTTTTGTTTTTGCAATGGCTCAATTGTTATCCCAATACTAAAGTATCTTATCAACAATGCTAGGGACCACTCCTAGTTCATAAATGAACTACCTTGTCCATACCACTTCCATAGATGCCATCGAAAGCCACAATGTACTCTGATTCAAATGTAGAATCCACAGTCATTTCCTGTTTAGAACTCTTCCAACTGACTGTGCCACCATTCAATGTGAACATTTAACTTGATTGAGAGTTGAAGTCATCTCTATTAGATTAGCAGCTATAATCTTACAATAAGATCGTCATCTCCATCAATTAAGAATACATCCTTAGTCCTTCTTAAGAACTTGAGGATATTCTTGACAACCGCGATGACCCTCGCAGGTCGAGCTAGTATCTACTCTTAACTGAGCATATGATCGATCAAAGTTGTGCAGCCCATATTCCACATGATTGATCCTATAATTAAAGGGCATACGGGATCAAACTGTGCTTGTCCTCTTGGAGCTGATTTCCATGTTAAACCTCTCTTTAGCATCTAAGCTATGTATGTAGACTATGAGACCAAAGCAACCTCTTTGATCTATCTCATAAATCTATATCCCCAGATTGGAGTTGCTTCTTTGGGTCTTTCATGGAGAATGATGCACGGACAACGAATATATATTAGCAGTTGGAACTTTGAGACGTCGTTTCCATAAATAATATGTCATCCACATATAATACTAGAAATACAACTACGCTCCTACTAACCTTATTGTATAAACAAGCTTCATCCGCATTTTATTAGAAACCAAACTCTTTGATTGTCTCATCGAATCGATTATTCCAACTCCTAAATGCTTGCTTTAATCCATAAATGGATCTTTGAAGTATGCATACTTTACTGCCAACTATAGGTGTGAAGACCCCGGTTGTGTCGCATACACATCCTTACTTAGGTTTCCTTTGCGAAAAGCCAACTTCACATTCATTTCCATATCTCATAATCATAATGAACAACAATGACAAGGAGTATTCTTTTGGATTAAGCATATCAGCTAGCGGTTAATCTCGTCATAGTCAACTCCTTTTGACAATAACCCTTAGCTATAAGCTTAACATAGGTAATCACATTACCTTCTATTCTCAATCTTCTTAACTGAAGATCACTTTTATATAGGTTTTACCTCTTCGAGTGGTTCAACCCAAGTACATACTTGGTTGACTCACATGAATCCATCGCTGATTTCTCATGGCTTCTGACCCATACTGGGGATCTAAACTATTCAAAGAGTTCATTGTAGGTAGTAGGCTCATCGACCTGCGTGAGCAATACGTCCCCCTTTGTTCACTAATGAGATATCCATATTTCTATGGAACAATAAGTATCCTTTTTCTGCTACGATGTGCTAGTGTTTTAGAAGGATTAGCTACTACCTCATCAACATGAATAACAGCCTTCGATTAAGTCAGTTGATCTGTGTCTATTTGAGCACTTTGAACTACACCAAGTTCACCCTCGCTCGCACTGTCTTCTTTTAGAAGAAACTCTTTCTCTAAGAAGACAACATGCTTTGAAACAAACAGCCTTTGTTCCAAAGTGTTGTAGAATTGATATCCATTTGTTTCTTTAGGATATCTTAGAAGCAGACATCTATCATATTTAGCTTCTAGCTTGTCTAACAAAGTTCTCTTCTTATAAGCTGAACTACCCATACTTTCATGTGATAAAGATTGGGCTCCTTGTTAGTCCATATCTCATATGAAGTAACCTCAACTGTCTTAGATTGGACCTTGTTTAACACTTAAACAATAATCTCACGTGCATAACCCCATAAGGATTTGAGTGGATCCGCCTTGCCTATCATAAACCTTACCATGTTTAACAAGGTTTGGTTTCTCCTCTCAGCCACACCATTATGTTGTGGCGCATAAGGTGGAGTCCATTTGGATAAGATCTGTTATCAGGAGATAACACGGAAACTCTTGGCTTAGGTATTTACCACTTGAATCTCATCTAAGTGATTTGATACTTATCTCAAGCTGTTTTCTCACTTCATTTCTAAATTCTCTGAACTATTGAAAGGATTTAGATTTGTATCTCATAAGATACAAGTATCCATATCGTGAATGATCATCGATAAAGGTATTAAAGTAGATGAAACGACCTCTGGCATGTATGGGCATAGGACCTCATACAGCTTCATGTATTAGGTCTAACAGTCCATAAGCACATTCTGCACTAGATAAGGAAACTTCAGTCATCTTTGCCTAACAAGAAAGGTTCACATTTTCAAATGAATGCAATCAAAATATGAACTAAGCTAACACTATGGGTAACTCAGTCATGCACCTTTCACTTGTATCGCCAAGGTGACAATGCCATGAGTACAATGATTTCATATTATCTCCCATTGGCCTTTAATTGTCAATAACATTTAAAATTGGATTGGGCATATTTAATATGTTAATTCCACTGCTTAATGTACCACTAGCATAAACAATGTCACTCAACTAATGTTCTTGTCAATGCTATTCCATAAAAGTAATCATCCAAATTTAAACAAAGATCACTAGGGAGGTTCAAAACATTAGTCCATATAGCAACAACTGCAACTCTTTCACCATTGCCCACTCGAAGGTCTGACTCCCCCATTGTGATCTTCCTACCGTTCCTTGGGCTCTACATATCAATTTATATGTATGAGCCACAACTGGTATCATATACCCATATGTTGTCAAGGGAAACAATATTAACCTTAATGACATAAATACCTAAAGTAGATGGAACATCACATGCAACCTTCTTCTTAGATTCCATGTAGGCCTTGGAGTTCTTCTTCCAATAGTCAACTTGACCACAATAGAAGCAAGTCTCTTTTAGGGCAGTCTCTTTAGCTTTCTTCTCAGCCAATTTCCCTCAGCTATTTTGAGCAAGTTGATAAGGTTAGGTATGGCAGACATGATGTTGTTCTTCGTATAGTCAAGTGCAAACTGTGCAAAACTATTCGGTAAACTAGTCAGAATCAAGTCTACACTCAATTCAAAGTCTATACAATAACCCAATTGATTCAACCTCTCAATGAGCTCATACATATTCAGTGCATGCTGCATTACGTATGTCCCCTCCTCCATCTTGGAACCAAATAGCAGTTTAGAGACTTTGAACCTTTTAGTTCTCGCTTGCTCATTATTGAGTTCCCTTATATGGCATACTATGGAATATGCATCCACGACCTTATGCTGCTTCTAAATCTCAAGTGACATGGTGGTGAGGATAATCGATCTCGCCCTCGCACTATCAACTAAGCGCTTCTAATATGCCCTCTAAAATCTTTCAGATGCATCAACAAACTAGGGATTGAGGGAGTGGCTCAACAAGGACATAGGCTAATCTTTCCATTTTGAGAATTATTCTCAAATTCTTTAGTCAGTCCAAGAAGTTGGGTCCGGTCAATTTTTTGGCATCCATTATTGATCAAGTTCATAGTTGTTGACATGGTAAGATTCTAACAACCTAGATGTAAAAGGAGCATGTTAGATTGTACTTTAAAATGCTTAATAATTGCGCATTATAACTCCTACTACTTTATTACGAATTGATAGCCCTCACTATTGATTCGAGAGAACCTATATAGAAGTTCTTCTAGTGGGTCGATATCCAATATCACCAAGAATGACCTTGGGTTTACCCAACAAGCCACCATAGATTAAAAGGTAGGCATCTAATCCATACCAATTGCATTCGTATGCATTTATCGAATCCAGTGCTATCAACTGTTGATGTATGCATCATCATTGGGTTATCAACTCTTGATATGTGTACATCTCATGTACACTTACCCAACTGCGCCTCGATTTAATGCCACGGTGGGTGTCTTTGGGAATCAACAATGTTATATCTGAATTCCTACTACCGTAACAAAGCTACTGCAGTATAGTGGTCTAGGGTCGAACTCAGGGATGGGTTTTCTTCATGCGAAATGAGTTACAGTTGACTAAAAATGGTGATTTCGCTTTGGATTTGGGGTTTCTTGTAAAAACAGTGGGGTTGATGGTTTGAAAAACTGGAAATGTAGTGAAATAAAGTGTAAGAACTCGCCGAAGTCTCGAATGACTTAGGGTTTTAAGGCAACTGAAATGTCCTCAGATCCTTTTCCTTGCGTTGGGGAGGATGACCTATAGTCATTTCCCGAACTGGATCTTCATTTGGCTATAAAAACTAAATCTAAAAAGTTTTTCTCATAATATACAACATTTATTAACCATTAATGTTTCAGAGCAGTGAAAATTGGTCCTTGGATCTAACCTGCAAAGGCAAATAAATGGCAACTAAGTGAGCATCAGTGGATCTAGCAATAAGTGTGCCAGGCCTTAAAGAAAGCTTGCCAAGTATTGGCGTCGGGGGTGAATCTGGGATTAAACCTAACGTGAGATACATAAACATAAATGATAATAAATGCCTGCGTTGGCAACAGAAGGACAGTGTTTTACCTTAAGATCCTTGACCTAGTGGCCCTCCTCTTCAAGGATGAGGGAGGTTTAGCCAAGCATCCCTTGAGAGTTTTCATCTCGAGGTGTTTGGCGGATGAAAAATCTTGAGAAAGGGAGAGAGGCGGGAAAATCACGAATGCGAAAATTGTGATTTACTTCACTTTGATGATTATTAGTGATTGGTAGTTTACAAGCAGTGAGGCTTATATCTTTGCTTTCGAGTCAAGGAAGTTACAAAAATAGCCAATGAAGCTTGACAAAATTACATTAAGGACATTTTGGTAAAAAGTCCCAAAAAGGTAGTCAAAAAGGTGGTCAATAGCAAACAGGTTTCGCAACCTGCGAAATTCTGTAGGTTGCGAAAATTCGCAACACTGCAAAACTTCTACAATGCTCTTCCTCCTCTGGCGAGCTCGATTGCCTTACATGAGTTGTTCATACAACCCGAGTTCGGCTCGGATATTGCTGGCAGCGAGGTGACTGGATGATGATGAATACCAATTGGCTTGCAAAACTACAAAGATGACCACAAGATATGATCAGTAGTATAGCCGGGACCTTAGTGTATCAATTGGGTTATTTAAGTTGATTAGTACACAAAAAGTGCTCAAAACCTGCAATGAACAGGGCTCAAAATAGTACTATTTGGGTACTAATCAGCCTCTATCTAACATTAACCTTGGGTTTCCCCAACAAGCTAACGAGGGTAGTTAAGGCTAGCCCGCTTAGCAGGAAAACTTATTTCCATGGATAGAACATATTCATATATAAAGAGCTTGGGTTTACCTAACGACCACAACTCTAAAAGAACTCTGGTTTACACCATACTAGTGGAAGATGTTAGCCTTAATATTTTAATTGAGGGTTTCTTTAAATTAGTCTCATCATGGCATTAACATGATTTATACATACACATTCATCTCGTGAATATATAAAGATTGTTACTCTAACTATATGGCATGATTATGGACATTCTAAAATCAATTCCATGAGCCAAAATGACATTGACTTCTGGAGTCGAGCCTGAGGCGTCCATGATTATTACAACCCGTGAAAATAAATTAAATTTACATTTCAAGGTCTTCTTTCTTGGCTCCTCCTCCATGCTCCTTTCTCCTTGGTATCTTCACCTTCTAACCCTAATCCTATGTAATCTAATTACATATAAGAAGAACCTCAAGTTACATTTGAGGGGATTTAGATGAGAAGAGAAATACACCGAGAAATTAGAGAGAGGCAGGGACACACAAGCCCTATTTACCTAAAAATAATTAATAATCAAATTCAATATGCTCAATCACCATTGGGTAAACTGTCCGTAATCATCCATCATGCCAGCATACATATATAACAACCATTCTCTAAAATAAATATTGAAAGTAATGAATAATGGTATTCCATGGTTCATTTAAGCACATTCAAAGGTTTTCAATACTTGAACCTTAAACCTTATTGTTCTTAACCTTGGCCGAAAAATCATTGTTTAACACTTTTTCTATAAATTGATTCAACTCTTGAATCTTATGCCGATTCAAAAACCTTATTGTTCAACACTTGAACCAAAATCATTATTCGACACTTAAGCTAATCTGATTCAACACTTGAATCCCAAACTGGTTCAAATCTCAACTCCCTTGAGGAATACATTTTGTCCAAATGTCTTAAAGGTAATTTCAACATCTATATTCAAGTCCATGTTCCATAAATTTAAGATCGAACAATTCAACCTCATCTTACAAATATTTTGTCTCGGTCATAATATATATCGGGATGAAAAGTCACGAACAAATAAGAAAATGAAGAACCAAGAAATGGGTACATTGCATCCTCATGGGCCTAGTGTGGGCTGGATAGATGTGTAATTAAGCCATAAAAGTAGCCGCGTCTGGCATGAAGTATTCGCGTCGAGTATACGTAGTGTAGTGGCTAGTCAGTATTGTCCCTGCAAGGGAGAGTGTGTTAAATGAGACATGGCTCTGGATCTCAAACTTTAGTGATTTACTGCTAATATAATGAAGTTATAGCAATCCCTAAATGAGTTATAGTTCAGACAACAAAGACTAGGGTTTTGCCTTTCCTTGCAATATTCGAAGCGATTATCATTAACTGTTAAATATATTGGCTTTAATAGTATAAAACGGATGTTATTTGGCGGAGTTGATACGTGCTGTGAGATATCCTCTCTCAAGTATATTACGCCTATCACCATTAGGGTTGATGCATCTCTACTTCACCTGTTCGAGACACTTAAATGGTTAAACCTTAATGTCCACACTGCAGGCAGGAGATCTCTCTACCATCCGATTGATCAGTGTCACTCTACGGATCCTCGGGAACCCTTATCGATCTTAGATTCTCGAACAAAAGCAAGTTGGTGTTGGCCACAAACACCACCATGTGAGTAATTAACGAGGAAATAGAGCAAATGGGTATCGAGATCTATATATCTTGAACAAGCCCGAATAAAAAAAAATCCATATGAATATATAACAAGAATACTTTACATGAGAAACCACAGACATAAAAGTTAGAACATCATTTTGTTCATTACAATCATTAGGTTTTTAATCGATAGAATTTGAGAAAGGAAATACAAATAAAAGGATTACAGATCTCTCGAATCTTCTCGATCATATGCTTGATCTATTTCTGTTCCTCCTTGATCCCTTTCGTATTTCCTTTTTATTTTTTTATATCTGAAAAATTCTCGTTGGGAGAGTCCCGGCGACGTCACGACATCGCGACATTGGCTGATATAGGATGCACGTCATAAGACCTCAACGTCGCAACGTTGGGACATTGCGACGTTGAAAGGTGAGCTCTCCTCAATCTCCTTTCAAATCTCCACGAACTCTAAATGCACCTTTTTCACACGAAATGCATAAAGCGAAATCTCTCGAGATATACGGCGATAAGCGCACTTATTACTAGATGAAATGAATCGAAAACGTGCTCACATGCGGGTATATGATGAGTGTTTTAGGCGCACCATCACTAATTAGCTAACGTGGTATCATACACCCCAGCATGATAGATGCGAAAAGCATCCATCTTGTGAATAAAATTTCATGCCTCGTAGAAAAGCGGTTTGTCTTCCAGTTTTCGCTCTTCAAAAAAACATTCTGGCTTTTAATCTAAATCTCATCCAAAACGTTTTTCACTCACTGTAACCGTCATAGATCATCTCATGATCCGATTACATGACAAAAGCATTGGCATATGATAATGGAAAGCAATTTGACAACCTGAAATTCAAAAACTTTTGCGCCGAGCTCGGAATCAAGAATTACTATTCATCCCCAGCTCATTCGTAGTCCAATGGACAAGCAGAAGTCACTATAAGGACTCTCAAGGCAGCATTGAAGACTAAGATGGAAAACCTAAAGGGAAAATGGGTAGAATACCTCCCCGAGGTACTATGGGTGTACAGAACTACACGCAAGTCTACAACTCGAGAAACTCAGTCGCATAGCATTGCTTAGCGAGGTGGTAGCCCTTAATAGAGTTGGGCTCAAGTCACTGGGGTCAATTGCAAAGCAGCCTGATGAGGAGTCTCTCCACTTAAACCTTGATCTCCTGGAGGAGAAGCGAGAGCAAGCTCTGAAACGCTCCAAGGACTACTAAAGAAAAACAACAAGGTACTATGATCGAAGGTTAAGCCTAATAGTTTTAAGCTCGGTGCCTTAGTGCTCAAAAAACTCCCGCCAGCAAGGAAAGACCCCACTCATGGGAAACTGGGACCCAATTGGGAGGGACCCTATATCGTATCACGGATAATTATTTGACAATGCAGGCTTCCAAGCGGAAGAGGAAAGACCTTGCATCACTCTTGAATCTGAGGCACCTCGGCGATTTTACCCGTAAACCTCGGTGTATCTATTAATCGCAGCACAAAGTTTAACTTTCGTTGAATAACGATTTTGTGTTTATTTTTCGACACACTCTTTCGTAAATCATAAAGAAAGAACCAGGGAGCTCGGTTTATCATAAATCCACAAGGCTCGGAAAGGCCCTGAAAGGTTACATGAAACATCAGACAAGTATACGTGTTTCCAAAAGATTATACTTTTATGTCAGAGAATTGTTTCCAAAAGATTATACTTTTTATGTCGAGAGAAAATTCTGATTATTCCAGGAAAATTACAATCGACAAAGCGCTCCTCTACATCTCGAAAAAATTGTCAGTAAGCAGATTCTCTACATCACCGAAAAATTACAATCAGCAAAAAGCAACTCAAGGCAAAAACCATAAGAAAGAGAAAAGGGAAGCCGAAAAAAGAGAAAAGAGGGGAGGAAAGGTATAACATAAGAAGCGGGACTTGAACCATTCCCTCTAAACGCGCGCGCCCCCTCCAAATGTGTTCCCTGACTCAACTCCATCAAATGATAGGAATAAGGAACGACACAACTCCAACAAATGGCAGGACTAGGAGTAACCACCAACCTGACAAATGGAGAACAACGAAACCAAGCGTCGCATGATACCAAGCGGACTTAGTGCGGTGGCTTGTGAAACCACAGGCTTCAACATGTCAAACTCCGTCTTTGGAGGCGGGAAGGAAAATGGGAGGCGACATATAACATATCCTCGAAGGAAGGGCATTTGTCTATAAAAGCTTGGACACCTTGGAAGTCACGTGATGATACGATTCTCCATAGACCGACATTAAAACTACGTGCGCTTTCCCAAGGAAAGGAAGATGAAAATCCCAAGAGCTCGTTTACTAAAGATCCATGGAGCTTAGTTTGTTAAGAGCCACGTAGCTCAATTCAATAAGAGCCCAGTAGCTTAGTTTGTTAAAACCACGTAGCTGGACCGTCGAAACCCACGTGGCTCGAGTTCGATAAGAGCCAGTGGCTTGAATCGATAAAACCGGTAGCTCAGGTTGATAAGAGCCTTGATAGCTCGGTTGATAAGAGCCCAGTGCTTTCGGTTTGTTAAGAGCCATGTAGCTAAGATGCTAAACGCACAACATCTCAATTATTAAAGGAGTTGAATAGCCCGGAAGCCCCGCATCCTGGGTTGTAAAATAAGATGGTAAAGAAGATGGAAGGTCCAAAGGGTATAAAAGCAAATATCATGAGATGGAGCAAAATCGGGGTCGACGATACAAGTCAGGTTCGAGCCCCAGAAGTTAGCGGGGAATGAGTAGAAACTACAGGGAAAAGCCTAAATGTTTGAAGTAGGACTCTGAGCAGTCTCAGTTACTCGAACCTCCAAACCATGTAAGTTAAAAGGTGAAGTCCCAACAATCGGTGAAGATAGAGGCCTCTCTGGGGCCTCGATCTCGGGTTCACCAAGGAGAGAGGAACGAGAGTTGGGGGCCTGCGAAGCACCATGGGGTGCAGCCGTTTATCGAGTTAGGTTCTTACGCGCCACATAGCGAGACTTGAGTTAAATCGAACCGGGAAAACCTTAGCGACCTTGAAGCGAATAAGCCACCGGAGGCCACAAGGTACATGCATCGTCTCGGCTTCGTGATCACCCCTTCCTTACGACTCACCAAGCCTCTTGTGAAGATCTGCGAGAAGCCATGGCATTCCTCGGTGCAGGCACTCCGCGGAGCTCACGAAGCTGAAGCCTCTTGGCGACTTCGGCTAATATAGTGGCTTTTGATGCATCGTCCCCGGACCATGTGTAGCTTATCCCACGGCAACGCGACTCGTCACGACCTCCGTGATTCGTCCTCGGCAGCCTCGGCTCGCCAGAGCCTTCTTTCTTTATCTTAAGCTGGAGTGCTTTCGTGGTGGTGGTGTGCTTGGTTGGATTCATGCTTCACGGCATCCTCGGTAGGTCTTGCATCAGGGCTTCAGTCGGCCTTCTCAGTCAAGGGGTGACATGGCTTTATGTGCTTTCCTTTGCTCTAGCGAGCCCTCGACACAAAGGCTGGCCCTCCTCGCTAGGCTTTTCATATAGATAGCCATCCACATAAACGAGATAAAATTAATGGATAGTTTGAAACAACAGCGGAACGAACAAATAAAGGCGTTTGGACATACGATGGCCGCTCCTTGAAGCGATAAGGCCAAAGCCTCCTCCTTGGACATGAATCAGCCCTCTTGAGTCGAGTCAGATGGACGATACAACCTGAAACGACGAGCTCGAGTTAGTAAGCGGCGGGTCCTCATCCCCCTCGGCTCCCGAAGCAATCCCTTCCCTTGTCGCCCGGCGTAAATTAGGGAGGGGAGCTTGGCGTGTGCGCTAGGGACTCAGACAAAAATAGGCGGGGACTTCGGAGGAGGCTTGGCGGTCCTCGAGAAGGATTTTTCAAATCGCCATCTTGGGCCTTCTCGGCCCAGGTGGAAGGCGCCTGACACTCTCGTTGGGACTTAGTCGAACTGACCCCACGCTCTTTGCGATCAGCGATGGAGAAGAATGCTCCCAATCTCAAGATCTTTGGTCAGCGGTTGCTCTCGGGGAGGCGACTTACCGGCTGCAGCTTCTCTTCTTCTTTGCAACTGACTGGCTTCGAACGAGCTCTTCCCGATGGGTTTCATGGCGAGAAGGCCCCTGCGAGAAGAACCGTAATAGAGGCGAGGGCCTCAAAGTAGGGGGTTGAGAAGGGTTCACACCGAAAGGCAGGAATATCTAATCCTATGTCATTTCAGTACCGCGGGAGACACTTGGCAATGTTTAGCCTGCCTCCTTATCCTCGGGCGAGGTCGGAATGGTCCTGACTGACCTGTTGAAAGCAAAGTTGAGAATGCCTTATAACCTTTAAAAGCTAACCCCGACTAGCACGGACAAAAAGTCACATAGATTCTCTAGGGCAGTCCATACTGTCGGAATGCCAAGCGTATCCTATCAGTCAGCAGGGTTGTACACCCAGTTGCGACCCCTGATAAAGAAATAATGCTCCTTCCAATGTTTATGGGAAGATGGAAGATCATAAATGATCAACCTGGCACTGGACCGTTTGGAAATATACAAAAAGCCCTATGTAGCCTCTTTGACACTAAAGAAGTCCAACAACAGAACTATGCTTGGAACCCCGAGGCCATTGTCCTAGCGACCGAGGAAGGCGACGAACACGAAATTAGGAGGGAGAAAGTTGGGATGGGCAAGCGTTGAAGTCTTTATCGGCGTTCTTGATAAAGGGGTGCGGGGGAAAGCGGAGACCGTTCTCTGAGGCCGCTTCAAAGCGGACCATTTGGAACTGGGCGATGTAGGAGGTGAAGATCGGGAACTTGAGACTTGAGCGTCGAGAAGCGGTCTATAGCGGGTAACGAGAGGTTTTTCATAAAGGGCTCGACGACAAAAGGACCCACGACGTCCCATACTTCACGATAGCCTTCAAATGACCGAACCACTAGGGTACCTAATCTCACTAATCTTTCCTTGCCTTTGCAGACCCGGGGATGGATGATCCATTGGAGGACTCTGTGCTCTGTGACCAGACCTAAGTCCACCGCCGGTCCGTCTTGACTCAGACTCCTCAGCGGGCCTTCCCCCTATGCGCAGACCAGAAGAACGATTGGGCCTAGAGGAAGTATGCATGATTGGGCAAGTATAAGGGAGGTCGAACGAATGATAAAGAGGCGGAATCCCAGCCAAACACGACTTAGTAACCCTAAAGTCAGAACAATAACTCCCCACGGCTAGAATGCGCTCGACATAATTCCAGAACAAGAAAAGGTAAACAGGGGAAGAATAAGAAAGACGTACCAAACTAGGAGAACAAAAGAGACGACCCCAAGTGAGAAAGAACGACAGAAACCACTAAGGGTAGTCTTGAGAAATGATCAGAGAAGTTTTGAGAAAGAAAAATCTGAGACCACAGAGAAAGAGGTTTGAAGAATAGGGGAATACAGTTCAAATAGCCGTAAGGTGCTTCTAAAAACACTGGAAGCGTTAGCCGAAATGGGCGCAAAAATCGAGAAAAGCCATCATCATCGTAGAACGTTTGGGCGGTAATACGACCCGATGATGAGTCTTAAAACACTCGAGTTATACTCGCGTCAGTCTTGCATTTTCATGTTGATTTGGCATTATTTATATAATTTTTAGTGTTAGATTCTTTATTTAGTTTTTGTTTTGGAATCTGGGCATGATGGCCGAAGAACAACTTACGGAAGCCATTTTGGAGAAATGAAGACATGCGAAGTCAGCGCCACGTCGCGGCGTCTCCGCGTCAGCGGCGTCACCCCAGTGGGGTCAACAAATCTGAGAAGTCAACCCGGTCACCACGTCGCTGACGTCTGCGTCGCGGCGTCACCTCGCGTCGGCTCAAATGCGCATCTCATCATTAAATCTTGGGGCTCGGGATTTTGGGGATTGAGCGACTGAGAGACCGCGAATTTGGAACCTGCCGACCACCAAGGATCTCCTTGGATTTTGTATTGGTTTTCCTTATTGTTTTGATTATTTTTGGGATCACATGAGGATGTTCTTCATATTACATGACCTATTTCTTTCCTTCATGATGTTCTAAACTTATTTCTAGGGTTACATCAAACCACAATCATGAACAAATGGATTAAAGTTTGATATTTCATGTTATTGAAGGTGTTATTAATTTGTCATATCTACTCTATGCACGTATTTCAATTATATGATAACATCGTAATGTTAGCATAAGCACAGCAGATCGAGATTCGAGATGAGGGTATTCGGGATGCAGGTAAATAGCCTTTAGTCTGGTCGGTTAATAGAGATATTAGAACTGAAGGTGGTATGCGGGTTAGAACATTGGCATTTCGAATGCAGAGTCGAGATGAGATATGCTCGATTCTATTCAGAATGGCGGATATACCTTGAGAGGATATCTGGTAACAAGATCACCTCGCCAATTGACATATTACAAATATGATGAGTAACACTATCTTTAGGAAAGTAATCCATTAGTGATAGGCTGATTCCAACCACTAGCGCGACACCATTAATTCACTAGAATCAATTGTAGTTATGGTTCATATTTGATTTTATCCCAAATCCTTTATTTAGATACGCGAGAACCTTTGTATTCAATTTACCTTTCCACGAAGATCGATATCCGTGCGTTAAGTACACTATATTGCCCAGGGCTTCTGGCGTTGCACTTGCGCTGGGCATTCATTTTATAGCGTTTTACGACTGTCAACCGGCCATCCTTGATTAGCCCGTGGAATCCACACCGGTCAAAAGCGATTCGGCCCTTTTAATCTGGCTGGCGAAAATTTGCGATGCTGAAAACATGCGTATGGGCGCGCAGACCCGAGCCGAGCCACCAACAAGGCTTAAGGTGGCCTTAGGGGGCAGGCTTGGAAGCGAGCCTATTGTGAGAGCTCGGCCCATGACAACATCCCAATCACTTCTAAGGAGCGAGCCCCGGTTGGGAACTAAGCTTGCCCCGTTGGATAAATTAGTTAAAATGGATTGTCCACAATCCACCAAACGAGACGTATAAAAAGGAAGTACCCAGTCTCCATGATCCGCTCTCCACTCATTGAGGGAGGAAGGATCTCTCATGATCACGACTTCCTAATTATCCTTTAATATTCAGCCAGCGATAAGGAAAGAGGAGATTCCCTACCCAATTGGGAAGATGTTGTATCACCGTCTAACAAGGAAAGTCATCGTGATCACTATGATAAATGCAGCCCAGTTCGTCGAAGGTGCGCGATCCGCAAGCGAGTCAACGGTTGATCTCTGTTTTTTCTTCTCGAGAAACTGACCTTATCGGAGGCGCTAACACACCCCCCGTCGGACCACCCTTTTATGTGCAGGTTGTACATCGGTCCGGCCCGACGGACCGGCCGAGCGACTCCAGCAAGCTCCAGCCTAGTATCGATAGAATCAGCACCATCAAATATAAAAGAAAATAAATTATATATATAATATTAATAAAATTTTAGAATTTACTTATTTGTTATATAATTAACTATTATAGATGAATGTATTTTTATATTAAAAACATTTAGTACTATAATATTCCCCATAGCCCTATCCGTTGTGACCTTTTTTTGCTTTTTTTAGGTGCCTTTCTAAAGAATCATGAGCAGTTTGCTAGAGAGTGTAGAGTGCTCCCAAAAGAGCAAAAAGAGTAGTCGCCCGCTTTAATCGCTTTAACCTATTTTTGTCTATTAAAATATTTCAATACCACCCAGCCCCAACATGGTTTTGGCCCCACTCCAAAACCGCTTATCCCTCTCTCAGAGCCATCTCTTTCTCTAGCCACTCCAATCCCTTATATATATATATATATATATATATATATATATATATTTAAGGAGAACAATTTTATTAATTCAAATTAGCCTGGAGGATGATGTAGATATAGAACATATACATGTCTGATGAATGCGTTTTAAAACATATATTTTATAATTCCCATAAAACTGACAGTAGCAGCTTGATAAAAGCCAGTATAAGCGCATGATAAACAGCGAAATCAGAGCAAATCGCTAAAAAAACATGAAAAAATAAATTAAAAATCTTGATCTTTATATAAGAATCACTTTATTATAAAAGAAAAATATTAGAAAGAGATATAGATAGGCGATTTTAAACAAGAATAATAAAAAAATCACTCTTTATTCAAGGAAAAAAGGGTAAAAAAACAAGATAAGAGAAGGGGAAAAGTGACGAGGGTTTTTTTTTCATTCTCGCTCCCTTGTTTATATATTTGTCCAATATAGATTTGTTTCTGTAGAACATTCAATAGTAACTATAAATTATCAACATGCCCCGTATAAGCACCTTTTCTGTTTAAGAGTGTGTGTAGTTTTACCTATTAAAATATTTAAATACTACCCAGCCAACAATATGGTTTTGGCCCCAATCCAAATGATTTGATAAGGATTAAGTTTATGGAATTAAAAACATTACATTTAGTATATGGCTTGGTAATGTGTTTAAGTCTTTGGTTTCTACACATTACAAATTCATGCTAAATGTAATGTTTTAACTTCATCAATTTTTTCTTTTAAATACATTATGGTTTTGAGGTAGTAAATTGTTTTCACTGAGACTCGAATCCTTTTATGTCTTTTGCCAGATTTAATGATGAATGATTTATCATTTAAGTTAGGTATGATGAACAGTTCATCAACTTAATTCATATAAAAAATCACTTTACTGAAATTTATTTCTTACATATATCACAAAGAATTGGATTGGATTTACATTATTCTGGCTATCCTATCAAAATAATTGTGATTTTCCAAAAAAAAGTACACACTCAAAAGTAAAACCTGAAAATATCCCATTAATTTAGTTAGAATAAAAAAAAATTATGGTAGTACATTGAGTTGTGAATGTACTACCATTACTAGTCAATACTAGTTATGGTAGTGAATGTACTACCGAAAAATGAAAATACATAAACTAGTTATGGTAGTACATTGATGTATTACCATAAAATTTTTTTTTATTTCAATTGGATTAATGAGAGGTATTTTTAGATTTTACTTTTTGTTGGACCAAAACTGTATTTTTTTAGTGTAAAAATTGAGTTGTTGGTTGACTTTGAGCCTAAATTAAAGTGGGACCCGATTGTTATTTTGAACAATATTTTGTGGGTTCATATTCTACTAAGTGAGGAGAATAATGTAGTATATTCATTTGCTCAAATCGAGTAAGAAATGAATGAGAAAATAGGCTCCCAAGTGACCTTTTTGAAAATGTCTTTGTTTAGGCTTTCGGTTTGAGTTGTGTCGGATTCGTGAAGGTCTTTGTTTGGACTTTCGTTTTGAGTTGTGTCTTCGTTTGAGTTGTCTTTTCATTTGAGTTGTGTCTTTAGGATCGTGGTGAAAAGTCACGAGAAGTCATCTATAAATCTGGAGTTCATTTAATTAAAAAAACAAGCAATTTTAGTCGTTTTAAATTCGAGTAAATAGTGCACTAAGACAACCTTTAGTGCATTATTTTTTTTAGCATTAAATGATACATTGGATATTACACAACATAGTTTGGTTATTTCGAATGGAATAGATTGAGTGCTACTTCTATAAATGTGAAGATCGTTAATATCCCCAGGGAGGTAGACGCTCGGTATTCCATAAGCACCAAGAGTGGGGACGAAATCTGTCTTAAGGACATAGTGTCAAACACTAGCCTTGATTTACCTAAAGTTCTATCACAGTTCATGTTCTGCAATCGGGTTAGTATCTAGTTTGCATATATCATAAACTATTCACGTGTAACGCTGTATCACACTTTATCTTTTAAGTGTAACATACATATAATTGTTTCGCGTTTCTTATTCTTGTTTAGTATACTTTGCATGTTTCAAAACTAAAATTTCAACCAGTAATTTTACTATATTTGAATACCCTAGAGTCAACATTCCAACACTTTTGAGTATACACTTTTTGTAGAGAATCATGGTTTTTTTTAAGGGATAGCATGAACCATGTAAATCACATTTTTGGTGATGTATGTATAAATATTTTCACATTAATAGCCTTCTCACACATACTTTTCCCATTGGAAAGCTCACATGCCATCTTGGCATGATGACAATCGTATAAACATAAAATTCACTTCAATTTATTACTACTTCAACACACATACATATATAAATTACAATGCTTTAGATAACCAAAAAAAAAAAAAAAAGAAGAAGAAAGGAAACAAAACAAAAACAAAGAGAGAACAATTAAACCTTTGTAATTGTAATCAGCCAACATGGTCTTCAATGAGGTAAATATTAGTTTCGGTATTGTTGCACAAATTGAATGATTTGGTCAAAGTTGTAAAATGACTCATGCAAGTTGATGACCAGTTTTACCAACTGTAAAACTCGGGAAAAATTCAATTTTTCTGAAAAAGGGTAAAACGGTAGTGGTTGGAAAGCGCGGAATTTTACAGATGCGAGATGACAAAAGCGAACATTTATTGAAATCGTCACCATGAAATTTGGTTACGGGTAGAATTTTGTCAAATTCCCGAGGCAGTTGGAATTTCCACGTTCAGGCACACAGTGTCGAGATTTGACATGGAGTGGTGCCACATGGCATGACCATGTGGATGCCACATGACACCTTTGGAGATGGACACATGACATGATAGTGCATATCGTTTTCTAGTGCATAAATATGACATTCTTGATATACATGTCAATATAATAATTGAGTCAAGAAATGCATCATTCTTTGAAAATATATTTCATAGTAAAAATGCATGTGATGAGAGTTCTCTTAAAAGAACTCATGATACTGCGACTAGTGATATAGACCATGAGTCTATAAGCGATGAAAGTGAAGAGAGGCATGAGGCGAGTAAAGGCGGACTTCCAGGATCCTTTGGTGGAGCCTCTAACATATTTGTTAGAAAATGGGCTCAACTTGATGAGCAATGTCGCTCTTGAAGCACCCATATGGAAAGAAGGTGTAAATGAGTGAGAGTGAATCCATCATACGAAAATCACACACAGGATTTGGTTGATCAGGAGTAAACCATTGAAGTGTAAATGGATTTTTCAAGAGAGGAAAATGAAAATTGATGGATCAATTGATAAGTCTGAAGGCTAAATTTGGTAGCAAAAGGCTATAAACAAAAAGAAGGTCTTGATTACTTTGATACATATTCTCTTGTCATGAGAATAACATCTATTTGTATGCTCATAGCTATTACAACATTGCATAATCTTGAGATACACCAAATGGATATGAAAACAGAAACTACAAATGGTGACTTAAATGAGGAAATTTATGGACCAACTTTGAAGGTTTTATTTCTGGGACGAGAGAAAGTATGTAGGCTTGTTAAATCGCTTTATGGTTTAAAGCAAGCTACCAAAACACAATGGCATGAGAATTTGATAAGGTGTGATGTCCAAATGGTTTCCTGATTAATGAATGTGATAAATGTGTCTATGTTAAAGTGCAAATAATGGATATGTCATTGTTTGCCTATATGTGGATGATATGCTTTTTTTGGGTAGTAATAATTATATTATTACAACTACCAAGAAAATGTTGTCTAAATAAATTTAACATGGAAGGATTTGGGTGTTCACGGATGTTATACTAAGAATTAGATTTGTAGAACATCTGGTGGACTTATATTATCTCAATCACTATATTGAGAAATTACTTGACAAATTCGATAAAGATAAAGCAACATTGCTAGAACACAGTTGATATAAATCTTCACATTTGTCTAAAAATATTAATTAAACATATCTGGTATTGGAATATTCGTATCATTGGAAGTCTAATGTATGTCATGGCCCATACTTTAGACGAGATATAACCCCATACTCAGTTAATAGTAAGCGAGTAGATATATAATCAGGAGTAGACCATTGGAAGGCAATTATCGGGGTTCTTAGATACCTAGATATCTGAAATTATGAATTGCATTATACAAGATATCTAGCGATACTAGAAAGGGTATAGTGATCTGGCTTGGATATCGATATGAAGGATACAAAATCCTAGTGGTTTATGTTTTACACTTAGTGGAAGCGGTGTATCTTGAAATCCTCCAGAAAGCGGCGTGTATTGCCATATCAACAATGGAATCTGAATTTATTGCTTTAGATAAAGGCGTGAGAGGAAACCAAGTGGCTTCATCAATTTCTAGAGGATATTCGATATGGCTGAGCACATTGCGTGATTTGTATACATTGTGATAGCGATCACGCAATTGTTGGGGCACAAATGGACATGTATAACGATGATCTAGACATATCGTGGTAGAACATAATCTTCATTAGGCAATTGCTCTCAAATGAGATTATTTTTATTGATTATATAAGTCAAAAGGATAATCGCGGATCAGAACACCAAGGTTTGGTAGTAAAACCCCGACTGATTGAATCATTATAATAGTAGTTTTGAGGCGGTTAAGTCGATGATAGAAACGAGGGTAGCTTAGAGATTTAGAGCGGCTGCGGACGTCGTTTGGGCATGAAGTGGAATTTTCAAAAATTGTAACCAAATGCCTAGGAATAGTGATTTTTCTTATTATATCCCAGGATGGAGGGGTTTGCGAAAGGAATTTTAAGAAATTTCGATTCACTGTGACTTTGAGCGATATTTAGAAGAGAATAGGAGATTTAAGTGAATAGTGATTCGGGACTGAAATTCGGAGCTTCTTGATATTTTTGGGAAATTGGCATACGAAAATGTCAGATAAATCATAGAGAGTCGCAGGCGAAAGCGGAGTCGTTTGGATAGTTTCGAGGTGATCCAAAGCGTGGTCGGATATTAATCCGTATTAATAGGATTTCGATTTTAATGAATTTTAAATCCCGATTTAGTGATTTCATTTGAATCCCTTGTGGATTTACTTAGAAATATTCATGATCGATTTGAAATGCAGACAACCATGAATATTTTTAGCGTTTAATCGGTACTCGCGATATAAAATTGAAAGCTGAGATAAAATCTTGCTATAAAGGAGATATTTTCTTGTGGCCAAATTAAAACCTTCTTAATGACTAAGTTATGAATAAAATAATAGGTTAATGGATTTGTGATTCATTAGAATGGACTGATAGGCTTCTTTGGTTCAAGGGTAATTTGGCAAGTGTGAAGGGCAATTTTGGCAAGTGTGAATCCAAAATCTAAATTTAAGAGATTAAGTTGGCTCAAAAGGAGGAGAGCTAGTCCATATGAGAGAAAGAGGGAAGAAAAGAGAAAAGAGAGGAAAGAAAGAGAAGGAGGAGAGAAAGAACGTTTAGAGTAAGGTGGGCGAGGGGAGATGTGATTTGTTCTCCTTCTTGAGCTTTCAAGTGATCTCAGTGGTAGCAAGAGAAAAGCCTAGGAAAACTCAAGAAACAAGTAAGTTTCTAATTGTGCAGGAAAGAGTTGGATTTTATGTTTTCATGCCTAATGCTTTGAATTTTCTTTGTATGGATGTTAGGAATGGGAATTATTTAAGGTTGAATCATGATGATTTTGATAGAAATTGAGAAAAGAAATGGATTAGGTTAGGGTTGAAAAAAATCAAGTGAGTGAATGGTTTAGGGTTTGATGTTGAATTTTTATGATATGTTGAAGTAGTTAGGGATTTATGAAATTGGGGTATAAGGCATTGGAGATTGAGGGCATTAAGATCATGTTGTAAAGTAAAGGGAATGCTATCATTTCTGTAAACCCCCGTGTTTGTTGGCTATAGATTAAGTTAGAATCATCCAAATGAATTGATTCCAATTGATGAAACCATAAGAGATAGAAATTCTGAAATGTATAGAAGGGATAAGACAAAATTGTAGCTCTAAGCTCCCAAATCTGGTGAAGGTGAGCTCGTATGTGGTGTGATTTTGCTCTGTTTTAGGTATGGTTGTAGTGTTTTGGCTATAAGTGGAGTTTCATCATCCAAATTGAGTGATTAAATTCTAAGGTAAAATAGGCTTACAAGGGAAAAAATTTATCTGAAGGAAGTCATCTGGTATATACCGAGTGCGTAAAATTTATCAAAGTGGAGCTATGTGCGGATTCTGTTACGCCAAATTAGGTCATCCCCAGATGTAAAATACAACTAACTTGAGTTTGGTGATCCAAATTGGGTGATTACAATTGGAGAAAAACACCCAGTAGAACCATAGCTTCAAATGGTGAAGAAACCATTCCAATTTATGGAGTTAAGATCCCATAAATCAAGGATAACGATGGTGATTGATGGGATTAGCAGAGTTGGCATCAAAAAAATTTTTGTAACTTGTGTTATGTGGTTGAGGGCTTTGAAGGAATTTTAAATTGAAAATTTAAAGAGATGTCATTGGATATATAAAGGACTGATCTGGAGAGTTTCATAATTTTTGAAGACCGTTTGAATAATTTTTTAGTCATAAAGTCTATAGAGTATTGTTGGAAAAAGGTTGGCCAAAATGAGTGGGTTTTAATTGCTCCAAGGTAAATTGTTCATTTGGCTTTAAATGAATGTGTATGGTGGATTAAAATGGAAGTTATGATTAATGTGTAGTTGTGGTTTTTCTTGAAAAAGGTGAAAAGGATTATCGGGCCCGGAAACGGGGTCGGCGGGAAGCATGCGAGATTGAGCGGTGAAGCGTGAGTGTAAATGATGTTTGCAAATTGAGTTTTAAAAGTGAAAGATTTTTGTTGTTAAAATAGAAAAGTTTAATGTAAATGTTTATATTGCCTAAATGAAAAGTTTCATGTAAATGAAAAGTTCTTGTACATGTTTATCTTGCATCAATACATATTTATATTAAATTATATATCTTCATCATATGTTAAGGCATTATGAAAAAAAAAATAATGTGAATGCATAAATGTATAAATGATAAAGTAAAGGTTTTAAATGGATTTATAAATGTATTTGGAAGAAATGTTTTACTGATGGTACCTTAAGCGTGTAAGGATTTAGAGGGTAAAGTTATAGGTTCTTGGTGAGGAGGAAATAGGTGTTTAGGTAATATCCTTACACATGATAGGTGCTATATGGCGGAACCTATGCAAGCGTGAGTTTCTCCACGGCGTAGTGGTTATGGCTGGAATGAAACTATCCCTCACCAGAGTCGGTACCGAGGAAGAGAAGCATTCGGTGTGTTTATCACGGGTTCCATCGAGGAAAGAAAGAAATAAAGAAAGAAGAAAGTTTAAGGCATAAATGTTTAAGACATAAATTGATTTTTTAATTGTATGAAGTATTTATTATAAAGAAAGAAAGTTTAAGGCATAAATGTTTACGGCATAAATTGATTTTAATTGTATAAGTATTTATTTCTTAGATATATCTTGAAAATGTTATTTTAATGAAAATGTACACTCCTTTGGGCTCCTTTAGCTCATTCTTTTCGTATGTTTCAAAATATTTTAGGACTCGAGGCAGGTGCCGTTCGAGTACCCTCTGATAATAGTGATTGAGCCATTGAGGAGGCAGTAATTTGTGATTTCATTGTATATACATTTTGCATATTGTATATAGTAGGATATTTTGTCATGTATATATGTATATATGTATATATTTTGAAAAAGGAATACGTGGGCTTGATCCTTGGTGGACGAGGAGTGCGTAGGCGGTCGCTTAAGTCTGCTCAAGCCCCGAATCTTACGATAAAAATGTGCATGGAATTAAGAAGGTTTGAATGTTTGATGATTTGAAATGAAATAATGTATATGTGTATATATTGTGTTTGGTTGGGTTGTGGACGAGGATTCCTAAAATGGAAGTTGAGAAGTTGAGGATTGAAAGATTAGAAGTGTTTTTAAATGTTTTCGCAGGTTTTGTAGAGATTTGAGGAAGAAGTCAGAAAAATAGAGGAAACTTTAGTGGAATTTTGCAGAAAAATCTAAGTGTTTGAAAAAAACAAGAAAGAAAAGAAAAAAATTTTGCCGCTTTCGCATTATTTTCTAAAGATATGTTAAAGTTGGCAAGGGTTAAATCATAGTTTTATTTAGTTGTTTGAGGAAAGTTTCTATATCCATTGGAGTGTCGGGAGGTCCCCTCGGGTTCATGAGGTTAATCCGGGTCGGGATCCTTCATTGACGAGAGAGCAAGTAAATTGCACATCGAGGGGAATGAGATTAAAGCCTATGACAAAAGAATCACCTTAATGGCAACCCAACCTAGTTGACTAGAGATCCTAAGATCTAGGTTCAAAGGGACAACCAAATTATGCATGATTCAAAAGAAGCACTAAGGAGATAATCTCTTCTACCTATTCCTATGATAAACTAGTGCTGCCTGCAGAGTCTATTAGGGTTAGCTATGCTTTTAATGATTCTTATAACTTGGAAAATCCAAGTGGGATATTGTAGGATATTCCTAATAGGAGTCACCTATATGGGTGTGAAGAAGCTAGCTTTGTGAGAACATAAAGGTTGAATTCTCACAAGCGCTCGTAATGAAAACTAGGAGTTGTTAGGGGTCAAAATGAACTTTAATCATGAGAGCAATTGTGTTAGGAAAGAAAGAGACTATGTGAAGTCTATTTGATCTGATTTATCAAACAGCTAAATAGTTCAGGACATCACGTTCGCTGTTGTGGAAATATATGCGATGGGCTTTCGCACAAAGGGAAGGTTCGAGGCGAGCTACCTATCTCGTGCGATCTTTCCAAAAGATGTACTCTACATAGTGTCGGCGTATCATTTGCATACTAATAGCCAATTTTCCATTCATGTAGAGGTGTTGGACCCAGAAACAATTTTTTTAAGGCGTAAAAACTGAGTTGTTGGTTGACTTTGAGCCTAAATTAAAATTAGGACCAGTTGTTATTTTTTTAACGGTATTTACGACACCCCAAGCCCAGGTGTCCGTTGACAACAGTAAACTGCGGAATACTCGTGAATGTTGGGTGTTGAGCACTATTCACGAAAAGGAATTGGGGCGAGTCTCCTTTTGTGCGAGGAGCTCTGCCTAAAGTCACATAACTTTGTCCCCGAAGCGACACATAAGACATACATAATTAAACGACCACTTGGGCCCCAACTGACAATACTCATCAATACACATCACTATATCACAACCTTTCGAGTTAATAATTCCTCTTATTTAGACATGTATTAAAATTCTAAATTCTAATACATATCATACATCATCAAAACCATAGAAAGCCCCGCAACCAGGCTTTCTTCAAAATCGGCACTAAAGTAAAGTCGTCTCACGTCGCTCCTGTTACGAAATAATATATTCTCGACGGGGTGAGCTAATGCTCTGATAGTGGAATCGTAAATGGGTTCTGAAGCTAAGTCGCGCGTATGCAATGATCATGTAACACACACTCAAGCCAATGCATTGATCTGCTTGAATGTCTGCATGACCCGACCCCATGTCCCAGTCCTCAACGACCCTCACACTTGCCTAAGCCATGTATGAAAAATAATCGAGTCTTTCTTTTCTTTCATGTAAATGCGCTCACTTTCTAATTTACAGGTTACGCAGATTGCATGTAAAGTATCATGCCATTTCAGCAAATTCATATAACACATGCAAATATATCATCATGCATATATTTACATAATTTAAATCTCAACAACATGATATATAAATTATCAATCATTACACCAAAATTAGCTGCATGGGCTAATTAACAAACACGAACAGATAATTTGAATTGCTGAGTAATCACATTTTACCGCAAAATATTTTGTAGAGCAGTATTCCGTGAACGGTGAAACCTCGGGTTCTTAGTTCGCGCCCGATCATCAATCATGGTTTCACTTTGTGAACGGAAATCCCATGGCCATTAGGCCTCTACTTCCCGCAACACACAATTTATTTCATAATTTATGAAACAAACACCCCGAAAACAGCCACAACCACAATCCTTGGAGCGGCTCAAGGGCTTCAAAAATTCCAACAATTCAATCCCACAGTTTAGGACCGATCAAAGCAGCCTCAGACTCAAATCAGCTCAATCATCCACAAAACACTTAAATAAAAATTGTAACTCAGAGCAGGATAAAACCCCTACCTCCGCGGAGTTTGTCGAAACTCCGAGAAATCGTGTCCCCCGCTTTGCCGTCACCGCGTGAAACGACTTCATGCTTTGCTCAGAGAATTTCGACCCGGTCAGATCTTTCGGGATCTTTAGAGAGAAGGTGCTCTCTCTCTAAAAAAATTACAAAATCTAAGCCCTTGCATCTCTCAGTGCGCACAATGCCCCGATTTGGTTCTTTTAATTTGTTTGGAGAAGACAACTATTCACATTTGTGTTTTTCCATTAAACTTTCAAATAATGCCCATTATGTCCCTTCTCTTGGATTTTTGACACTTGGCATTATTTCGGCCGTCCATTTCCATCATCTCTCTACTCATGCAACTTATGTCATATGAGTACATGTTATAGGTAACTTTTGTCACATCACATGTCGTTTCTGACTACCAGATACTCGATCTCGAAAAGCGTGCAAATTCGATTAATCTCGAATTCGATGAGTCGACGTGTTAGCTAGATTTCGCGAGATGATTCCAACAGTGAAATCCATTTCATCATCTAAGTTCTATAAAAATTTCGGATTTTTTTTTACCGAAATTACGATTTTACCCTTTTTCCAGAAAATAGAATTTTCTCGGGTCTTACAATTTCATGGTTTCATATTCTACTAAATGAGGAGAATAATGTAGTATATTAATTTGCTCAAATCGAGTAAGAAATGAATGAGAAAATAGTCTCCCAAGTGACCCTCTTGAAAATGTGCTGTTTAGACTTTCAGTTTGAGTTGTGTCCGTTCATGAAAAGGTGTTGTCTGGACTTTTAGTTTGAGTTGTGTTCGTTCATGAAAAGGTGCTGTTTGGACTTTCATTTTGAGTTGTGCCTTTTCATTTTGAGTTGTGTCTTTAGGATGGTAGTATCTAGGAAAGTCACCAAGAGATACATAAATACTTAGGTTCATTGTCATTTGAAAAAAAAGCAAGCAATTTAAGTGTTTTTCATTAAATAAACAATGCTAAGATAGCCTTTAGTGCATTATTTTGACATTTAAGCGGAGTGCGGTCGGAGAGTACAAAACATAGTTTGGTTTCTTCGGACGAGATAGATTGAAGTGCTACTTCTATATGTGTGAAGTCATTGTATCGGAGGCGAGCGGCTTGGTATTCCCATAAGCACCAGAGTGAGGCGAAATCTATCTTAAGGACATAGTGTCCAAACAGCCTTGATCTGCCTAAGTTCTATCACGGTTTTGTTAACGATCGGATTAGTATCTAGTTTGCATATATCAGAAACTGTTACGTGTAACACTTTCATGTCACACTTTATCTTTTTTGTGTAACACTTCTATATAACTGTTTCACATTTACTTGTTACTATTTTAGTATACTTTGCATGTTTCAAAACTAAAATTTCAACCAGTAATTTTACTATATTTGAATACCCTAGAGTCAACACTCCAACACTTTTGAGTATACACTTTTTGTAGAGAATCACTGTTTTTTTTAAGGGATAGCATGAACCATGTAAATCACATTTTTGGTGATGTATGTATAAATATTTTCACATTAATAGCCTTCTCACACATACTTTTCCCATTGGAAAGCTCACATGTCATCTTGGCATGATGACAATTGTATAAACATAAAATTCACTTCAATTTATTACTACTTCAACACACATACATATATAAATTACAATGCTTTAGATAACCAAAAAAAAAAAAGAAAACAAAATAAAACAAAAACAAAGAGAGAACAATTAAACCTTTGTAAGTGTAATCAACCAACATAGTCTTCAATGAGGTAAATATTAGTTTCGGTATTGTTGCACAAATTTAATGAGTTGGTCAAAGTTGTGAAATGACTCATGCAGAGTTGACCACCTTTGCAGTATTTGTAAACTGGGAAAAATTCAATTTTTTACGAAAAGGTAAACGGTAATTTCGGTTGGAAACTGGAAATTTTCTAGATCTCGGATAAAAGAAAGCGGACTTCCTTTGTTGAAATCGTCTCGTGAGAAATCGGATTCTGGTCGAATTTTGTCGAATTAGAACGAGTTGGGAGATTCCCGCGTTTCGAGCGGCTTGGTGTCGGGTGTGCGTAGGTGGTGTACGTGGCGTGACCAGTAATGAATCTGTATGTAGCCTTTGGAGATGTAGCGTAGTAAGATGTCATGTAGATGTAGTGGCATAGCAACAATGAATGTTTCATTTAGAGCCATGTGTTACATGGAGAGAAAAAGAAAGAAAATAAAGAGAAAGGAAATAAGGAGATATGAGAAAGGGACAAGTGTGAGGTGGTGGGACAAGGTAGGAAAGTGGGGGGAAACTTCCCCACTTTTGGATCAATTCGGTGGAATGAAAAAGAAAAGAAAACGAGGAAAAGCCAAAAAAAAAGGAAGAAAATCGGACGCCAGGAGAGGAAAAAGGGAAGAAGGAAAAATAGAATTTTTTAGTTACAGCGGTCGAGGCGGTCAGAAATTAAAGTTGGTCATCTGACGGGAAATTTCTGGCGTGGAGTGCGAATCGAGTTTAAGGTCAAACTCCAAGAGGTAGGGGTTTTTCTCCTTCTTTGGTTATTTCTAGCCCAAATGTCATTTAATGGCATGGGTTTCCTTCAGGGCCATGACTGGCCGTGGGATTCAGTCCCAAGATTTTGGGAGAGAATATTGGAAATGTTTGGGACCATTTTCGGGCAGTCCAGGAATGTGTTTGAGATTGATTTTGGTCTCGGGACTGATTGTCTTCGGGTTTTGTTGTGTGTTTTGGTGTTTGAGGCTATTTACGGCCTAAAACAGAGATTCGGTGGTGAACGGAACCAGAATGGTTCACTTCCGTGAGGGATCGAGAGGTGCCTTGTTTTTCTGGGTCCAAGATTTGGGACCATTTTGTGTGTTATTTCTTGGTAATTGAATAACATGCTGGATATGTGAAAAGATCATGTTGATATATGCTATTTGATGTATTAACATGGAATGTGTGATGGATGAAAAAATTATATGTAGAAAATATAGTTACCCATGATTTATAAATGTTACATGTATTGAAAATGGCATTCTGCATTTCCTTATGAGGACTGCTCATATAGTATTGGGTGTGTGTGTGCGAAGATAGTAGTCGTCGCCCATTCTTGGTGAATAGGTGATGAGCTTGGAAATGGGACAATGTCCAAAATTGAGACTCACAATTGCATAACATGAAAAAAGGAAAAAAAAAAAAACAACGTGTGTTGGATGGAGCAAGATGGGGTAGATCTCCTCCCAGGGTGAAAGACCCAATATATTCGCGGTTGGACATGATCACCGACAGTGAAAGACCGTAAAAATGTTGGAAAGGCGCGTGGCGTCCTATGGTGTAAACCCGAAAATCCGTGGCCCACAAATACATAAACACACGGGATTTGATTAAATCAAATGAACATTGGAGGTTGTCCAATGGGTTATGAGATTTAAAACCAAAAAGCTTTTGTTTTGGAAAAAAAAAAAGGATTATTGGGTGAAACACCCGGTAATGACTTTGCTTGGCGTTAGCGTGAGAGAGTCGGTGAGTTCGGGACATGGGATAGGGTGAGTCACATTTTCATCCATGTATAGACATTCAGTGGAATGTGTATATTTTTTGCTTGAATGTATGTCTGTTTACCATTACGTAATGCGCTTAGGTGGGGAGTAGCCTGCGTAGGAGGGAATTCCTCTACTTGGGCATTATTCACCGATCGGCGAAAATATTTTTAAGGTCTTTGGAAGTACAGGAGGTGGAATTTCATTTAGGGGTATGTATGGACCCCAAGGGGAAGAAGGGGCGGGATTTTGGCTTTGTAATGTAGATGGTAATATTCTGGATAGGATATCTAATTTTGTATATGTAAATGAGAAGTTTTGTAATAAAAACTTATTTTTGGACTTGTTCAGTGTAGTGTTAATAGCTTTCCCAGAATTTATACTACCTTCAAAATGTGTATAGAGGCTGTAGGATTGAATCAAATGCTTTGGGAGAGAGTTGGAGGTGCGGAAAACTGAAAATTCTTGCCCATTTCGGGTTTGAATTCGCTAAGAGGTTTTCTCTATTGTGATGGGGATTTTACGAGCCTTTGTGTCACGACATGGTTCTTTGTGTGTGACATAGTTCTAAGGCTACAAAGGGGTGTTTGGGTCGTGACGAGTTCTCTGGTCAGTAATGAGTTGCCTTATTATGGTTTTGTGCGACGAGGGCCCTCTACATCTGCGTAGCCAGTGTTTTATTCTCAATCGTGATGATATGTGATAAGGGGATCACTGTCACGGCCAAGGAGCAGAGGCGAGAGCAAAGCGGAATTCGCGACCGAGCTTGGGTGGTCGAGTTTTCGTGTCGCGATAGGAAGTTTGTTGTGTCGCGATAGGATTTCATAGGGTTGTGTCGCGATAGAGCAATTCTATGTCACGACATAGTTGGTCTGGTTGGGACGATTCTGCGTCTTATGCCCGAGGATTTTGGAATCCTGTGAGTTAGCGGGCGAGGAATTTTGCATCGCGACGAGAATGTTTCTATGTCGCGATAGAGTGTGGCCAAATGGAGAGAATTATGTCTGCTCGCGGTTCTATGTCGCGACATAGTTGAGTCTGAACCCCGGGCCGGGCGGAAGCCTTATGTCTCTAGGGATATTTTGATTAGCGACAGAGTTGACCAAGGTAAGGAGGAGTTATGTCGCGACATAGCAGTTCTATGTCTCGACAAAGTTGGCTAGAATAGGAGGTATTAATACGGAGGATTTGGGTAGCGGCGGGCTGCCACGATAAAGCCCGGGACGTGCGCCAGAGCGTGCGTGAGTGCGTGGGATGCGGCGCGGGATAGTCTGACGAGTGAGAAGTTTTCTATCGTGACAGAGCATTTTTGGGTCACGACAGAGTTGGCCAGTATAGGGAGAAATTATGTCGCGACACAATAATTCTATGTCGCGACATAGTTGGCCAGGCTGGGAAGATGTTTGTCGCGATTTAGTATTTTTAGGTCGGGATAGAAACTCCCAAGACATGGGCTTTCCATGTCACGACATAATGTCTATCATGGCGATTGGAGACGCGGTGTCAGTGTCGCAACCGAGGCTAGAGTAGACACGGCCCGGTATAAACTTCGAAAATTCCATTTTCTAAGAAAGGGTAAAACAGTAATTTCGATTAAAAATATGGAATCTTCCTAGATCTCGGATGACAAAACGGACTTCACCGTTGGAACCATCTCGCGAAATCTAGGTATCTAGTCGAATTTCGTTGAATTCCGAAACAATTGGAATTTCACGTTTTTCGAGGCACCAAGGGTAACAAATGACACTTGACACTTGTTTGGGTGACTCACGTTGAGCCACGTGTCAAATGGAGGGAAAAAGTAAAAAATTCCAAGGGGTGGCCATGTGTCACCACCTAAGAGGGTGGAAATCCAAAATGAGCCAATGGTGAGGTGACACATAGCAAGGCGGGTACATCCCACTTGAGTGGTTGAGCTAAACTAGTAGAGAGAGGGGAAGAGTGGAGAGAAGAAGAGAAAAGAGAGAAAAGAAGAGAAGAGGAGATAGAGGTTCCTCATTCTCTCTAGTTTTTTTTTTTTTTTCAGCGAGGAGATCCGTCGTTAGCGTTAAATCGCATAGGAAACTGAAAATGCGGGATTTTCGCAAGCTACGAGAGGTAGGGGAGTTTTCCTACTTAGTTTTTATTCTTAGCTTAAAATCCATCTAATGGTGTGGTTTTGGGTTCCTCGGGGCCATGAATGGCCCTAGTGTTTAGTCCCAAAATTTTAGGATCGAAGGTGGAAATGTTCGGGACTGAATGCATGGATTCAATTGTGCGAAGGCGGTTTCGGGTCCCGGGACAAGCGGGCCGTGACTAGGTTTTGGTCGCAACCCGGTAGGACTGACAAGCCGTCAGCGCTCACCACGAGGGCGTGCGACATGCCAGGGCGCATGCGCGAGCGAGCCTTGCGACCGCGCTTGGCTGGGCGGTGCGATACGAGCGTGTCTTGTCTGTGTAATCGAGGACTGGGCGCGCAACGGCGCCGATTGCGGCATAGCTGTCGTGGCGAGAGTTCTACGTAGCGACAAAGGACTAGTTCTGGAGAAAGAAAAAAAAAAGGAAAAAAAAAAAAAAATTTATTTTTTTATTTTTTTGTTTTTTTGCGTGTTTTTAAATGTTGAGGCCAGATGATGCCTCGTTGGATTGAGATCCCAATTCAAGGATCCTTTACGTGCTATTGCTTGATAATTGAATAACATGCAGAGTGTGAAAATTTTATGTCGATGCATGCTCGTTGAAGTGTTGACATGATGAATGAAAATTATTTTCCATAAATTGGAAATGATGTATGTAACTTAATATGGCATACTTGCATTCTATATGCACGATAACATCGCGTTGAGTTGGGTGTGAGTGCATAGTGATGGTTGATTCACCATTCTTGGTAAATGTGTGGTGGGCTTGAAAATGGGACAACGTCTAGAATCGAGACTCACGGTGGTGTAAAACAATAATAATAATAAATCACATGTGTTGGGCGTAGCAAGATGGGGTAGATCCAACCCCCCCACCCACAAGGTGAAAGACCCAAATCTACACACGGTTAGATATGATCACCGTCGGTGAAAGTCCTTAAAAAAGTTGGGAAGGCGTGTGATATTCCCATGGTGAGAACCCAAAAATACGCAGCCCACAAATAAACACAAGAGAATTTGATAAAATTCAAATGAGTATTAGGTCGTCCGATAGGTCAGTCTTTGGGTGAAGCACTGATGGCCGGTTTTCACACGTAAGTTGTAAGGTGTGAGGAGTCTGTCGGGACTCGGGTTGTGGGCATGAGGAGTCACATCTCATGCATATCATTAATATTTCATGTAGGATTAAATTATTTATGTGGAATATGAATGGATGTTTTGTGTATGTCATTGCATGTGCATTTTAGGCAGGGAGTAGCCCTTGTAGGAAAATTTTCTACTAGGCGTTGCTCACCTCGTCGTGGGTAAATATGTTTCAGGTATTGAAGGTGTATCGGGAGCCGAAACAGGTCTAAGGACTTAGTTGTGAAAAAGATCGGATTGTGGCCTATTCCCATATTTTGTGTTGTTATGGACCGAATGTCAAGTTTTATGATGTAAATAATAAGTTTTGTAATAAAAAAATTTAGTTCGGACTGGTTTAGTGTAGAGTGATATTTTCTGGACATTATCTTGTTGTTAATTGGCCATAGAAATGGTAGTATTTGATGGAAATGTAGGGAAGAAAATTGGAAATTGTAGAGAAGAGAGAAGAATGGGCTCTGCCCGTTTTAAGTTCTCTGTCGACAGTGGTTCCTGCAGCCGGCGACGAGATCTTCAACAATGGGTTGCGATAGGAAATTCTTGGTTGCGACGGGAAGGCGGAGGCCAGCGCGAGGCGACTTACGCCCCTGGCGTGCGCGGGACATACGCGACGCCAGGCCTGTCGGCGACAAAGATCCCTCCATGCGACGAGTGCAGCGCCTTGTCAGCGAGCCTGGCCGGCACCGACTTCGCCAGCGGATGCACCCGCAGCGCGCGACAAGCGTCGCATATGACGCGTTATTGTGTGTGGTAATTAGGCGTGTTCGGACTCCGTCTTTCAGTTGCTACGGGCCCCGAAGCGACGAGACTAGCGGGTTTGCTCTTGTGGCGAGTTGATTAGTAGCAAAAATAAAATAAAATAAAAATAAAAAATTCCCAGGCTGACCCGGGGAATTGGGGTGTCACATTGAACAATGCGAGCCGCAACGGGCACAACACTGGCAGCGTCCGTGCTGCGATAGAGGAATTCTGCATGCGGCAGGACCTAGACGGTGCGTGAGGAGTTATGTGCGTGACAGGACTTATCGATAACCAAAAAAATGATCCCCGGGATTTGGGGCGTCACACCAACCATATCGTTCGGATGATAAGTAGTAGCTAACAAAAAGGTTCAATCAAGATCGAGGACATTGTAGTCATAGTAAGGGTTCTACTCAAGAACCTAATATTATATGAAAAAAATGAAATTGACGAAGTCACACATATCACCATTGAACTTTTCATGATCCGTGACTTCTGCTTAATGCACAATCTTGTAATGATATTAGTTTTCATTTGCAACTATTATCCTTTACAAGTGGATACAAAGTGTAATCTCCATGTTTACAACAACAACAACACCCATAAATGCTAGTAAAATAGGATGTTTGGCGAGAGCCTTTGTTAAAGACATTAAGGCAATATAAGATTCAGCAGAATTATTCAAACAAAACCCTTGTATAATAATATCCCAAAAACAAAAAGAATATAACCTTGAACTTGTTCAAATTTATTCTGAAAAGTTTGATTGAATCATTCTTTATTTTAAGTTTAAACCAGAAAAATATAAAAAATATAATAAGTATATGATACTTAATTTCTCTACATATTCTGACATAGAAAACCTTGCATCTTGATATATGTACAGGATAATAATTCTTTGTCCAATAAAAAAGTTCCATAAATTTGAACGTTTTAGTCAGAAAAGTTCCATTTTTCCTTTTACGTTCATTGAGAGATTTTTTGGGTCAATGAAGATAAGAGAAGGAAAGGTTTTGAGGTAACAACGTTGGTGAGAAAATATTTCAGGTTTTGTAAAAATATATTTTAGTGAATTTTGTTAATTCAGGTCAATAGTGTTAATAAAATTGTAATGTTTGGATTTTTAATTTTTGAAAAATTCACTTCGCATAGGGTGCATTTATGATAAAAATAAAAAGACTTTCAGATAATCAAAAAGCTTATTTTTTATTGTTAAATCTAATGATATTTTTTAGATATCTTATTAATCTGGTTTATCTTATAAGGTCTCTAAAACAACGTAATATTTAAGTTATTTACTTAAAATTTATCTCTTAATTTTTAATTTAATTATTAAAATTATTTACTAAAATTAACTTAAAATTTATTACGAATCATCAATTTTACATATTTACCCATACTAATTTTAACTAATAATTATTCTTTTATTATTGTTAATAATACATTTATTTATTAAACATCATCCTATTAGGGGATTACTGATGCATAAGATAATTACAAAAATATGTGCTGTGAAATGTGAATTGTGAATGTAAAACCATGTATATGACTTTTCAAAAAAGAAAAACAAAACCATGCATATGAAATATGCTTTTAGTGAATAAGTGCAATGGAGGTAAAAGAGATATGAGATCAAAAAATAAATTAACTATTTTAACCAAAGTTTTCAAAATGGAAGAGCTGTTGAATGAAAGCTGTTATCAGCTGAATTGAGCAATTAATGGGTGATGTTATATAAATATATTTTATATATTATAAGTTTAAATGTATATAATTGAAAATTTCAGTAATGTTTTATTTTTTATATTTTATATATGGAACTAAATAATAAGAATAAATATAAAGTATTAATTTTTATTAAATAAAACATATAATGTATATTTAGGATAGAAAAAAAATTATAATATTCAATTAAATTTACAATTTTATATATTTTGTTATCTTTAACTTTTAAAAATAATTATTTTAATTAATTGATATCATTTCCATATTTATAATCGAATCGTTAGCATAAAAATGAACGTTATTGAAAATATATCATAAAAATTATTATGTTCGGAGATTATATATCATAAAAATTATTATCTTGGGAGATTTTATATCATAAAAATGAACGTTATAATCGAATAGTTATCATAAAAATGAACGTTTAGTCAGAAGCTTCCATTTTTCCTTTTACGTTCATTGAGAGATTTTCTGGGTTGATGAAGATTCTGTAGGAAAGATTTTGAGGGAGCGTTTTTGGATTTTTGAATTTATTAAAATATATTTTAGTGAATTTGTTAATTTGGGTCGATAGTGTTAATAAAATTGTAATGTTTGGATTTTTACTGTTTGAAAAAAACACTTCACAAGCGGCGGAGCAAAATTCTTGAGATCAGCAATATATATATATATATATATATATATTTGATGTCTTCAAAATCGGAATTAGGGTTTTCCGTGACTAGAATCTAATCACGAATCAGCAAATGTTATTAGAAAAGAAGGTTTTGAAAGAAATGGATCCTTTCCTACCAAGATTTTTACACCATTAACCCCACCCAGAAGTAGAGGGAAAAATGGAACTTTCTCTTACTAGGGTTATCAGAGAGTGTTCCGCAAATGATATTAGAAAAGAAGGAATTAAAATAAATAGATCCTTTCCTACCCAGATTTTACACCAGTAACCCCACCCAGAAAGACTTTACGAAACGGTTGAAATATTAGAAAAGAAATAGATCATTTCATACCCAGATTAGAGCAGAACGGAAGCTATTAAAAGAAATAGATCCTTTCCTACCTAGATTTGAGCCAGAAAATAAAGTCTGGGGCACTTTCTCTCACTAGGGTTTTCCCAAAGAAATAGATCCTTTCCTACCCAGATTTGAGCCAGAAAATCAACTCAGGGGCACTTTCTCCCACTAGGGCTTTCTCTCACTAAAACTTCACAAACCGAGAAAATTTCTTCAGAGTTAGATATATTTGATGTTCTCAAAATCGAAATCAGGGTTTTCCGTAACTGTTGCAAATGATATTAGAAGAGATGGTATTGAAAGAAATAGATTCTTTCCTACTCGGATATTCACCAACCCAGTAAATCTTTAAAGTAGAAGGAAAAATGGAACTTTTGTATCAATGAATTTCACAAACTTTTTGGGACTGATATATGTTTTTGGATGTTCTCAAAAGTAGTAGTAGTGCATGTTGAGTTTGTAGAGGTTACAATTTACTTATGAAAGAAAAGAGAGAAAGGGAGGAGAAATGATACCTGTGAGTCTGCAGCATACTAACTTGCTGAGCTTTTGGCACCAACAGGCAGACCGGCCAATTACTAAGAAACATGAAGAAGATGAAGAAGATAAAAAGAGAAAGGAGAAAATAAAGTGGAACAGATCAGCAAAAAGTACTTTCCTGTCTTAAGAGGAAGGGTTTTAAGGGAGGGCATTGAGAGGGAATGACAAAAGCGACTTTAATTCTTGTCTTAATCACAAACACACGCTTGTCTTTCATAGTCTTACGTATCCACTTTTCTTTTTTCTTATAAACCAATAATGGGGGAAATTATGTTTTTTGCCCGGATACAACCACTTACCAACCATATGCATCACCTTTAAGACAACATTCTCCAATAAAAACATATTTATCAAAATTTGGTCCCAACAATATGTTAGTTCCTATGACTATTAAGGTAGTACCTATAGTTTCTTAAGATAGTATTTCAAGTATGTTAGGGTCATAACTAAGCTCCAATAAAGCTAACCATTGGGGTTCAATTATGTATTGAGCTACAAATACTCACACCAAAACATGCCTAGAAGTCACAAATTAATCATTTTAATTATTTAAATAAATTAAATGAAATATCGAAAACTTTATTACATAAGTAAAAAATTATTGAAATCAAATATTAAAATTTTATTTAAAATATAATAAAACACTTTTAACAACAAACAATTTTTAAACATATTGAAAGAATTTGAGATGTATATCATAATTATATTTATCATAATCATACCTACCTTAATTAAATTTATGAAATATTTTTTATATGCTTATTATTCTTAATTTTATCAATTTTTTAGTGTTTAAAATATTTTTATGAATTTTGATTTTTGAACCATTTATTATATGGATTTTTTTTTTTTAAATATACATCAAGATATTTTCGATGCATTTTTTATATTTTCTTTTTTGATACTTTTATCAAATCAAAATATATTTATCAATATTTTGATCATTGTATAAAACCGTATAACTAACTTGAGTAATGTGAGATTTCCACGTGTTCAACAAATAGGTTTTAGTTGCATTATTGAAATTTTTTTTAATATTTTATAATTTAACATGAAATTCATTATCATTTTTTAAAAAACATGAAATTTATTATTATTTTATTTGTTCATATTATTTTTTAAAATATTATAATTCCTTTATCCTTTTAATCTTGTTAAGATATTAAAGACATAAATTTCATTTTAAAATATAAAATAAAATTAATTCAATAATATAAATTATTTACCTAATTTTTTTAATAATTTTAATTATTTAAAGAAATGAAAGTAAATATAAAAAAGTTATTCCATGACTAATATAATTTTAGACATCAAAATTTAAAAATAATTAATATTTTTTTAAAGGTAATAAGACACTTTTTAACAAAAACAAATTTCGAAATTTTAAAATAAAAAAAATTTAAAAGGTAAAAAAAATCTCTTATGAGAGCATCTCCAAGAGGCTAGCTAAACCCCTCCCCTTAGCTATTTTAGCTGCATTTCTTCCCAAAAATCCACTCCAAGAGGTTAGCTATTTCATTATCTATTTCCCATACTCTTAATTTTACTATCTATTTTTCCATACTCATCATTTGGCTATTCATGCCTCCCATGGCCCTCATTTCTCTCCCTCTTAAAAAATAGTAAAGCAAAATTATTAAACAATTAGAACAAAAATTTAAACAACATTGAAAAATAGAAAATTAAAATTAATGTACAAAACAGAAGGTCTCGAAAATTAAATCGAAAAAAATAAAAACAAATTATGAGAAATTATGAAACAATTAGAACACAAATTTAATTGTTATAATATATGTAATATAGTTTAAGTGTATATTTTTTTATTTTTTTTTTATTTTTCTCAATATTAATAATTCAAAGAACGCCTACTGCCACGGTGAGCAACGCTTCACTACAAGAGAAAGCAGAGAAAATGAAAAATGCAAGAAATGAAAGAGAAGATCGAATAATGTATTTTGAAAGATGAGTTGCATGCCTCAATTGTGTCTAATATTATCACCGCTAAATGGAAATATTGGGAAAGAAGATAATTCAAATTTTATCACAGAATATTACCGCTGCACAGCTGTCATTAAAAATTCAAATTTTAAAATTTTGAATTTCATCATCAGAATATGATCGTTATTAAAAAAATTTAAAATTGCATTCCGATGATGTGTGGCATAACACATGTGACGCCCCGAATCCAGGGGGTCGTTGACTACCGTCAACCCACTTGAGGAAACACTTGTGAATGTCGGATGACGGAGCATCTCTCCACCAATCGGGCGAAGTCTCCTTTGTACAGGGAGCTCTACCTAAATACAACACTTGTCCCAATCAACATTCACAAGATACATATATGAGTAAAAACGGCCTCTTGGGCCCATACTACAATACTCATCATCAATGTAAACCAACTATATCCAATAGTTTCAAGAGTCAAAAGTTTACTCTTAGCAAAACATATTAAAATTCAAAATTTAATACTTGAATACATAATGATAACAAAGCCCTGACGACTTTCTTCTCAAACTAAATGCTATAGTGAGCACCGTCTCCTCGTCGCTCCACAGCCTGAAATGATATAATTCCCTCGACAGGGTGAGCTAATGCTCAGTAGTAGAATCACCCTAAATGGGCTACTCTCCACCTAAGTGCATATGCAATGCTCCAAAGTAAACACACATTCAAGCAAATGCATGAAGTCTATGAATGCCCTAATTGATCAACTCATATCCCGAGTCCTCACCAGAGCTCCCTCACACTTACCTAAGCCACGTGTAGAGATCATTATTTTCAAAACAAAGATGTTGTTTTTTAAAGTGGACTACCATCCCAGATATTAGTAATTGGACCGACCTCGATGTTATATTTAGTGGACTACCCTCAGTGTATATCAATTGGGCGACTCAGGCGATTGATATTTTGTATGGACACCTCCCGATATAAGTAATGGGACTAACTCCGATATATTTGTTATTATTAGTCAACCCTCGAGAAACCACTCTCTCAATGAACCATCTCGTACTCCTCCTATCGCTCTAGGTGCTTGATTGCATATGAATGCATGATGCCAATTCCAATATAATTATATAACACATGCAAATATATAATCATGAATATATTCACATAATTTAAATCACACAAACATATCATGTAATTTCACAATCCATTATCTCAAAAATTAGCTCACATGGGCTAATGATCAAACACGAGCAATTCAACTTGAATTACTCGACCAAACACGGTTTACCACAAAAGTTTATTTTCGTGTCACTATTCATATGAACAGTAAAACCCTCGGGTTTACTATTCCCATCCACTCATCAATTCATCGGTTCACTTTGGGAACTCGAATTTCATGGCCATTTCCGGCCTCACACACATCACAATACAATTTAAAGCACACATTTCACCATGATAACCCAAACAACCATTGGGCAGTCACGGGCGTATTGAGTTTCTAAAATTTCAATAATTACGATCCCGAGTTTTAGGGTAGATCAAATGACGTTCAAGGCCTTAAACAACCCAAGCATCATAAATACACTTAAACAAAGTGTAATGAAACTCAAGTAGGGGCTACCTCACGGGTTGTCAAAAACTCCTGAAACCGGTGCCCATGCGTAGGTCTCGATGCGTAGAGCAGCTTTGCTTCTTGTCCAGACGAATTCCGACGGTCGAATCTCCCGTAAATCTAGAGAGAAGTCTCTCTCTCTCTCACTAGAAAAACAAATCTGGAGCTCACTGTCAATTTCGTTTTCTCCCCCCAGCACGTTTCTCTTTTCCCCTTTTTGAAGAAGATGATCCTATTCCTTATTTTGTCTTTTTTCTAACTTTAAGAATTTAAATAATGACCATTATGTCCCCTAAGCTTGGATTTTCGACATTTAGCACTATCACCGGCCGTCCATTTTCATCATTTCTCTACTCGTACGGCATGGCACCTTAGTACGTGTTATATGTGACTTTTGTCATCAAATATCGTTTTACGGCACAAAGCGCGATGCCTTAAACGATGCCGCTCCGGTATGCTTTGTAATTGACGAAATTCGACGTGCTAGCTAGATTTCGCGGGACGATTCCAACGGTGAAATCCGTTTCATCATCCGAGATCTAGAGAATAAATTTCGGATTTCTGACCGAAATTACGATTTTGCCCTTTTTCCAGAAATTGGAATTTCTCGGGTCTTACAACACATCAACACGTGATGTCATCAATATGGTGATGACATGGCATACTAAATAGTATTTTAAATTTTATTATTGAAAGTTAGTTAATGTTAGTTGAAATGGATAAATTAAAATGAGTAAGCGTTGGGTGACTTTGAAAAAGTGGTTAGTTAAAATAGATAATACAATATTTTAATATATTTTGAGTAGCTGTTTTAGATAGTCTTGTTGGAGATGCTCTGATGCGTTGTAGTGCGTTGTAGTGGTCCACTTCACGCTGGCTCTATCAGCATGTTTGCTAGGATGGACAGGAGTATTTTGGAACTTCATTTCGTACCAGCTTTACATTTATTTTCAAATTAGTGCCTGACACATAATTCTCCCAAAAACCTATATTTTAGAGTTTTAGACGGAAATAATTCGTTTAAAAAAAATTATTAAATTAGTTTGGAAGCAAAAATATTTATCGAAGTAGACGTAATGCGTCATGTTGAGACAGATTGAGAAGCTCAGGAAATTACGGATATGCAATTGGCTATTTGTCATGGATAATGACAATGGGTAATTCAAATGCATTACAATACGTAAGCGGCGACAACTTAGGGTATTTTCTTTTTTTCATTTACACCTAAAGGTGGGGACAACTATGGTATTTATTTATTAGGACACCTAACCTGCATATGCCCCCACCCAGTAGAGGATTAAGATATTTTGAAGAAACTTTAGAATAAGTTAGATTTCAATAGATTATAATATTATCTATCCCCCTGATTCCATGAATTTAAGCTTATTTTGGTAGATATTTTATGATGTTTCAATCTGGTTAGTTGTCAAGAATTTGAATATCCATGCACAGATCAAGTCGACAAATCATTTCTTTTGTTTTATATGGGATTTTAATTAGGACTTTGTTGGGACTTGAAAAGTACTAAGAAAAAAAAAAAGATAGAAAAATAAAGGGAAAAACGGAAAGAAAATAAAATTTGAAGGAAATAAAAAATAAATTTAAACTTAATAAATTAATTATACATATTCATTCATAGTCATTCTCAATTGACGCTATTCATAACAACGGCAATTAAGCTACACTTAAATTTCATTAGTTTATATTTGATACTATTCTTCATACTTTGATTTAATAACCTGTATAAATTTTATTACATATTTTGAGACTAAATATAATAAGTTGAGTATAATTTTCTCAACTAGACTACTAGAAGTATTTGATGTAATATTAACTTATTGAACAAGTATATAACGACCTTAAGATAATGAGGTCATAGGAAAGCCACATGATGGATTATTTAATATATCTTTCTAATTTTGTGAAGATGGTTGATAAATATCAACAATAATATTTCTAAAATCTTTAGAGAATTTTGATAACTAAATTTTTGAATTTATAATATTAATACCTTTCAGCTATATAATTAAAGTTGTATTCATTTCTAATACCCAATAGTAAGTTGAATTTATTTGATAATAGATTAAATAAAATTTATTTCTAATAAGTGTTTGTTTAAAAATTAGACTTTTTTTATAATCATTCTCCATATTGAATTTTTTTAAATTAAAAATGTAAAATGAATTAGGAATAATGCTAAGGTTCCGTAGCCATGAAAGAAGAAGGAAATATCTCGAGTAGTGTTCTTGGAAACCTAGCAATGATTGTCATTGTATTGGTTTCATTAACATTTTTAGTAATACTAGTCCCTAAAAAAAAAGCCTCATTTTTCTTTTAAGAATGGACTAGTAATTATGCATTTGCTAAAACAAAAGAAAACAAATATATGTCTAGAAATAGTATCATGGTGCTCTGTCTTTTGATTTGTTGTTTTTTTTTTTTTTTAATAATCGAAGGGAGCTCAATGAAACAAGGCTAGCAAAGCAACCCCAAAAAGAGTATATAGTATGTATACAAGAGGTGGCCCAAGACCTATACAAAATAAACAAAAAACACAAGCACCATAAACTAAGATCTTTGCAAAGACACCAGCTTTTTGATTATCAAATAATCATAACAGACAACCACACTAGCCGAGGAACACTAACCGATTATGACCTCCATGCATAAACTAAATCATATAAATAAATAAAAACATTATATACAAATATCAATATATATATAAAAATATCAACATATATCAATGAGTCCCATAAGATGACTTCTTTATATTTCTCTTAAGACGGCGCCTAGAATTCACTGACTAGTTGATGCGCAGGGCCCGGTGCGTCTCAGCAGTGACGGGCCCGATGGAGCTAAGAGGAGTCGATGGCGGGGGGCGGGGAGCCGAGGGGCGGTGGTGTCGCGGGAGCGGGGGAGCAGGGAGGCGATGGATGAAGTATCACGACATTATACGTGGAGCACGAGGTTGCCTAGCTGGAAATGCACCCAACTCCTATACAAGGTCAAGGATGGTGTCACCGATGGGAGGCAATGTAGGGGATGATACAAGGTGGGATGATAATGTGATATCTACTGGTATGGAGGCTGGCTCTAGCGACATCGGATATTGTAAAGATATGTAAGTGTCTGGGGGTATGGAAGGTGATGTGTAGAATACGTAGAGTGCAAAAATCTCGGGTGATGGGTAGCGTGAGGGTGTATCGAGTAGGCAATGTCGGTTCCAGGTGTACATAGCCCGTCCTCTCATCTCGACCATGACCTCTCCACCATCACAGACCCACGACCTCACGATCAGCTCTCCTTTCCCTCTCCCTCCCTACCGAATGGGCTACATACGTACTAGAGTGGATGACACCGGAGGTCTAATGGATGGTCCATGTGATGTAGATGCCTCCTGATCATAGTTGGCGATGTGATGCTCTTCTCCAATCTGGTGTAACACTGATCTAATAATATGATATAAGGAGTACACCAAACCGGTGGTAAAATATCGCGAGTAACTAGCTATGTCAACCATGGCAGAGATCTAAATGAACCAACCAAAGAATTATAAATACATAATCTATTGATTCAAATTTGGAAAACACTTTAGAAACACAGGACTCTAACTTACCAAAAGCTGAGTAGTACCTCCGTCTCCTCCCACTTGACTTTTATACTTTTTTTTTTTATTATTATTATTTCTTCTTTTTGTTTCTTTCTCAGATCTCACAATCGGATCCTTGAGTTTTAAATGGGGGCTGAAAACAAAGTTGATCTACTTTCGGCCGAAGAGCTACGCGTGGACCTGCAAAAGTTGAGTTCGACAAACTCCGTGAGAGTGGGTTTTATCCTACTTGAAGTTACACTTTGTTTTAAGTGTTTTGTAATGTTCGGTTGGTTTAAGGGCCTTGAGCTAGCAGTTGGTCGATCCTAAAACTTAGGACCGAATTATTTAGCATTTTAGAGTTTTGGAGCCAATTTGAATTGATCGCGTGGCGTGTAAGCTGTTGGGGTGTTGTTTCATATTTTGTAAATAAATTGTGTTTGGTGAAGTAGGAGGCCACAGGAAATGGGTATGGAATTCGGTTCCACAAAGGCAAGCGTTTGGTGAGTGGGTTGCCCACGGACAGCCTTGATACATTTTTGGGGTATTAAGATCCGAGGTTTGTTTCAGGAATAGTGATACTTGAATAGTGACACATGAATAGTGACATGTGAATAGTGACACATGAATAGTAACATGAATAATGTTCATGAAATATTTTCGTGAGAAATTGTGTTTGGATGAGTAATTCAAATTGAATTGCTCGTGTTTGTTAATTAGCCCACGTGAGCTAATTTTTGTATAATGGATTGAATTGTGTGGAAATGTGGCTGGCTTGAGTTGTATAGGAATTAGTAGGTTAATGCATGAACTTTGTGTATTAACATGATGTCACAATTATATGGAATATAATTGTGTGTGTGAAACCGTGGAAATGGAATAGTGATTTGCTTTCGAGTGAGCTAATTTGGGTGATGTTTGATCCGGATTAGCACATGTGTGTAATTGTAATTGATTGAATATGCATATTTGATATATTGTATAAATGGTTTTGGAAATGGCATAATGCATTTTCATATGCACTGGGTAACCTAGAGATTAGGTGTTAGTGCATGACATGAATTTTCTGCAAAACGAACATGGTTGCGAAAGGAATTTCACAGGATGATATCCGGAGAATTGGGTTGGGAGATGGGCCAGCAAATCATTTCGGATGAGGACCATGTTACGGGCTGTTTGGGTTGTTAATTATGAAATTTATGCTATAAATCATGTGTTGGTTTGTATAAGACCGGAAATGGTCGTGAAATTCGGGTTCACAAAGTGAGCCAGATGATTGAGAATGATGCCAGAAACGATGGCAGAGGGTTTCCTTTGTTCATAGGAATAGTGTTCACAAAATATTTTTGTGAAATAATGTGTTTGGTTGAGTAATTCAAATCGAATTGCTCGTGGTTGTTAATTAGCCCACGTGAGCTAATTTTTGGTGTAATGGAATGTGAAATTGCATAACATGTTTGTGTGATTAAATTATGTAAATGTATATCATGTTATATATATTTGCATGTGTTATATATAATTATGTGGAATTGACATCAGCATGCATTCCATATGCACTGGGGTACCCTAGAACGATGGGAGTGAGTGCATGAGGTGGTTTATTGAGAGAGTGGTTTCAGAGGGTTGTCCACAAAATAGATTATCGGAGTCTGTCCACTATTTATATCGGAGGGTTGTCCACGGTTAAAAACAAAAACCTTTGTTTGGAAATGGTTTTCATTCATGGAAAAATGCATGTTTGAGGGAGTCAGTGAGAACTCGAGGCGTATGGGTGTAAGAGACTTGCGGTATCATCCGAAAAGTTATGTTGCCCAAAGAAGACACACGGTCATGGTTATCACGTAGACTTAGAGTTAAGTGATAGGAGTCGGGAGTGACTCGAGATTTGGATACACCTTTGGGAATTGCATTGGGTGTTGTTGAACCGGCAAGGGCTCAATATATGGATGTCATTCATGACATAGACTAGGTTGACGGTCCATTGGATTGTCAGTGATTGTGACCTTGGGAAGATCGGTTACACCAAGCGGGGAGTTGTGTAGGGTTACATGTTGTGTGGATTATATAGGTGTTAGAGAGGACGAGAGTACGCGAGCATGCGTCTGGATCATAAGTGGCTGGGAGGAACGAATTTCCCTTAGTGGAATTCGCCTACAACAATAGTTATCGGGAGTATACAAATGGCACCATATGAGGCATTGTATGGGAGGCCGTAGATCAAGTTATGTTGGACCAAGGTGGGAGGCGCTCCGTCACGGGTCTTGCTTTCGATTAGAGACACCTCAGGGAATGTGAGCTTTTATGCGTGACGTCTTACCATGACTCAGAATTTGGCGAAGAGTTATGCAGAGGTACGACGTCGACCCTTAGAGTTCGAGGTTGGGGATCACTTCTTCTTAAAAGTGATGCCTAAGAGGGGAGTGGTCAGGTTCGGCAAGCGCGGGAAGTTATCATCGAGGTTTATTGGGCCTTTCGAGATACTCGAGAGGGTAAGCGCTGTAGCGTACCGGTTGGCTTTACCGCCCAGCATGTCAGGTGTCCACGAGGTATTTCACGTCTCCATGCTCGGTATATCGGATCTGGCTTCGTGTGGTGGATTGAGAGACGGATTGGGGTTGACAGATGGGACGCCGAGGAGGGACGGTGTGCGTTTGGATAGCCGTGATCGGGTTTGCGACGCCAAAGCGTGAGGCTAGTGAGGGTCTTTATGGCGGCACTATGGAGTGGATGAGTCAACGTGGGGCGATGAAGCGATCTGGGGCCACTATCCCTTCTTGTTTAGGGATGAAGGTCGTGGTTTAGTCGTCTAATATTTAAATGGTTATGCATGGTAAATTACACGTTGCACATATGCATGTGAGTGTTATGGTGTCCAAAATTCGGGGCGAAATTCTTTTAGGAGAGGAAAATATAAGACAGAAAATTCCAATTTCCGGAAAAATAGCAAAATCGTAATTTTGGTAAAAATCAGAAATTTTTCTAGATCTCGGATGTGAAAGCAGTTTCAGTTGGAATGGAATCTCGCAAATCTAGCTACCACGTCGGTCGACGGTGAATTTACATGTTTTCAAGGCATCGAGTATCGGGTCTTGAGTAAGCGACATTGATGAAAAGTCACATATAACATGTACTCATGTTACACAAGTTGCATGAGTAGAGAATTATGGAAACGGACCCGGTAGAGATAGTACCAAGTGTCAAAATAGTGGAAGCGGGACATAGATGTCATTTTGGAAATTTTAAATGAGGAAAGAGCGAAATAGCCAATAGTGTCATCATGCCTTCAAATTGAGCCAAAACGTGAGGAAGAACCGAGGAAAGAGCGGAAAGTTAGGTTTAAGGGTTTTGTGATTTCTAGAGAGAAAGTGCGCTCTCTCTAGATTTCTGGTGTCGGACCGTCAGTTTCTTGACGAAGGAAGTTGTTACTGCCTTGACGAGGGCAAAGCATGGGCCTTGGGTTTTTTGAGGGAGTTTCGACAAACTCCATGAGTAGGGGTTTCATCCTACTTGTTTGCACTTTATTTAAGTGTTTGTAATGTTTCGGTTGGTTTTGAGGCCTTGAAGCGACCGTTTGATCGGTCAAGCAGGATTGGGTATTCTAAATTTTGGAACTTTTGGGCGTATGTGAAAGCCCGATCCAGCCATTAAGCTGTTTGTGTTGAAATTAAGCATTAAATTGTATGTTGAGTATGTAAGGGCCGGGGAATAGCCATGGAAATGGTTTCAAAAAGTGGAGCAGATGTAAGGATGAGTGGGCTGCCATGGACAGCCCTTGCTCTGTGGGGCGCCAAACTTGATCCAGGGTTTGTGTGAAATGGACAGCGTGCATGTGTTGGGTGCTGAAATTGATGAAATGAATGGCTTGATTTGTGTGGAAATGGATAGGTTAATGCATGAACTTCTTGTATTAATATGATGTCACAATTATATGGAATATAATTGTGTGTATAGGCCATTGGAGATGAAATTGATTTGCTCGATTATAAGAATATAATTGTGTGTATAGGCCATTGGAGATGAGATTGAGTTTAGCTTTCGAGTAGGCTAATTTGGGTGATGATTGATATTAATTTGAATTACATGTGGTGTAATTGTAAATTATGTAAATATATGCATGATGGTATATTTGCATGTATTTGTATATATTGTGTGAAATGGCATAATACATCTCATATGCACAGCGGGGGTAGCCTAGAAATTAGGTGAGTGCATGACATGAAAAATTGAAAGAGAAAACTGGCGTTTTTGAAAGGAATTCCGCGTGATGAATTTAGGAGAATGGGGTTGGGAGGCGGTCAAGCCATATCATTTCGGATAGGGACCATGACTGTTGGAAGGTTCTCCAACACATTCGCCCCTCGGGTAGTCCATATTTTTTACGGATGCTTCGGTAGTATAGTTTTGAAAACAAGAATTGTTTTGAAAAGATGTTTTCTTATCCTTGGCTTGGGCGAGTGTAGGAGTCGGTGAGGACTCGGGACATGGGTTAGTCATTTAGACATTCAAGTAGGATCACAAATTTGCTTGAATGTGTGTTTACTGGGCATTACATATGCACTTGGGTGGAAGCCCACTTGGGAGTGATTCCACTCTTTTGAGCATTAGCTCACCACAGTCGAGGAGTATATCATTTAGTGCAAGGGGGCGCGAGGAGGCAGCTCATCCATAGAGGCAAGCTTTAGAAGCGGGATGTAAGCTGTTTAGTGCAGCATGTATTAGAATGTTTAAACTTTAATATATGTTGTATAAAAATTAAAATTCTAACTCTTGAAACTATGGCATATAGTTGGTATGTTGATGAGTATATTAGTATGGGCCCAAGAGGCCGTTTTCACTCATATAAATGTTATATTGGATTGTTTGGGACAGATTTGTATATGGGTAGAGCTCCCCGTACAAAGGAGACTCTGCGATTTTAGTGAAAGATGTCGGGTCACGGAGCATCCCACGAGTGTTCAGCGAGTTGACGGGTAGTCAACGGGCACCCCGGATTGGGGGCGTCCACAATCTGCGTATAGTATGGAAACTCATATCTTCCCTAAGCAGTGGTGGTGTCATAAAACGTCGTGTAATACAGCGATACCACTACATATATGGATCATGGAAGTCCATCATACCCACCATAGGGGGTGTAGTGATAATCCTACCCGCTCGCGTATCCCATAAGGCAATGTATGGAGCATGATATGTCGCTCAATCTCTCTAGTGTCGTCCATGTGCATCCACTCTATGTAGTTGTTGCTCATAAGAGCAAGATGGAGGTATCTCCTCTTGCCTTGGCCCGAAACAAGACTCGCTACAGACGATGCCACTCAACATTCTCAAAACATATAAATGGTGACATCGTCTACGGATCTCACGATCAGCTAAGCGAGATATTTGGAAGGTACAATTGACCAACTCTCAGAAATATGGGCGCCATAAGACTACACATTTACACTTGACCAGTGAAAACTTTTTATGTCAATATAGATAAAAATTATATAGAACCATACACTTTTACATATATCATTACCCGAGTCAAAGTTTGTGCATCCGATTGATCTCGATGGGAGAGTATCGAATGGGTTATGCACCCATGTCAAGGTACTCTCCATCCAACGCCCCGTGGAATGGCGGCTCGGCTGCAGCTCGGCAGCGGGCTCAGCGTAATCCATCGTCGAGGGCCTGCGGCTGGGTCTCCATCGGCGAGCATCGGCATCATCATCATATGGGCATGAGGATTTGGTGGTGCTAGATATGATGTTGTCCTTGAAATCGGGACGCCCACGTAAAGTCTCTCCCAGAGACCATGGCCCCGAATACTCGTCATGAAATTAAGCAACTGTGGTGTGTTGTGTATGAATTGTAAGTAATAAAAAAATTTTATACACAGCTATCAATGTAATACAACCTCTAATACCGTGTCTATGATCCAAGCTGGCTCGACGCAACTATAATATGTATGTGCTAGTCTTTGCACCACTGACTATAAGTCGCGGTATGTCGAATCTCGTAGTAATGGGGAGAAAGCACAATGACGTGCTCCTTTCTTGTCCCTGGCTTGAAGGATCCCATTAGCTAAGATGAAACCCGCGCGCACTCCACTCTAAGCGACCTCATGCATCGGTGATAGGGTGGATAAGCTAGTCACATAACCAGGATAGAGATAGGATCTTACGAGAGCATTAAGCGGGTGGAAATTTGACTATGACGACTCCCATATAACTGCACATACATTGAGCACACATGTCAATTATTTGCTAGTCGGAGTCGTCGGAGGCCAAGGATGATAGCAACATCCTGTAGTGTGATAGTCATCTCCGTAGACGTGAAGCGTGTGTGTCTCGGGCTGCCATCTCTCGACGAGACAAAGTGATAAGTAGCGATCGATCATGATGTAGTGGCGGTATATACCATAGAATCCTACGCGGATCACGTATGGACGAATACGTGGATTCATCCTCCACATACTGATGAAGGCTTTCATCTACTGGCGAGGGTGAAGTACCTCCTGGAACTATAAGTAACAAAGAAACCAAGTTTATAATTGATTATATATAAAGTACATGGTACAACTAGAAATAATAATTGATAAGTAATAAAATACATGCACCGCTTTCTGTATCTACTAAATTAGGACACATTAATACGTCTTGCAATGCGAGACAAATGGATCCAATGGATACGCATCATGAAGCCCTGCGAACGCCCGTATCTATAACTGGATGTACGAAGGCGGTATAAATATTAATAAAACACATTGGAGGCTGTATAAACATAATTCGCGAAATCCCAATTACAGCGACAATAAATTAAAATAGACACATACATGACCAATGTCTCATTTACTTAAATAGGGTACACTACAATTTCATAATCTAAGAAATACACATTCTTACATAAGTGTTATATAACGCAACTACATTCGTACATTCGTACAAAGGCATTTAATGAACTTGATTTCTATTCTTACAAGACCGTCGATTGTGACCCGGTTATTTTCACAACCCACATGTGATAGTTGTTTTCCCCTCCCTAACGTCCACTTCATTATGCAACCGAGTTGATTTAGGACGTCCACTGCTTATCCGTTTCATTGACTCATGTGGTATAATCGTAGGACCATCATAAAGAGGCCACTCATCTTCATTGAATATTGGATGAAACAAGCGGCGTGTATCATGGAAATCTGTTGCGCGTAGTGTAGTAAACCTTAAAACCCGAAAATCAACACATCGATCTTGACATGCTACTGTGATATGGCTACATGGAAATGCCTATCAATGTCTTTCCACATGTGCAATTTTGTCATGTAAGTTGAGCGATGTGTTCCGGCCTTTCCTTGACTTGACATGAAATCATTTTTATCGTGATCGTAAAGAACAATTTCCATCAAACGACCTTAACAACCACGATACAGATACGAGCATCAACATATGGAGTGAACTGCTCATCAGATGCCAATCTATTAGCACCTAGTTCCCATCTTGCAACAAAGTAACTGTTAAGGTGAAAGAAGGTCAACTGTACTAATGTAGTTAATGGTAAGCTATGAGCTCCTTTAAGAACACTGCTAAATACCTCCAACATGTTGGTTGTCATTATCCCATATCTTCGACCTCCATCATGTGAAAGAGCCCATAACTAAAGGGTTGCCTCAACCATTGTTATTATGACATTAATTCTCCCAAATTGTAGTCATATGCTTATTAATTTGCATTCACGTACTCGCTAAAATGCTCTTGCATACCAAATTCTTCAAGTTTATCTTTGACAGGTCATAAAATTGCTTGCGAATGGCGCATGCAAATCTTTGTGTGATGTTAAGATAGTGTAGCGTCAGCGAGATGGGGATCGGTTGACTCTTTATATAATACTGTAGATGTTTGTCGGATATAACACAAATCCCGTCCATTTGAGTTACTGTATTACGATACACATGCCAGAACCATCCTCAACTACTCCCATTCATGACTATATTAGAAAATTCAGTAAACAACTTATTATTTTCGTCACACCCCATAGCAATCAATAAAGTGGCTTTATACTTCCCATACAAATGTGTACTATCAATACTCATTAAGGGACGACAATGTTCGAACCCTCCAATAGATGGCTTGAATGACCAGAAAACGAGTTGGAATATCTCAGTGTTTGGCATATTAATGTCACATGTTTTCCAAATTACAACACATCCAAGATTTGCTTGCTCTATGGCTAAGAACAAACGTGGCAGCTGTGTATATGACTGAGAAAAGTCACCAAATAACTGTCTAAGTGCTTTATGCTTTCCATCCAACGCCTTTTTGTATGATATTTCATATCCCCATTTCTCATCCACACTTGCTTGAATAGCGGTAGTAGTCGATGAATTGTGCCTTAATTATTGCCTTTATATGGCAACTGACCACATTTGAGTCGGTGATGATGATCGGTTCAGCGAGATTAAACCGCAATGTAGCCCTTTATATTTGTTGATAACAAATAAGCAAGTATCTTTCACAACCATGGCATGAAGCTTCCATAGACATTGACATTCTTGGCCTTCTTACATCTTAAAGCGGCTTGATTTTTTGAGGATGCGGCAGCGACAAACTCTTGGCGTGCTTTAATTGGAATGAAATGCTACAGCCTCTTGCAAATCAAATTGTGAATTAAAAACTTGGCCAACTACAAATTCTCCACTCAAATAACCAGTACTATTTTGCACCCATGGAGTCCACGCACTTGATGTAAAACCCGAGAAAAATTCAATTTTTCTGAAAAATGGTAAAACGGTAATTTCAGTTGAAAACCGAAAAATTTCTAGATCTCGGATGACGAAATGGATTGTGCTTGAAAGTTAGAACCGTCTCGAAATCTAGTGACCGAGAAAATTTCGTTAGTGCGAGGACAATCGAGAATATCTTGTAATTTACGGGTGATAAATGTCGATGACTTAGGGGCGAGATTTTTACGAAAATCTCGGAAGTTAGGAAGTGGCTTGATTTAAGTTCATTTACAATAAAGTGAACTAAAAATAAATAAATTGTTTCGGGTAAAAACGGACCCGAATAAAGCAATATGAACCATGTATTCAAAATGATAATAATAATAATAATAATAATATGATTATTATTGTGTATATTATTAATGTATAATATAATAATAATAAATGGAAAAACAAAGATAAAAAGGCAAACGGAGGAGAGCGTCGGGGGAGGGAGAGTGCATTAGAGAGAGAGAGAAAATTATTTTTATTTTTTCTTCTCTTCGCTTCTTTCTCAGATCTACGAAAATCGGACCTCAGGTTTTCGTCGGGACTGAAGGCAAAGTTGATCTACGCGACGAGAGCTACGCGTGGACACCAAAATCTTGAAGTTTCGTCAAACTCCACTAGGTAGGGGTTTTATCCTACTTGTTTACCCTTGTTTAAGTGTTTTGTAAATGCTTGTGTTGGTTTGAGATCTTGAGTGGTCGTTTGATCGGTCCCAAATCTTGGAACCGAAGTGTGGAAATTTTTGGAACCCATTTGGGCAGTCCGTGACTGTGTTGGGGTTGTTTTGGGTGTTTGTTTCATAATTTATGAAATAAATTGTGATTTGCTCAATTATATGGAATATAATTGTAGTATAAAAACCATTGGAAATAGAAATGGTGATTTCTTTCAGAGTGGTATTTAATTTGAGTGATAGAATGATGTGTTGAATTACATGTGGTGTGATTGCAAATTTGAGAATGTTGCATAATTAATATATTGGTATATATATTGTGTTGAAATGGAATAATGCAATTCATATGCAACGGGTAACCTAGAAATTAGGTGTGAGTGCATGATATGTACTACAGCGAACATGGTTGAGGAATTTCCGCAGATGATTTTACGGAGGGAATGGGGTTGGGAGACGGTTCAACAGATCATTTCGGATGAGGACCATGGCCCCATTTGGGAAGTTCTCCAACACATTCGCCTCGGAGGGTAGTCCCATATTTTTGCAACACGTTCGGTAGTGTATTTTCAAAACTGACAAGTTTTGTTTGAAAATGATTATTTTCTCATACATGGCTTAGGTAAGTGTGAGAGGCGGTGAGGACTCGAGATGGGAATGAGCATGTATACATTCAAGTAGGATCGTATTTCTTGAGTGTGTGTTTCTTTGGGGTCATTGCATATGCACTTGGGTGGGGAGTAACCCATTTAGGGTGATTCAACGTGAGCGATAGCTCACCACTGTCGAGGAACATTTTTCGAGTACCGGGAGCGTTCGAGGAGAAGGTCGAGTTTAGTGGGTGATTTTGAAGCTAGAGTTGTGGCTTTGATGTTTTGGATAATATGTATTAGAATTGTAGATTTTAATATGTATTTGTATTAAAATGTCCTGTCTTTCGGACTATTGGAATATAGTTGGGTACATGTTTGATGAGTATTGATGCAGGAGCCCAGTGGTCATTTTTCTTTCAATTATGTGTCTCGCGTCTGAAGACAACCAGTGTCCATGAGTTGACGGGTAGTCAACGGACACTCCGGGTTTGGGGCGTCACACTTGAAATAGCATTACCTATGTTTTCAACATGTTCAAATTGCGGTGTTGGTGGTAAATGATAATGAACAGGGGATGACTCATCCCTAATGTCGACATGGATTATTTCATATATCACCTGATGGTGCATGCGCGAAGACATATATCCCTTTGCTCATGCTCGAAGTGGTTCAAGTATGGAAGAATGATACATGTCCATCGGCTTGAACATCCCTAGAAGTCTCCGTGGCTTCATCATCGACATCTTCATGATTCATCATTAGCTTCTTCATAAACTCAGGTCTTCATCATCTCCGTATACTCGGTACCCGATGCGGACCTTTATAGGCCACGACCATAGTCAAATTCACGCGCTTATTATAATTGTAGCGAACCAATAAATTTATATGGCCACCCACATAGTGATTCACTTGTGGCTTGACTCGGACAACTTCAATATACAATTCAATTTCCTCAATGCTAGTTGTGTTAACCATGTTCAACATTCGGTACACACTACTGTCATCCCATATTGGAAAAGTTTGGAACTGTTCCACTTTTTGAGGATACTTATAATTGAGGACTAATTTGAACCTTTGTTTGTCAATGCGTCCTTGAGTATATCATGTCGGTCGGTGTTCAAACGTGCATTCGCCGGCACATCAAAGGCCTAGCAGCTTTGCTCCTATATTTAACATGTTTTAGTCCTCGATATTTTTCCATTGCTTAATAACATATCAAGGAATAGTTGAAACATACAATTGACTTTGTACAAAATGGTCCCAAATGAATTAAATAATATGAGGAGTGTTATCCTTATCACATCAACTTTATCATAAAGAAAACAATCAGCTTCTAAAAAATAAAAATATGACATTTCAAATTATCCTCTATTTCAAATTTAGGTTTAGGGTTTAGGGTTTTTTGGGTTTTAGGTTTCTAGGGTTTATGGTTTAAGGTTTTAGGGTTAGGATTTTAGTGTTTAGGGTTTAGGGTATTAGTTTTAGGATTTTGAGGTTTTAGGGGTTTAGGGTTTAGTGTTTTAGGGTTTATTTTTTTAGGGTTTAGGGTTTAGGGGTTTAAGGTTGGGGGTTTAGGGTTTTAGGGTTTTAAGGTTTAGGGCTTAGGGTTTAGGGTTTAGGGTTTAAGGTTTAGGGTTTTAGGATTTTAGGGTTTGGGGTTTTAGGGTTTAGGGTTTTAGGGTTTTAGGATTTTAGGGTCTGAGGTTTTAGGTTTTATGGTTTTGAGGTTTTGGGGTTTTGGGGTTTGGGGGTTTTGGGGTTTTAGGGTTTTAGGGTTTTAGGGTTTGGGGGTTTGGGGGTTTTAGGGTTTTAGGGTTTTAAGGTTTTGGGGTTGTAGGGTTTTAGGGTTTAGGGTGTAGGGGTTTAGGGTTTAAGGCTTTAGAGTTTTAGGGTTTAGGGTTTTAGGGTTTGGGGTTTAGGGTTTAGGGTTTAGGGTTTAGGGTTTAGGCTTTAGGGTTTAGGGTTTAGGGTTTAGGGTTTAGGGTTTAGGGTTTAGGGTTTAGGGTTTTAGGGTTTAGAATCATATCAATCATGGTTCTAAATGTCTTTATCCATTTCATTCATCACCCAAAAGTTCCATGGATAATTATTTAGAAAAATAAACCATATTTTATACCGAATTTTATGCCATAGGCAAATATTGGATGTAATGTGAGAAATCCTAAGCTGTGCCATAATCTGTAGACATGAGAATACCTGGCGGCTAACAAAAAAAATATAAACAAAAAATCTGAGTTCACATGGTCCTTAGAAGTGATAATATTTCAGTGGAAATCAACACAAAGTAGCCTCCTATTCCTAATACAAACCATCAAACCAAATGAAGCATCCAAGAAATAAACAAGGTCACAAACGAACGGACCATTCCTCATCCTATCTATGAGAAAAAACGTCCCATCCTTCTTCTAACACTTTTTAGAGACTAAACACAGCCACCCCTTCAATGCACCAGAAAACTAACCACTCTTTTCCTATCATGCTTCTTCATCATGATCTTCGCCCTTTTTATTTTTTCTGATAAATAAACTAAGCAGTATATTATCAAAAAATGATAATCCCTCATTTATGTTCATTAACATCCTTATTCACTTATCCAATATAGTTAAGTTAGGATTTTTTTTTAGGTATGAACCCTAAGCATACAGGAAGTATACATAGGCTCTGAAAACCGAGCCAAAAGAATGGGGGGAAAGAAAAATCATACCAGCCCCTAAACAAAATAAAAAAGGCTCAAAAATCAATTACATTAAGAGCTTGTAAGCAACCATTTCCAGTCCTGCGCCCCCAGGCACGGTCAGTTGTTGCCCGTCGACATAGCGGAAAATCACGTCTCGTGTTCACGAGACACACATGAAGTAAAATGGCGTGGGGCCTTCACATCCATACTCATAAAAATAATTATCAAACATATTATCATAGTTTCCATGCTTGTTCTCTGAAAGATTTATACATATTACAAATATTTACTCGAAGCCACATTTGGCTTTCTTCTCAAAAACTACCTAACGATGCGGAGTCTCACTGAATAGTCTACATTGTACCTGAAAGGGGTCCCACGGTAGGGTGAGCAAAGCCCGGTATAAAGTTTTCCCTCTGAGGTTACTCGACCTAAAATGCATATGCAATGGCATATATAAACAATCAATCACATTCCATTACAATTATTTACTATTATATGAAATGTACATATAAATTGCATGAATCTGATTTTCGTGCTGCGACCCCAGTCTGACCAGGCTCCCTCACAGGTAAGTGTGAATAAAACTGATCACACACCATGACTAAACCATTGGAGACCCTCCGATTTTATTTATCAAAATTCTTTTTCCTTTCTTTTGTGGGCCCACAGTTTCGAGGTTTTACACCGCAGGACGCCCGCCACGCCTTTTCAACATTTTCATGAACTTACATTCTTGGGATTCATGTCTAGTGAATAACATTTGGGACTTTCACCACCCCAGGGGATCTGACTTGCTCGCTCAAAACATGTAATTTATCATTTTGATCATTTACACACTTGTGAATCTACCCCTTGGACTTTGTCCCATTTTTCCCGAGTTCACGACCCGTTCACCAATCTTAGGTGAATAAACCTCTACACCCACACGGGCGGCCTTTGATGTGGCCAGGTGCATATGTAATGCATGATGCGATGCATTTTCCTCATGTCACATGCATGAATGAGCCTTTACATGAAACATTTACAAACCATGGAAATTATAATTTATACATATAATCTACCTCCATGCAACCATGTTAATACATCAAGAGCATGCATCGACATCACATTTCCCTGGCGCATGTCATTCAAGCAAGCAATAACACACAATTAGGTCACAAACTTGGGACCATTCAGCGGTACCTCCACGGCCCCTTCCTGAAACATGAACCATTTTGGTTCGAGCACATTATTATTACCCGCGACGCACTAGAAACTTTCAGTTTCTGGTAAAACCCTAACTCCCACGAGTCGGTGGTTGTGTGGCAGGTCATGAAATCCATACCCTTTAATCCAGCTTGGAGGCCAATTCGTGGCTCATAAGCAACTACTAATTATAAAGCATTTAGAGGTAAAGTAAACAATGGAAAATATCCTACCTCTTGGAGTTTGTCGAAACTCAACTTTAGTCAATCCTACACGTAGATCCCACACCCGCGTGCATGGCAGTCCTCAGGCCCCATCGAGCTGCGACCACCGACGAGAAAAATCAGCCTTTCTCTTTCCTCCTTTCTCCTTTTCCTCCCTTTTCTCTCTACAAACTGTTTTCCTCTTTTTTCCTTCTTTTCTTTCCTTTCCTTTCCTTTTTGCTTTCTATTCTTTTCTCTTTTCTCATCTCATTTTCCTTTCATTTTCTCTCCCTTTTTGGAGCAACCACTCATTCGGTCAAAAGGAGGAAATTTCCTCCCGTTTCACGAGCCCATTTGTGTGGTATGATTTTAATCCTTATTCCTTATTTAACATTTTCTTTTTATGACATCATCACCCATGGCTCAATGTGAGCCATGGGATTCATTCCACATGGCTAATTGTGAGCCATTCCTTCAATGCCAGGTATCCGCGATCTTGAAGTGTATGTGGCATCCCCCGACCTTGCCATGCCTCGGCGTGAAATCCCGACCACCTCGGAATCCAACGAAATTCGATGTAGTAGCTAAATTTCGAGACCGGTTTCAACGAGGAGATGCGTTTCGTCATCCGAGATCTAGAAAAATTCCTGATTTTCAGCCGAAATTACTATTTTACCCTTTATCCAAAATCTTGGATTTTTTGGGGTTTCACAAGTCCGACCCGATTTGTGGGTTCGAACCGGATTCGAAGGCGGGATATGAATAATTAATATTCATTTAAAACATAATTATTTATGGGTATATGATATCATGACCCAAACACATTCTTTGACATAAAAGAATATATATACATTCCTTAATTCAAATAGGGCCCATAACTGTTCTTAAATAACACATTTATACAAATTGGCATTCCATGCCTTTTCATCATTTACAAAATGATATTCTTAGAGTTATTTCTCTTTAAAACGTGTAAATATGAAACAAAATAGTGGCTTATATTCCTCTCATGAAGACTTTTACATCATTGGATTCAATGCAAAATAGTTACAAAATATCATGAATGGAATGATATGCATAGGATGGAGTATTTACTTATGCCGCTGCATTTGCGGTGATTAAGTGTCCGGCGATCTTTGGTCCTACTACTTTCTACTTGGTACCTACGTGATGACAAAAACAACACGCTAAGCATTTTCATGCTTAGTGGTTCTATGGAAATTCTCTCTTCATTTCATTTTAAATCGAAATATGCAATATTTATAAAACAATGCTTTTGTACAATTGTCAATGACCAATGCAGTACAATACGTATCTATATATATATATATATATATATATATATATATATATATATATATATATATATATATATATATATATATATATATATATATATATATATATATTCAATAAATCAATTGATTCATTGGTCATCTCAAGTTATGCATTTTCATATGCACTAAATAATTCAAATGCAAATCGTGCACTTTTCAATCTCGTCATTTTGCATTTTAGCCCTTATCCATTTAACTTTATGATTTGATTACCTGGGATAACGATCTTCGGCACGGTCATTGCAGTAGTATGGCGGTGTGTGTGTGTGTGTGTGTGTCTAAATATATATATATATATATATATATATATATATATATGTACTCGGTTGGTGTACACTCAGATATTGTCCTGAGACTCTGGTCGCTATGCCCGCAAATGGAAATGCGTTTGTTCGATGTATACCAATTTATCCTTAACCCAGATTTAACGATTAACATTACATTAAGAGAATTCAAATCATTTTAGGAAAATACAGTATAGTATGTATTTTATACAAACAAATCATTTCAATACCGTGCAATTTCATGTCTTCATTTTGCAATCAATTTCTCAAATTTCTTAACGCCATCCAAACTTGCAATTCATTTCACAATTTATTTGCATCAAAATCAATTTAAAACAATTCAACATACGATTCAAACATTTTGGAGATAGATTCGAAATAATGAGAGATAGGTGTAGAATTGACACACCCCTTTACCGGCGGCGGGTGTACTGGCCCTCCACGAAATCGGCCGTTACCTCCTGCGTGACTCTGTGAGCAAAGCGTATTGCTTGCTAAGACCTTGTATAAAAAATTTTCTTTTATTTTTCAAATTAAGTTTGGAAAAATCTTGGCGGCGGAAAAACCGGCATAAAGCGGTGCATATAGAATAATTCAAATCTGTATACATCGATTTACACTATATCAAATTAGCCTTGACATACCAACACATTCTCACAAGCTTACTCTATGTACATACATATGTTCCATTATACAAGATTCAAGGTATATTCTTACAAAATATTCTTAATTTACAGCACTTGTACAATGTCAGGAGAAATCCTATTGTGCTCCAGCGTCCTACGTACTTGTACCTGGAAAATAGTTTTTAAAACACGAAACTAATGAGCTAAACGAGCTCAGTGAGTGTATGCTTTTATAAAAGGTTTTGCTTTTCGGGAAAACCTCAAAGCGTAAAACTGCTTCTGATATTTTCGAAACTTTACTTTGCTTTGCTTGCTTGAAAGTTTCTAAAACTTTTCTTTGCTTGCCTTTTATACTTACTTGCTTTTAAAGTTTTTAAAACTTTTTAATACTTTCTTACTTGCTTGTTGCTTTTCTTTAAAGGCGTATAAAACTCTTATTGCTTGCTTGCTTAAGTTTATAAAACTTCTCATAATTTCTCTTACTTGCTTTATCTTGCTTGAAAAGTTCTTTAAACCTTTCTGTACGCTTTAAAAGTTTCTCAAAACTTTTTCATAAAGAAACGGGAGCACCGGGGCTGTGCGTACTTTAAAATAAAATCCACGAGGCCGAAACCGACCGATCGTTTGAAATCTAGCGGGAACTGGGCTCAACCATTTGCTTTAAAACTCTCAGGAAGCACAGGCGATAGGAGACCAATAGTTGATTTTTCAAAGCGTATATCATGTATAGGCATCAACCCTTTGGAGGCCCTATTTTATTGTGCTGGTGAACACGGGAACTTTTATTAACCGGCGGAGTGTAGGTGGAAGGACACGTCGCATCACCTTTCGGTGAATATGGTGGAATTGACCTCGTCTAGCCATCACCATAATTTAGTTAGAGCTCATAACCTTATATACTCCTGTACGTGTCACGGTCTCCTTTAAATGCATGATGTATGTCTAAGTTTGCCGACCGGGAAGCCTGATGCATGTATGAAATCCTAACACCACGGAATTACGTCACGGAATACCTCTAATAGGTTGCACGCGAACTAAGGAGGCCTTGTTTTCTCAAACTTTCTTTGCTTGCTTGCTCTTTGTAAAATGGTTTTACACTTTGAAACCATTTACTTGCTTGCTTGCTTGAAAAATGGTTTAATTATTCAAAACCATTTGCTTACTTGCTTGCTTGCTTGAAAAATGGTTTAATTATTCAAAACCATTTGCTTACTTGCTTGCTTGCTTGAAAAATGGTTTAATTATTCAAAACCATTTACTTACTTGCTTCTTTGCTTGCTTTTTTTCAAAAATGGTTTAACTCAAAACCATTAGCTTGCTTTCTAATTCATTTCTTGCTTCATGAAAATGGTTTGAACTCAAAACCATGAAATACCAGTGCAAAACAGTTTATAGTAATAATAATAATACACTAGTATTTGGAAAATGAGTTTAGAACACTCACCTCTTTGCTTGCTAAACTTGAGCACAATTCCACAAGTTTCCCCGCCTTTGCTTTTAACCTACACACTCATTAGAATCTGACGACAAGTGTCGTCTATGTAATCGCATAACAACCTCCTTATACTTAGTCACTATCTCTTTGTACTCTTTTAAAGCTAAGGTGTTAAGGGTTCTATTCCATCTGGAATCACCCAATTCGGAGCACCGAAACTCAAGTTACGTCCGAAACAACCCGGACTACTCTATGTCCAAAGCTGGAACCAGAATTTGGCTTGTACATGGCCCCACTTTGAGTGGATTTTTTGGTCACTTAGGATCATAATTTGACGATGCCTATTTCTTTAGGTTTGGTTCTCCTTGAAGTCTAGTTTAAGTAGCCACTTGAATCACTCAAATCGGATAAGAAATGATTAAGTTATGGCTAAAATCACGAAAATTGGTGAAATAGGAAGCGAGAGCAGGGGTGTCTTAGGTACACCACGAACATGTACCGGTACACTTTGGCCTCTAGTGAGGTGTACCGGTACACCCCTGTACATGTACCGGTACACCTTCCGAAAACTGCCCAGATTTGCTTCTTTTTGCCACTTTTGTTACCAATTCACTTCATATAACTTCTATAATTCATATACCTCAAGAAACATCATGGAAATCATCCAAAAACAACTCCACAACACTTGAATTGGTGCTATGGAACCTCAAACCTCAAAACCCTAGGTGAAAATCCAAGAACTCAACTAGGTCCTGAATTCTTTTAAACATCATATAATTTGATGATTCCATGTTTATTTTCTCCCGATTGGGGTTTACTCTCCTGCTTGACAATTGAGTTCATGTGCTCTTTGCACAAAACCTAGACCAAGGAGCATCTATTCTCATACCAAAAAGCCCTAGAGATCAGTACCTATGGTTACAAGGCAAAAGACATACCTGATTTTGGACTTATCCTCCTTCTTCTTCCTTCTCTTCCTCCTCTTGGCTCTCTTCTCCTTTTCTCACCAATCGTGGAGCCACCCCAGCTTTGGGAGACCAAATGGGCGTGGTTTGTCTCATTTCCTCCCCTTTACAAACCCATTTTGACTTAATTACTAAGTTAGTCACTTCCATCATCTCAGATTTGCACCTCAAGCATTTAAATATTGCAATACCAACTTTTGAAATTCCCTCACATGGCCCGTCTACACTTAATGATTTTCGTATTCTTTTGCTAAATGACAATTGTACCCTTGGTTTATACCATAATTTCGGGTTCCATACATTATCATTCTCAATTTAGTCTCGAAATACAAAAATATGACACTTGGTACTCTTATACACCCCTCACCTGATGTCATGTCTGCTTTGTACACTCTCAGACGGGGTGTTCTGAAATCCTCCCTCATAGGAACATTTAGGTCATAGAAATGAATAAGCTAAACTCCAAAAGAAAGGAAAGAAATACCTCATCAGGAAAATAAGTGAGTGCTGATGGCACATACGGGCCTGCGGCTCCCAAGTAGCTACCTCCCTCTCATGATTCTTCCATAAGACTTTAACTAATGGAATCACTTTGCTTCTCGACACATTCCTTACGATCTCTGATCTGCCGCAGGCGTCTCTCATAAGTCGAATTCTCCTTTAAGCACCTTTGGTGCTCTCTGATACATGCGAAAGGATGCAGGATATATTTCCTCGACATCGACACATGGAATGTATCATGAATCCTTGATAACTGCAGGGTAACTTCAACTTGTAAATCTTGGTCCCCCTTTGCTCTGATCTCATAAGGACTATATATCTCGGACTAAACACCTCGTTCCCGAATCTCGACACACCTTTCAAGGTGAAATCTTCAAAATACTTGGTCACTTATCTCGAATTGCAATCTCTCGACGGTTGTCGCATAAGCACTACGTCTATCTACTTGCTATCTTCATGTTATCACGAACAACTTTCACTTTCTCAGAAGTGATTTGTACTAGTTCGGGGCCTACTAGTCTTCTTTCACTGACCTCATCCCGGCCCACCTTTGGAGTCCTACATTTCCAGCCTGCGCCTCGAATGGAGCCATTTCTATCTTGGCTTGATAGCTATTGTTGTAGGCAAACTCCATTAGTGCTAAGTGAGAGTATCGACTTCCTTTGATTCCATCACACAAGCTCGGCATATCCTCTAACGTCTGAATAGTCCTCTACATTGGCCATCCGTGCGAGGATAAATGTTGTCTTGAAGTGTAAGCGAGTACCTACTTGTTGTTGCAAACTAGGCCAAAACACGGATGTGAATGCGGGGTCTCGATCGTATTATTAGGCCCCGGAACCCCAGCGAAGTCTCTTATCTCATCCACATACAATTTGGCTGACTTTTCTAAAGAATCCTGACATTAAGCGGTAGAAAATGGCGAGACTTCGTTAAAACGATCTACTATCACCCATATCTTAGCATCATGTTGCCTTTGAGTCAGGTGGAAGACACATGCAAAATCCATAGTGATCTTTTGTTTCCACTTATTTCCGGAATAGGGAGTAACTATATCTTCCAGAGTGGGCCTGCGTGCTACGTAACTACTGTGACCAGAGGTTAGGCACCTAAGCTTGAAATTTGCGATCTCTTTCTTCATCCCATTCCACAGTAATGTTCTTTGAAGTCACATCATCTTGGTACTACCTGGATGCATAGCATATGCAGATGAATGTGCTTCTTCCATAATGTCTCTTTTCAGTTCGCCATACTCTGGCACACACATTCTCTGACCTTTCACTATCATGCCATCATCTCTAATCTGAAACTCTGCTTTCTTTCCTTTTTCTATCTCTTCCTTAAGCTTACTCATCATGGATCCACTGCCAATTGCCACGCTGAAATCGATCCCTTAGGAGTGTCCCAACATGAAAGCGTGGTAACAAAATACGAGATCCTCAACCTCCAATATCACCCCTAAAGCTCCTCGGTCTGCGTAGTGAAATAACTTTGATCTCATGTGAATAGAACTCTGGTCGCCTACCGAGGCATCTGCTTTCGACATTAGCTTTTCTGGATGGTACTTCGATAGTACGGTCGTAGTCTTTAATGCGACTCGAAGCCATACTTCTTTGTCTCAAGGTTTAACTCTTTTTTGGGTGAAAATATAGTGAAGACTTTTATGATCCGTAAAGATCTGCAAAGGGAACACCATATAAATAATGTCTCCATATTTTTAGAGCAAACACAACTGCTGCTAGCTCTAAAATTAGGTAGTAATGGGAGTAATTCTCCTCGTACTTCTTTTAAATTTGTCTAGAGGCATATGCAATCACCCTATCATTCTGCATCAAAACACAACCAAGGCCTTGCCTGGAAGCATAACTATAAACCACAAATCCATCTTTCCCATTGGGTAAAGCTAGAATTGGAGCTTAAGTCAATCTATCTTTCAACTCCTCAAAACTCTTTTGACAGGCATCTACCCAATCATACTTAACATCTTTTCTTGTCGAAGCAGTCGGTGGGTACGCTGTCTTGGAGAACCCCTCGACAAACTTCCTATAGTACCTGTGCAAGCCGGAAGCTCACGACCTCTTACACATTCTTTGGTGGTTTCCAATTTACCAACGCTTCTATTTTAGGGGATCCACGCTCACCCCTCTGCTTTGAAATTACATGACGAGGAGTCTGACCTTACAATCGAGCCAAAGCGACATTTGCTCAACTTAGCATATAAGCGTCTCTCCTTAGAGTCACGTAATACAATCCTCGAGTGCTCGAATGTTCTCTGCACTACGAATACAGAATATCATCGATAAAAAAGCTATGACGTACCTATCCGGTCTGGCTGGAATACCGGTTAAATCAAATCCATGTGACTGCTTGGGAGATTAGTGACTAAGCGGCATCACCCGAAAACTCATAATGCGTGGCGTGTCACGAATGGAGTTTGGGTACATCACTCACACCCTCAGGCGTGACCCGAGCCTCGAGTCACATCTTGGAGTATACTGAGATCCTTGGAGTTGATCAAATAAAGCTCATCGATCCTAGAAATTGAATGCGATTGCGGATGGTAACTCTTGTTCAATTATGCGTAATCTATGCCTGACCTTAAGCTCACTCTTTTTCTTTTCACGAAGAACTGGAGCTCCCCATGGGGATATGGCAGTATAATGAATCCCTTAATCACTTGATTCTTCTAATTGAGCCTTAAGCTCTCGACTCTGTGAGAGCCATCGCATGGGAGGGAATGGAAATGGGCTGCCGGTCCACGGAATCAAATCAATGGTGAACTCCGCCCTCTCTTTAAAGGTAATCCTGCCCGATATCGTCTGGGAAATACATCTGGAACTCTCACAACAACTGGAATCTCATCCAATATAGTCCTCCTTCCTGTCCTACATAAGCTAGATAACCACAGCGACCCTTATGCGGCATTCTACGTCTTTATGCGAATCTATCTTGGAGATAACCTACCTTTATTCCCGAAACTTTACCTCGATTTCACTGCTGTTGACTTTACTTCCTTCTTTATAACAATCTAATGTGGCTACATGGCGGGACTGACCAATCCATCTGGGAACCACATCAAAATCCCTCATATCTAAAGCTCTGAGATCAGCCCAGGAACTCCTGTCCCTCGATCGGAACTCACACTATCTCGGCTACTGCGTGCATGAGTAACGGATCTCCGAGTAGGAAGGACACTCTCATCTGACCCTCCCAATGGTTGGGTCTCTTATTTGAAAAGATCTAAGAATGGCTTTGATCTGAATGAATGCGTAGCTCTGGGTGCTAATGTATGTAAAAATATGATCGGGGATAGAAATAATACCGGTGACCAGCACGAACATCTCGCATCTTCTTCGAGTCACGACATATACTCGGCTTTGAAGGTGTGGAACCACAGAAAATACGTATCACTGAGACGCTGCTACGCCTCTGCCCGCGGCCACCTACTTGCGGTACGTGTTGGCCCCTCTGCTTGGGAAACCTCTCCCTAACGACCTCTGTGTGTTAATCTCACGGTCTTTGGGGTAGCTGGGCCCGCTCTTGTGTTTCCCTTTCCAATTAATTTGAGGGCACTCCCCCTCGTGATGGCCTTGCAGCCCTGAGTGGAAACACCCACTGTCTTTGAATCTCTGCATTCCCCGTGGTGTCGTTTCTAACATATGTGACATACAGGAGTAATACTCTGGGTGCCGCCTTCATGATTAGGAGCCTCACTAATCACGACTAGAGATAGCTCCTCGAACACTGCACCTGGGCCTCTATAACTCTGCCTGCTTTTTCTTTCTTTATGTCTAGAGCTACATTTGGGACGTGCACAGTGCCTCCTCTTACTTTACTTTCTGTTTACTCTGTACATGTTTGTAGTGCTTTGTTGACTCTCAGGCGGCCCCTCAGCTAAGTCCCGAATCTATTCGAAGTGTGATAAGTGCGCTCCCACGATCAAGTCTTTGTGAATCCCGATAAAAACAATCCCCAACTAGTTAGAGAACTTCTTCTCATATTCGACAACGTAAGTGTTCTTAATTCTAACTTGAAGAACTCCTCGATTTGAATCCTTATGACTCGGGGAAGAACCTATCGATGAACTCTTCTTTAGATTGGTCCCATCATATGCCATCGGGATGCCTCTCTCCTACGGCATCCCACAATCCTTAGCCGTGTCTTCCGTCGAAAAGCTGGAAAGGCAGACTCTTTGCTCATCAGTGCAACCCGTAACTCCATAAACTTTGTTTGCAGGTCTAGCCATAACCCGGTAGCCGGATCCTGCACTTCTTAGTCATGCGGCAGGCGCCCGAGTTTTGTACTCTCTCTATTGACCTCCCGGTTCTTCCATAACCTCTCTGGGTGGCGGGTGGAGGTTCGCATTTGTGACAAATTCGGTATGGCTATATACATTACTGTCTGATGCCACCTTTCTGCTTGAAGTAAGCAAATCCGGCATTTGAGGCTCCTCGGGTGGCGGATGGATCCGGCTGACACCGCTAGAGGGTGATTCACTTAGAGGCGGTAGTGGAACTACCTACGTGCTCATCCCTCTCGGGTACTTTAAAGATGGCTCGGGCTGCTGGAACAACTCTCCTAGGACGACCTCTACGTCCTCTTCTCGACATAGTGCTGTAATTACCAAAAATCAACTTTTTAATACCTTGACTCACTTGATATGTATGTACTTTGAACTTAAACATGCATGGTTGCCAATACTTAATAACGATACCACCTGGGTGAGTGTCATCTCTCCTCAGTCTAGGTTATTATATACGACTGGCTCGATGCCACCTTGACACTGCCCCCTCTTTGCGGCGGGTGTCTTGAAACCCTCCACAAAAATCCCGGTAGATTACCTCGCTGTAGAAACTCTGTGAAGAGAAGCGTATTGCTTCTTCAGACCTTGTATAAAAATTTTTCTTTTATTTTTCAACTTAGGATTTGGAAAAAATCTTGGCGGTAGAAAAACTTCGGCAGCATGACGGCTGCATATAGAATAATTCCAAATCCTGTATACATCCAATTTACACTATATCAAATTATGGCAGCTTGACATACTGACACATTCTCACAACTACTGCATGTACATACATATGTTCCATTCTCCTGAATTCAAAGTATATTCTTACAAAATATTAACCCCAATTTACAGCACTTGTACAATGTCGGAGAAATCTGTTGTGCTCCGGCGTCCTGCGTACTGTACCTGGAAAATAGTTTTAAAACAAAGAACTAATGAGCTAAGCGAGCTCGAGTGAGTGTATCTTTATAAAAGGTTTTCAACTTGGGAAAGCACCCAGCGTAAAACTTTCTTTTACAATATTTTCCAGAATCTTTACTTTGCTTTGCTTGCTTTGAAAGTTTCTAAAACTTTTCTTTGCACACTTTACCTTTATACTTACTTGCTTTTAAAGTTTATAAAACTTTAATACTTTCTTCTTGCTTGTTTGCTTTTCTTTAAGCGTATAAAACTCTTATTGCTTTGCTTGCCCCAGAAGTTTATAAAACTTCTCATAATTTCTCTTGCTTGCTTTATCTTGCTTGAAAAGTTCTTTTAAACCTTTCCTGAACCTTTGCTTTAAAAGTTTCCCGCCGAAAACTTTTTCATAAAGCGGGAGCACAGGGCACCAGTAGCATGCTTTTAAGGAAATAAAATCCCGCGGGAGCTTGGCTCGACCGATCGTTTTGAAATCTAAGCGGGAGCACAGGCTCAGCCGTTTGCTTTAAAACTCTCGGGCTTTGGGCGGCCAGGAACGATGGTTGATTTTTCAAAGCGTATATCATGCTCGTAAAGCATCGACCAGCGAAGGCATATTTTTGTATTGTACCTAGTGAACACGGGACACAGTGTATAGTCTTGCGGTGGAAGGACTGCAATCCGCATCACCTTTTTCGGTGAATATGGTGGATTGACCTTGTATGCGCCATCACCATAATTTAGTTAGAGCTCATAACCTTATATGCTCCTGATCGTGCCACGATACCTTTAAATGCATGATGTATGTCCTAAGTTTGCCGACCAGGCAAAACTACAATGCATGTAAATCCTAACCACCGTGCGTACGGAATACCTCGACCGGTTGCTTGCTTACCGACCAGAAGGCCTTGTTTTCTCAAACTTTCTTTGCTTGCTTGCTTGCTTGCTTGCTCTTTGTAAAATGGTTTTACACTTTGAAACCATTTACTTGCTTGCTTGCTTGAAAAATGGTTTAATTATTCAAAATCATTTGCTTACTTGCTTGCTTGCTTGAAAAATGGTTTAATTATTCAAAACCATTTACTTACTTGCTTCTTTGCTTGCTTTTTTTCAAAAATGGTTTTAACTTCAGAAAACCATTAGCTTGCTTTAATTCATTTCTTGCTCCATGAAAATGGTTTGGAACTCAAAACCATGAAATACAGTGCAAAACGGTTTATAGTAATAATAATAATACGCTAGTATTTGGAAAATGAGTTTAGAACCTCACCTCTTTGCTAACTTGAGGAAACCTGGAGTTCCACACTTTTCCCAGCCTTTACTTTTAACCTACACACTTTCGGTGAATGAATGACAAATTAATGGAATCTATGTAATCGCATAACTTAACCTCTTATGTAGTCACTATCTCTTTGTACTCTTTTAAAGCTAAGGTGCTAAGGGTTCTATTCCAACTGGAATCACCCCGATTCGAGCACCCAGAAACTCAAGTTACGTCGAAACAACTTTGGACTACTCTATGTCCAAAGCTGGAACCAAAATTTTGCTTGTACATGGCCCCAATTTGAGTGAATATTTAGGCCACTTAGGATCAGAATTTGATGATGCCTATTTCTCTAGGTTGGTTTTCTTGATCTAGTTTAAGTAGCCCTTGAATCACTCCAAATGTCGGATAAGAAATGATCAAGTTATGGCTTTCAAAATATAAAAGCGGTCGAATAGGAAAAGTAAACCGGGGTGTCTTAGGTACACCACGAACATGTCTGGTACACCTTTGAACATGTCTGCCGAGTACACTTGGCCTGCAGTGGGGTGTCTGGTGCACCCACATACATCTGCATTTTGCACATGTGCCGGTACACAAGCGCAGTTTGCTTCTTTGCCACTTTCTACCAATTCATATATAACTTCTATAATTCATATACCTCAGAAACATCATGGAAATCATCCAAAAACAAGCTTCTGACTTCTTGAATTGGTCTTTATGGAACCTCAAACCTTAAAGCCAGGTAGAAAATCCAAGAACTCAACCTAGTCACCAATTCTTTTAAACATCATATAATTTGTTAGATTCCATGTTTTCTCCCAAATTGGGGTTTTACTCTCATAACCCCAACAATTCAAAGGTTAAGTGTGTCTTTGCACAAAGCCTAGACCAAAGAACATCTATTCTCCTTACGAAGTCCTAGAATCAATTACATGGTTCTGAGGCAAGAGCATTTGATTTTTTGAACTACCTCCTCCTTCTTCTTCCTTCTCTTATCCTCTTGGCTCTCTTCTCGACTTTCTCACCAATCGTAGACCCTAGCTTTGGGACCAAATGAGACATTGGTTTGTCTCATTTCCTCCCTTTTACAAACCCATTTTTGACTTAATTATAAGTTGATCCTTCATCATCTCGAGATTTCTTGGCCTCTGACATTTAAATATTCACGTCTAGACTTTGATGCTCTTATGGCCCATCTCTACACTTAATGATTTTCATATTCTTTTTGCTAAATGACAATTGTACCCTTGGTTTAATACCATAATTTTCGGGTTCCATACATTATCATTTCTCAATTTAGTCTCCAAAATACTACAATATGACACTTGGTACTCTTATACACCCCTACAGTATCATGTACTGTACACTCTCTCGGGACGGGGTGTAACAAGAATAAACCAAAAAGTTTGGCACTTTGATTCCAATCCTACGAATCTCGATCTCAATTCAAGTTTTCTTCCTCGTCAACCTATTCAATACAATTCCAAGAACAATATTATTAAATACGTGCTAGTGATTTTGGTTAGGGTTGATTTTTCGGAAACTTAATATCGTATTCTTAATCTCATTAGCAAATAAGGGCAAGGTACAAGCCGGTATGGTTATTAGTTTCCAAAACTTTAATCCATCCCATAACCAAAAATACTAAAAAAAATTTACCTGCATATAATCCTTTTCCAAGCAGTACTCTTGATCAACTAAGCCATCCCCGAAGGAAGATTAAGTCAAAAACCTCGGCTTGACCACCTAACACTACATGCAAGGACCTTTATTTTCCAGTTTGTACTGCAGACATACCCAAATATTATTGAGCAGTCTTCAAAAATTATGAAACTCTCCAGTTTAGTCCTTTATATATCCAATGACATCTCTGAAAATTTTCAATTTAAAATTCCTTCTCTAAGGCCCTCAACCACATAACACAAACAAGGCAAAATATGCTGTTTTTTTCAGACGATAGTACCTTTAAAATGTGTCACCAAAACCAATCCTAATGTTGTCTAAAATTAACTTCAAAAATTGATTTGATTAGCTTAGACCAAGTCCTAACCAACCCCCAAGCACCCAAAATAAGATTATAAATCAATTGGTACAGTTTTAGCACAACATAGACTACTCTAATTTGCAAAACAGAATCTGCACATAGCTCCACTTTGACAGATTTTTGGGAACTTTGAGGTTGCAAATTGCATACACTTCCTTCAATTAAATTATTAATCTAGAAGTCTAGTTTACCCAGAATTTTGAATCACTCAAATTGGATGAGTGAAACTCGTTTTATGGCCAAAACACCACAATTACTCCCAAAACAGGGCATACCCATGAGCTACCCAAAACTCACCTTTAAGCCCATTTTTGAGAGCCTTAGTGCTGCAATTTTCTCCTGGTAACTTCTATACATTTGTAGCTCTATCTCTTATGGTTCTTTACCAATTGGAATGACTTCATTTGGTTTATTATAACTTAACCTATAGCCAAAACAAGAACAGGAGTTTTGACAAATTTTTGACAGCATTTCCTTTGAAAACCAAACATTTCCCTTTTTACAAACACTCCTCCAAACCAATCCAAACCAATACCAAAACCCATTTGTAATACAAAACACGCTATCCACATTTGGGGTTTTCCCCAACCCAAACACAAGAGAAAAGGGTTAGGGTTTGGTTTCTTACCTTTGAATCTCTTGATTCTTCAACACCAAGCCTTCCTTCTTCTTGATCACTTGGAAACCATAAATGGGAAGATCTCCCACCAAAACCTTGGTCTTCTCTCAACCCTAGCTCTCTTTTCTCTCCCTTTGCTCTCCAAGAACGAAAATGCACAAATATGCCTTATCTTATACCACTTTTGGTCTTAATCTCATTTAATGGTTAAGGCCTTGTTTGGCTTCCTATTCTTTGGCTTTCAAAATAAGTCTCATTTCTCATTTTTTGACATTTAAGTCTTCTATTTCACTTCATTTAACTCACATTAACATTTAAGCTTATTCTATTTGTGGCCCTTAGGTCCTCATTTTACAAATTCCAAATTCACCCTTTACACTTGGGCAAATTCCGGGTTGTATATATTTTTTTCGTTCTTAGGATTTAAATTCCAAAAAAAATTCCATTTACTTTATTATATACCCTAAACACATGATAATAATAAAAAAATATATCATAAAAAATACTTGAATTATTTTGAGCGTTATAGAGCTTAGAAAATCAAATCGACTTTCAAGTCCAAAAGCAAAACAAGAAACATATGAAAAAACTTGATTAGAACTCACACTGAAAAAGGCAAATGTAAAGCATAACAAACAAAAAGAACTTTCCCAATCATTTCTCAGAGACCAGAAACCTGAAATGATATCATTCATACTACACAATCCATCATTCATACTTCTCGAAGACAATTAAAATCATCAACACATATATCATCTCACTAACACTGAAAGGATAAATAAATAAATAAATAAAAGACCTACTCCTACTGCAGCAGAAAACATGTTTCCGCAGCCATTTCTGAGCTTCCAAACACACTCGAAACTTCCTCAAACACCCGCCCCTCTCTGAAACCAACTTCCCACATCATTTCACTTAACCGTGGCCATAGCCCCATACTCCCAATCCATCAAAGCCACAAAGATGATGAAATTAGATTCCCGATCGTAGGAATTGGTTCATATTACCCATCTGATATTACAAAAATGAAAGAAATTTAAAAATTAAAATAAACATAAAAAATCGCCAAAACCCGTTCAAGACTGATTTCCCATCAGCCAAGCATACTCAAAAACTCTACAAAGCATACTCAAAAACTCTTAGCACCCTCTTTGAATCATTTATCGGCAACCAAACAAGGACAATCTAATTGCCAAACTCATCCAAAACCAACTCAAACAACAAAATAGAATCAACCCAGTAGAACTAGAAGGCTAACATCACCCTGATACAAGCGAAAAGGAAAAGAAATCAAAGGCGACAAAAAATTATCAACTTGAGTAGGAAATATAAGAAAATGGTTTAAATCGAATGCAAATACTTCCCATTTTAAGGGCCTGAACGTTGAGGAAATAGTATGCATCCAACAAATTAATAAATGAAAAGAGAGATAGGCAAAAAAGGAAGCATACCACTCAGTCTTCAGCAGGAGAGAACAGGGGAGGTGACAGCAGGAGCGAGAGGAAGCGAGAGGATGGAGGGGAAGAGAGCAGGAGGAGGAGGCAGAGGGAGGAGAACAAACCCTAAACTTTAAAGTCGTTGCGTCATGGACGCGGTGTGCCTCCCGTTTTTAAACTCCCATTAGCCATTGTCATGGGCGCGGCATTTCCTTCCCATAATTTGAGCTTTCCAATTGCCGTTGTCATGGACAGTGGCATTACACCTCATTTCGGTAAATATTTTTGTTTCCAAACTAATTTAATATTTTTTTTAAAAAAACGAATTATTTCCATCTAAAACTCTATATTATATGCATCCCCTCCATTCCCTCTACATTGCTTACCCTTCTTTGCAAGTGACTGATTTGATTTATGATTGCATCAAATGAATAAAAGGGTTCACAAAAAGTCACATGCCACCTTTACTAAGAACATAACCCAAATAATGGAGAGTAGCCAACCAAAGGTGGAATTAGGATAAAAAACATCCAAGTCAAAGCAAGAGTTCCATTCAAAAACCTAATATTTCCTATAATAATACGATCGTGGAGAATAACTGACACACCCCGCACTTACTAGCGGCGAGTGCAGGCCACCCACATAAATCGGTAGATTTGCTTACAACGGTAGAAAATCCTATAAATGACCATATTGCTTCTTCTATGAGCTTCATTATAAAAAAATTCAAATAACTTGTGATTTGATAAAATCTCGCAATATACGGTATATAGGACGTATTGAATCCCGCGTAAGCATGGTTACACTTTTCCAAATATGGCAACAAGCAACGTTCTTTCAAAAGAGCCTCAGGCTCAACACATTTTCACAAAACTACACTATGTACATATATATACTCCACTATACAAATTCAAAGTATTTCCTTACAAAAGATTGTTAATACAGCACTGATCACGAGTCGGGAGAATCTAATATGCTCCGGCGTCAGAATGTGCTATTACAGAAAATAGTTTTAAAACAACAAAATAATGGGCTAAGCAGGCTCGGTGGTGTATCTTTATTAAATGTTTTCTTTTGGAAAATATCTCAAAAGCGTAAAACTACTCTTTTCTGAGCATTTTAAGGCTTTGCTTGCTGCTTTACTTTAAAAGTTTCTAAAACATTCCATAAACCTCTTGCTTGCTTGCTTTACTTTGCTTCAAAAGTTTATAAAAATTTCCATAAACCTCTTGCTTGCTTGCTTTACTTTGCTTCAAAAGTTTATAAAACTTTTCATAAATACGGGAGCTTAGGCTCAACCGCTTGCTTTAAAAGTTTATAAAACTTTCCATAAACCTCTTGCTTGCTTGCTTTACTTTGCTTCAAAAGTTTATAAAACTTTTCATAAACACGGGAGCCTGGGCTCAACCGTGCCGATGTTGCTTGTTTACCAGTGGTTGATTTTCAAAACTGTGTGAAAAATGTTTATAAATCAAGATCAACCCTTTGAGGTCTTTGCACTATACCCCCAGTAAACACGGGATCTGAACTGACCATGCCGATTGGAAGGACAGGGTCCGCATCACCTAGGTGGAAGAGCCTTGGCTCAATTCCCTTCGGTAAATATGGTGGAATGACCTTGGTCTACATCTCATGGCTAGCTAAGCCTTATTATACATATATACTCAGTACGGGCCACGGTCTCCTTTAAATGCCATGGTCGCGAGACTGGTTGTCGACCGGGCAAATCTAAAATGCATGAAATGATGTCCACATTCCACCGATGCACGTACGGAATACCTCACGACTTAGTATGCTTACTTAGCCCAAGGATTTTAAATTCGACTGTTTATAAAATATAAACTTTATTTGGCTGCTTTCTTTGGAAATGGTTTCTGGCTCAAAGCCATTGCTTGCTTGCTTTAAAGTATAGTTGAATACATCAAAACCATTACTTGTTTGCTTTTCACATATGGTTTAAATCAAAACCATTGTTTACTTGCTAAAATGCTTGCTTTTCAAATATGGTTTACAATCAAAACCATTAAATCTGGAGTGTAAAGCAGGTTTATAATAATACGCTAGTATTTGAAGAAATAGGTTTAGAACACTCACCTTTTGTTTACCAAAACTTGAACCACGACTCCACAACTTTCCCACTTTTAGCTTTAGCTATGCACTCAAGCGAATACAGTGAAAACGTGTCGCTAACGTGTCGCATATACTTAACATACTTCATAGGTAAGTCACTTTGAGTAACTAGCACTTATTAACACCAAATATCAGCCCATTTGTGTGAGAATGCGGTCGTTTTAATTTGAGTTTAAATTCTTCTTTGAACCTCTCTTAATCATTTATTAAGGTTCTCATACTATCGGTGTACGAATTTGGGCTTAACTATGCGAAACACATTCTGTAAGTTAGTCCTCAATCACTTTAATATTTGCAATTCGACTTATGTTATTTATATAATGGCCCATCATCTTCTCATTTTATGGTTTTCATATCCTTTTTTTGGGAAATTACGACTTTACCCTTCTTCTAGTACGACATTCCGGGTTCAATAAATTTATCGTTTCACCATTTCATCCTGAACAACAACTCTCAAAATACTACAATGACACTTGGTGCACATATGCGCCCCTACGGTTACACAACCCGTACACCCTCTCGGGATGGGGCGTTACAATAACTATTGCAATGTTTTCTAGTGCAGATGGAGACACATTGTAGAAATAAGATTGTTGGCTTAACACTATCGCGACAATAAACAAACATATAATTTACTTTGCTTCAGGATAAATAAAATGACCACGAAATTATTTAGATTTATTGCAAAGAGATGTGAAATAATATCTAAAAGAACAAAAATATATAAAGCCCATAATTTTAGAGAACATAATAAATAATAATGATAAGGGTAAAGTATAAATGAATTTGTATAATTTTAATTTTATTAAATGACATCATTATAAGGTAGAATATTAAAAAGGAAATCTCATAAATTAGAGAATAAAGGCTATCTTTGGTTATTAAAAATAAGAAAAAGAAAAAAACTATGAAACAAGGTTTTTTTTAATGTTGATTAATTACCAAAACAAAAGCTATACATGATTAAAATCAATTAAAGATATATATCTTTCTTTATGCTTAATTTTCATGGTAATGTTGGCCTCCATAGAGGGAGAGGGAGAGAGGCCAAACATAAGCATGAGAATCAAGCAAGAGAGAGACAATCCACACATGATACTCAAGCATAAAAGAGAGAGAGATAGAGAGACCAATGAGGCCAAGCTTAATGGTTAAGGGCTAGGGTGGGGCATAAGGAGAGGAGGGGATCGGGTTCAAGTCCTAGTAAAAACAAATTTGTGTACTTGTAAAAAAAAAAAAAAGACATAAAGGGAGGCGGAATCGCAGGCATGATAATCAAGCATAATGATGCATTTGTCGGACAAGCTCGTTTACAGTGAAAACACAGATGACGAGCAGAAGGAGTTGGAAGGAAGCTGGGTTGTTCGTTTCCTTGTTAGCCACGGGAAACACGAGACACGAAGAATAGAGAAGGATCTGAAAGTAGCGCTTGGGTGTTCATCTATTGAAGAAGCTCGTTTAGGTGTTTCTTCTAGTCAAACTCCTATTGTTATAGAACCTAGAAGGATTGCCTACATTGGAGGTGGTGAAAAGGGTTTTATAATTTAGGGTTTAGAGAAAGGAACTAGGAGTAAAATTGAAAATATATAGATAAGAGATGTGATAGGGAAAATTAGATAATAAAAATAAAGAATGTACTAGAATGGGATAGGTAGAAATCTTAAAATCTCACTAAGGTCTTCAAAGAGTCTCACCTAGAAAGGCAATGGAGTCTCACCATTGAAAATTGCAAAGATTGCAAATAGATGAAATATTATTACTTAACAAAAAATCTATCTTTGACTTACATCAATTAACCTTATTTATAGACTTCTCTAAGAATTCTTAAATGTGCTAACATTCTAATAACCACTCAAACCCTAATTTGATTCTAACAAAGAATTATAATTTGACTCTAATTGATAATCCAAATTTAAATTGAAATTCCTTTTCTAACTAATCACCATAATTTGACTTTAATTGCAACTAATATCCTCTAGATTCTGATTTATGTCTTCTTCATGTAGAGGTAACTCCTATCTGTTTTTATTGTTATTTTTGGTCTAGGTAGCTAGACAAGCTTTATGGCATCATAGCTTCCTAGGAAACAAATGGAGCTTGATGCCTTTTTGATTGCTGACAAGTTAGAGGAAAGGAAAACTTGGAGTCCCTTTTCCAGAAAAACCCGTTAATTAATATCCCCTAGGCAATCAGCATAAGGATTGGAAAGCTCACTGCATTTGATTAGTCCTGAGAGCTAGATTCATTTGTCCCAAACATGATTTTCTTTTACCCCCTAGGCAGAGAGTAGGGAGGGCACCAATTGAGATCAGCATAAAGAGATTAGCCGTAGACAGTTTTGATGCCAGGAGGCAAATGTATTCCACCCTGTTTTAACTAGTTTGGATTTTCAGGCATTTCAAAGCGATGAATCTGTGATGGAAACAAGTGGTAGCCACCTTTGAGATTGACCGTAGATCACCGAGCTCGAAGGCTCGAGCCTTAATTTGGCCTTTCTTTGGATGATAAAGGACACAGTTGGGATCTCATATAATGGGTTGGTTGTCATTTTCGATGGTTGTGATTTCAGGGTTATGATTTTCCATGGGTTGTCATTTTACATGATTGTCGTTTCGATGGTAATTTTATGAGGAGTCATAGAAGTGAAGTGAATTTGTTAGTTTGGAGTCATTTCTTGAATGGTAATTTGAGTAATGGATCCTAGGAATCACTATATATATGGTTGTATTGATCTTGCTGAATCAATGAATGAATGAATTAAAGAAATTTCCAGCAATTACTAGTGTCTTTGTGTGATGCAAAGAGCCCTTGGTGTGAAGCCTAGGGTTTCTAGAAATGATTACTAGAGTTATTTCAGCTACTATTTTATTCTTCCAGCACTTTTTCCTTTCATGCTGTATCAATCTGTGTCATCAGTTGTTACCAACCTAGTAACCATTTAGTTGATCTTATTAGTTAGTTAATTATTATGCTGTTTTTCTATAATTACCCTTTATTCGAATCGTATTTTCTTTTAACTTGTTTGATTCAGGAACCTTCGTCTCCTGTGTCTCTAAAAGTAGCACTTTTGGTTCTTATTTGTGTTCTGGTAGTTCCAGGAAATAGTAGATTGTGTTAGAGTGATCCATGAACATTTGAATTTTTAAATTTTGAATCTCCCCATAACACACTTTCGCCCAATCGCTTTATATTTCTTGGAAGACACATTGATAACACAGTCTTATATGAAGACACTTTGCGCGTTTGAGCCTAAGCCTACTCGAATACAGAGAAAATCACCATCAAATTATTTTTGAAGGGTTTAGAAGAACCAAAATATTTACAGGTTTTGATGTTCGAGTTTTCCTCGGTTTCTTAACTGTAAATTTGGAGGTATGTAAGTGCGTTTCTTAGCATATAATTGATTGATTAGGTTGTTCAATCACCTTTTGATTAACATTTGGTATCAGAGCAACACTATATCTCTGCCTTTATACGTGTTTGTGCAAATTTTATATTCTTGAAAATTTGCAATGCAGTATTGATTTTCCAGAATGCTAGATATTTTGGTTTGACATTTTTACTTGGTTTTAATACATTAAAACTATTTCATAATAATTTTGATGTGTTTTGTGTTTTTTAAATGATATCAAACTACATGGGGAATTCATGCTTTTGTTTCGGATGAAGATTCATCGTAAGCGATTCTCATGGTAGTCTGAAGAAGATGACTTAAAAAAAAAAAAAAAAAGCGGTTTTACGGGCAGCAAGCAGGAGTTTTGGAGTGAAGGTTGAAGACAAGCCTTGATTTGTTTTGGTATGATTTACGAGTTGTGAGATTTGGTCTTCACAGGTTGGGGCTTTAGCGCAGCCCCAATTTAATTGAGGTAAAGCTGGGTGAAATGCAGTATATAGATCAGTGGGCATAGAGGCTCATATGTTAATTTGGCGAAGGCTCTTGTAATGGGTGAGGCTTGGGCTTGGCACTGCTTAATATGAATTGGGCTAGGCTGGGCTGGGCTTGGCCTTATTAATATTCAAGGGGCTGCTTTTATGTGGATTGGGGCAGAGCATGTGTGTAAGCAATCATTGGACCTTAAATAAAATAAAAAGAGAATGGAACCACAAGTTTCAGGCCGTGTAATCATGTGAGCATAGTGCTCTACCAAGCTAGGTGTTAATTTGTTACTCCTTTACATTGGTTTCTTTTATAGAGATTTATGGCTGAATATATAGAATATAGAATTAAATTTCCTATATATTAAATTTATTGTCATTATGATTATTGTATATTAATATAGTTTTACATACAAAATTAATTAAATGATAATCTTATTTGTATAAATTGCTTAAAGTTTTGCAATAATGTTAGAATATGAGAATTAAATTTCCTATATATTAAATTTATTGTCATTGTGATTATTTGTAATAATATAGTTTTACATACAAAATTAATTAAATGATAATCTTATTGTTTAAATTTCTTAAAGTTTTTACGTAATGTTCAGTGATCAATATAATTTTAATTAATTAGGGAATAGCCACGACATCATAATTAGTTAAAATTATATATTAAGACTAAGATCACATTTGATTACATTAATTGTAATTAATCATATGGATTGTGATAAATCTCATGCCACATGAATTTTATTACATTTGTATGATTAATTAGGATGAATTATCAAATCATATTTTCTAGTACCTGAGGGGATTAGGAAAAGGAACATGGTTTGGTAATTCTTGTCATAAAATTAATTAAACCCTAAGGCTGTGGTAGACTTTGGCCACGGGGCAGGTTTTATGTCACTAGGTTTATGTTTTTTTAAAGCATGGTTACATTGGTAAAACATAGCCTTTGTATCTTTGCCTCAATATTTGATTATTAAGCATGTATTTAATAAACTGCGGTTATTCAACCTGTGAATATTTACGATTCGTCATGATTCTAGAATTAAGGGGTGATAAGCTATAAGGTATGGAAGGAAAGAGTTCTTACGCATTTGGGATGGATGGATATTGACTATGCTATATAAGGAAGAGGAACTGATCCCATTATGGCTTGACCTTCTGCGAAGGCATGTCTTTATGATAAGTGGGAGAGGTCTAATCGCCTATAGTGATGTTCATAAGTAAGATATCTGCTTGGTGATAGTGGATTCAGTCGAGCAAGTCTTAAGTCAAACCACTTCTGAAAGCCATCGATGAGCGGTTTGTAACTTCGACAAAGCTCTTGCAGTACCTTAATTATGCAATTTCATCCACCCGAAGCTCAGGAATAGAGAGGAGTGCGTGATCCTTATCATGCGCATGAGGGATATAGCGGCACGACGGGCGTTCGAAGTTACCATGTCGGACAACCTTGTTCATTATATATTGAACACTCTGCCCCAACAATACAATCCCTTCAAAATCTCTTACAGCGCACATAAGATAAATGGTCAATTAATGAATTGTTGACCATGTAGTGTGCCTTGAAAGGAAGGTTAATGATGGGAAGAGGGTGAACAAGTTAACTTGACCACCCTTTGGAAAGAAAGAAAGGATCAAGCTAAAGAAAGGGAAAAGATTCCTATTGATGGGGCGTAAAGAAGAATTAAGTGTTTTTACGCCAGAAGAAGGGACACATGAAGAAGAATTTGCTGAAATTTAAGATATGGCTTGATAGAAGGTACTCAATTTTCCTTTGTATGTTTGAATCCTAATATGGTTAATGTTAATCATAACACATGGTGGATTGATTAAGTTCCCCAATCCATGTTTTGAATACGCTGAGGGTATGCAAAACCTAAGGAAGCCGGTGGGAAGTGAGCAATGCATCTATTCGAGACGTGAAGATGAGTTCACGTGTAGGCTATTGGCACTTGCGACCTTGTATTAAGCAACGGTTTCATTTAGAATTGGAAAAGACATTTATGTTCCAAGTTTCTCTAGGAATTTAATTTCAATTTCAAGACTTGTACACTTTTGGGTTTCCTTTGGCTTTTTCGATTCAGTTTGGTTATCGATAAATCTAAAGTTATTGGTTATGGTACATTAATACGATGCTGTATTGATTACAAAATGATATTATATAATTTCATGCATCATTCTTGTTGGATCGAAAAGATGTGTTATGAATGAAGGAATCTCTATGTTATGGCAGGAGATTGGGACACATCTGCATTGAATAATAAAGAAATTGGTTAATGATGGGGTACTGAGTACTTTGGATTTTGTTGATTTCGAGACTTGTGTGAATTGTATTAAGGGCAAGCAAACCAACAAGTCTAAAAAGGGTGCAAAGAGAACCTGAACCTATTAGAATTATACATGCGGCATTTGTTGTCACACGACATGGATGCAAATAGTCGAAATCTTTTATAGCGCCGTAGATGATTATTCGCGATATATGTATCTACCTTGCATACCGTTCGAAGGATGGAAGCTTCCCCGGCCTTTAAAGTTTTTAAAGTGAGTAAGAATCAATGCGGAAAACATATTAAGATCGTGGTCGGATAGGGTGGAAGTACTATGGTAAATACACGGAGAATGGACAAGCTCAGTGCGTTTGCAGTTTCTTCAAGAATGGGATTGTTGCCCGATTACCTTGTGCAGTTCTCGGTCGGAGGTGTGGCGAGAAAGAAGAAACAGAACTTTAATGGACATGGTAAAGTATGAGAGTATCTGAAACTACCTCAATTCTTATTAATTTGAAACTCTAAGGCAATTTGTGTATATAAATCGAAATTTCATGAAATTTGTCTCTAAGGCAACCTTTGAGTCATTGAAGGTTGGAAGTAGGAGTTTCACGACATATACGCGTTTGAGGGTGCCCGTCTGAAGTAAAATTTATAACCCACAAGAAAAGCTAGACCCGAAGGACCATCGGTGGGTATTTCATTGGATTTGCTGAAAGATCGAGGGTATAGATTTTATTGTCCATCTGCGTGCCCAGGATTGTGGAATCAAGAAATGCGAAATTTCTTGAGAATGACTTAAACAGTGGGAGTGATCAGTTTGAGGACATTGTTTCTGAGAAGGATCATTATGAAAGTCGACCCTGCAGTTTAGTGATAGATTGATTGTCATTCACACCCCTCATGTACAACTAGAGTGTGGAATGACCATTTCTTTTGAAATTCCACGTAATATTGCTAATATTGATCACTATTGATCCTTGTGGATCGAGTTGCAAATGAAGAAATTAGAAATTGTTGAACAACTTGATTGGCGACAAGTGATCAATAGTCCTGAAAGTGATGAAGCAACATTAAGAAGATCTCTGAGAGTTAGAAATCAGCAATTCTAATGATTATATAATGTATTTACAAGAATTGGACTATAACATTGGGCGAAAATGATCGAGAAAGCGTTTTCCTGGCCATGAGTTACAGGGAATCCTAACTTCGTGGTGATACGTGAAGAAGAAATGAATTCTATGGCATCTACTTAGAAGGACTGGGATCTCATTGAGTTGCCTAATGGTGTAAAAACCGTTGGATGTAAATGGGTATTTAAAAAAAAAAAAAACTTACTAGGCAACATTGAAGACTATAGGTCGGACTCGTTGCGAAAGTTCACTCAAGGGAAGGAATCGTCTACACGGAGACCTTTTCTCTTGTATCTAAGAAAGATTCTTTTCGAATAATCATGGCATTAGTTGCCCATTTTGACTTTGATTTACATCAAATGGATGTGGCATTCCTTAATGGTAATCTAGAGGAAGAGGTTTACATGAAACAACTTGAAGGATTCTCCTCTAGTGAAGGTGAGCATTTAGTTTGCGAGCAGAAATCAGTATATGGATTAAAGCAAGCATCCTTGATAATTATTTGAAATTCCATGAAGTCATTACTTCATTCGGTTTTGAATAAAATATCATGGATCAATGTATATATCAAAAGGTCGGTGGGAGTAAGATTTGTTTTCTTGTGTTATATGTGGATGATATTCTACTTGCAACCAATGATAAGGGTTTGTTATATGAGGTGAAACAATTTCTCGAAGAACTTTGATATGAAGGATATGGGTGAGGCATCTTATGTCATTGGCATTAAGATCCATGGGGAAAGATCTGTGAGGCATTTGGGTTTGTCTCGAGAGACACATATCGATAAAGTTTTAGAGATTTAACATGAAAATTGTTCACCTAGTGTAGCACCCATTTTGAAGACTGATTCGATTTGAATCGATTACGCAAATGATTCGACGAACACATGAAGAACATTCCATATACTTGTTTGATTTGGAAGCCTAATGTATGCTCAGTGCGTAGGACACGACATTTGCATTCTTTGTTGAGTATTAGGAAGATATCAGAGAATCCAGTGCTCGACGGCTGGAGAGAGCTGCAAGAAGGTAGGATACCTTGAACGAAAGGATTACATGCTTATGTATAGACGAACATATAGTTTGGAGGTGATTGGCTACTCCGTCACGAGACCTGTGTTTGTGTTGATTCTCGAAAATCAGCGTGCGGTTATATTTTCAAGCTATTTGATGGAGGCGTGTCTTGGAGAAGTCACGAAGCAGACCTTGGCCCGCCACTTCCACTATAGGCCCGAGTTCGTATCTTGTTTTGAGGCTAGCTTGCATGGTGTATGGTTAAAGAGTTTCATATCTGGGCTTAGAATTGTGGATTCTATATCTAGGCCATTGAAGTTGTACTGTGATAACTCAGCTGCGGTATTTATGGCTAAGAACAATAAGAGCGGAAGTCGAAGTAAGCATATCGACATTAAGTACTTAGCCATAAGAGAGCGTGTTAAAGAAATGAAAGTGGTCATTGAACACATTAGCGAGTTGATGATTAGATCCTTTAACTAAAGGCATGCCACCTAAGTATTTTAAGGATCATAGTACAAATGGGACTTGGTTCCCACGATGTAATTTTAATTGTACGTACATTGTTCATTATTTTAAATAAAACTCTTATTGATCCTGATATTTCTTATATGGTTTGTATATTTCAGATTATTATTATTATTATTTTGAGAAATATCATTAAGTTGGACCTTGAATAAACATATGGTTTATTCATTAAGTTTAAGGGTTTGTGTTGAGGAACTTGATATATTGTAATACATAAGAAGATACTACTCGTATAAGAGGACTATCCTTGTGATTTATATATTTAGTTTGCTCTTATGATAGGTGTTAGTATATGGATCAGTGGGAGAATGTTAGAGTGATCGACATTTGAATTTTTAAATTTGAATCTCATACTTGCTTTTCTGCACGTCGCTGCAATGCTGAAGGCGCGTGATGGCTGGTCTCCATATAAAGAAGAGACCTTTACTTAGCGTTTTGGTCACTAGCCTACTCAAAATACGGAGAAAATCACCGTCAAATTATTTTGAGAAGGGTTTAGAAGAACCAAAATATTCTGATTTTCCGGTGTTCAGTTTTCTCGGTTTTGCCTTGATAAATTTGGAGGTATGTAAATTCTGGCATTTTGCTTCCGCATATAATTGATTGATTAGGTTGTTCAATCACCTTTTGATTAACAGATTGTTATAGACTTCTCCTCGAAACTCTGAATTGTGGACTGATGAGATCATTCTGTGATGGATGGGTGCTTCATATGAGACTCAACCTTATTCTAGATTCAGATTTATGTTTTCTCCAGTGTAGGTAACTCCTATCTGTTTGTTGTTATTTTCGCTCTAGGTATGGAATCATAGCTTCCTAGGAAACAAATGGAGCTTGATGCATTGTTGATTGCTGACAAGTTAGAGGAAAGGAAAACTTGGGATCCCTTCTCCAGAAAAAAGCCAGAATCAGTGTGTCCCTAAGTTTCATTTGCCTTTGTCTTCTTGACAATCCACAGCATGGAGTTCAGCTTCCTCCAATTTGTTTCCTGAATCTCATGTGTTTTCCAGGAGGTGGGGTTATGAAGACTTGTATTTCCCATTGGCTGCAGAAAGCTTGTTTGTGCTAGAAAAGGGTCAGATGCTCATCGTTTTGCCTCTAGAACATGGCTGAAGAGTTTTTCCTGCTTGAGATTAATCTTTTTAGAATGGACAAAGATATCGAGATCTTTAGACTACCAGCTGCTAGAATCAGTTCATATAATTAATGTTATTCATGGATTATATATTGTTTTACACATGTTGCAAAGTGCAGCGCAACTACAGTCTTACACGAAGCTCTCCTTTGTGTTTGAGGTGGTATTGTGAATCTTCTCAATTTCTACCTAAATCGGGATTCCCTGACGCATGGATCATGGCACTTTGTTTGTGGCTGCTAGACTACACTGTTATCCATGGCATGATCACTATAATCACTTCAAGTTATTGTCTTACTTCAAATACACTTCTCAAATACTCTGAGATCCACAGAAAATGTACCATGCCTCTCATTCTGGCAAAATGATCTGTTTGAATTGATTTGTAATTTAAAGAACCTCGTGTTTAGGGTTAAATGCGGAAGCTATTAGAGCTCCTCTTTCATTCATTTCATTGTCAGTGCTCTAACTAGATTTCCAGAGGGATCTTATGACAATCCCTTGCTATCTTCCCTTTGATTTAATCATTACCAATTCTTATTTTCTCAATTTGTGCAAACTTTACACCAAATTTCAAAGTCTTGCATGGCCAGATCTTCCGCTAGTTCAAAGTGAAACCATGGACTTTACCTAGATAAACTTTCCCATGGGGAGAAAAGGGTTTGTGGTTTCACAGCATTGTTCTGAAGTGGCCCCAGTCTGTGATCTTGACAAGAGAAAGCCGCATGCCAAGAAGGTGATGGGTCTTGATATATAGTTGTGTGGTGGGATTGAATGAAAGTCAATGGAAGGTGTTTGATGATGCCTTTCCTCATAGGTTGGCTTTTCCATTGTCTGAAGGGAGAATAGATCAAGGGAAAAGCTGGTTGCAGTTTGCTCTTTGCAAATGGATGGTGTTTTAATGAGGCTCTGGTGACTGTAAAATTCCATTCCTCAGGCACCTCAGACATCCTCTGGTAAAATAAATTTGGCCCATCCCTAGCCAGATCTTAAACCATAACATACATTAAACCAATTTGGATTCAGAGCCTGAAATCTCACAAAAATCTGAATCTATGTGCAGTGGGTGAATTCTTTATATCTGTAAAACATTAATGGGCTGTAGTTCTTGATAAAGTCTGCAGGTTCCACCCCATTCTAAACATCTTTGTCATTTATCAAGTGCTGCAGAATGAAATTGTCTGGTTTTGACCAGACACAGATCCCTATCAAATCAGAGACAATTCTTATGAAGAAAAACCTCCCTTAAATCAGAATTGGATGGCCATATTTACAAAGGGATGAAAATATAGATGTCATGGAAATATATCTGAATATATCGATATGATGATGTTTGTGCTGATCTATCGTGACTAATGCGAATCCTGTCTCAGATATATCTAATTTACTGGTGAGTCTGTAGGTTTTAGACCGGCGTATATGGGTGAAATACTCGGTCTGTGTGTGTAGCGTTAGTTTAATTTTTCGGTGTTAAAATATCGGAAATATATCGGGATATATCGGGATATATTAGATATATTCATAATGGATTTGAAATTCCCAAAAGCTTGTCCGTGGTTATGGATTGATCGACAGAGTTTAATTTTCGATACTTATCGATATTCTTGTAAAGTATTTACATGGATATAACTGCCGAATATCTTGATATATCCCGTAAAATCACGATGCGAATATATCGGAAGTGACGATATTTTTCGTCGCCCGTATTTACGAGTCGGGATCTAGAGATATTCCATTCGGTATGCGGACATGCAGCTATCCACAAAGTTCATTACTCCGGCTTTCCAACGGCCGCCCCCGGAGAATCGCGATGGGGCGGGGGGGTCGGTTCACGATATATCAGGTAGAAACGGTGACTCTGCGGCCTTGTCGTATACGACATTATCAGTTTTGGTGAAAGGATCTCATAATAACGAAAAACTATACTTTGTATAATCTTTGAAAGCTTTTCTTTGCAGGTAAGGATGTGATGGAGGTGTAGAGAAGATTACTTTAATTCCCACGAAGTCATGATAATGCAAATTAGCCATATTGAAATAAATATCTTACCTCTTATGACTAAACTAAATAGATTGTCATTCAGGCATGATTTTCTGATGGAAAATATGTCATGGACCCTGCTCATGTTCCATATGCACATTGCAAGGAAATTGCACGTTCCACTCCAGGCAAAGACAGATAAGCAGATCTAACTAGGCCTGAATGCTTTGATTGATTTGTGTCTTTCATAGTTTTTACCACCCAAAACTTGAACAGATATGAACATAGATGTTTGGACTAAATAGATGCTCTAAAGACAATTTCATGCCATGACCAAATAATTCCACCTTGTTTGGCCACTGTACTAGTTTGGAATTGCCAGACTTCAGGTAATAAATCTGGCACACATTATGAGCTGACCAAAGAGGTAACCCTTGATGACCCCTCATTTACCAGTCTAAAATGCGGTAAAACCAATAATCAATCCTCTCTTTCTATTGCAGAACAAATTAGTAATTTCTTTTGTGAAGTCATAGTATAAATAGAAAATAATAATAATAAGACACTTATTTTAGTTTCGTAGAATTGTCAGACCAATCTCCACACCTTAGAGTTGAAAAAGGGTGTCAAGAGCGATGCTTTTCTTGTCTAACTCGAACAAAATGATATTGGTTAGTAATCGATTATAGATGGTTTTGTTAGCAACTTCGAATGGTTTTGAGGTTCTTTGGAGGTTCGGTAGAATATTTCGAAAAACTTTAAAATATCAATCACAGGGTTAGAAGCGATTAAGGTAACGCCATTCTAAAATTCTAGATTTCTTTTATTATAGATGATGAATATTTTTAGAGGGTTTTGATTAGATCTGTAGATGATTTTCTTAAAAAAAAAAAAGAAAAAGAAAGAAGAATAATAACCGTAACTTAGAGTGAAGCAAAAAGAGGAAAGTGGGGGGGACCACCTTACCTTAATAGAATCAATATATAAAATAAAAGAGAGTGGAACTCACTGTTATACTTAGAGGAAATGGAAAAGGAAAAAAAACACCAAATCATATGGCGTTTTGTGTGCATATAAATGGATTTGAAAATTGTTATTATAAAAACAGTGCAATACGAAACGAGTTTCTGTAACAATATCTCGAGAAATAAAATCGAGTTATTGACTGGATTGAAGGCTTGAAACTTTATAGTGACTACGTTTGAAGAGAATGATAATCAAACGTAAATCGGAAGAGGGCAATATAAACCTAAGATCTTTTATCTACCATTGCTGTTTTTGAGGCATGCATTTTAAAGTTATGAAGAAGCTTACCAAAGACCGCCATTTGATTAGAATCTATTATTAAGTGCATCTTGACAGGGTTTCAGCTGGATTACAGTGAAGCTACTTTGGAAACATAAATTGAGAAAGGTCTTAACTCAAGAACTCCCCAAAAAGAGATGTAACAGACTCATTTAGAACTTGGGAGGCAATGAGCAGAAAAATGAGGGAAAGAGTAAAGAATTATTTCTTTTTAAATTTAATAAATTAATTAATATGTTTATTCCAACTCATTTTAATGCTTTATTGCACTCGTACTGGAAGAGGCTAAATTTAAAAATATGTAAGCTACAGGAATTTTGATTATATTTAATTTTATTTTTTTTGATATGGCAATGAAAATCGTTCACTTGGTATTGTTTCTTTCAGTATTTTTAGGGTTCAGAGCCAAAGCTAATCTGATAGAAGGTGTTGGTCGGTTCGCCTCAGCCACATGTACAGGGAATAGAGGATCTTAGCGGGAAGTATTACTGTCTGGAGCACACCAAGCACCTGGTTGTTCTTGCCAAACAGGTATTAAGTCTCTGTTTTAACACCAAATATGAGAACTAGTTGAATGGAAGATCATCTCCTTATGTAGATGTTCAAAAGCATACCACATATAACTATTGAGGAAAAATGATGATACTCTTTCTTAGATGTTCTTTTCTTAATTTGTTGATACTCTTTCATTGATCATCTACTATGAATTAGGAAGATTTGTTCTCTAACAAGTTACACTAACGAATGAAAAGGGACTGGGGTAGGTTCTTCACTTCTTGAATTAGATATACATGGTTTGTTTAGGTATAATTTTTTAAAATTATTTTATGTTCTTAAAAACAAGAAACGGCTTGTGTTTGATATCAGTTTTATTTTTTGAGAAAAACTGTCTCAAAAATCTTTACAAATTAAGCATAATAACAGTTTGAAATAACATCAAAATGATGACCGGCGCTATGTTTAGGAGTAGTTTTTAAGAACGCGCCGCTACCAAACACGTCCATATTCTACCGTTGATGAAGGAATGAACTTAGAATCTTTGACAGGTAAAAAAACAGGTTGATCAAGCTCGAACAGAAGCGCGTGAAGAAGTACAGCATGTCATTGTCTATGGAAAAGGAATACCATTCGTTCCACATTATTGGAGGCTTCATTTCCGGTCTCCGTGGTGGTGTGTGTTTTGTATTATTAGTAAGCTGTCTGTTTGTTTGTTTTGTTTTGTTTTGTTTTTTTTTTTTGTTTTACTCTTGAATAGAATTTTTATTCTGAATTATGTTTAATTGGATTAAATATTTAATTGTTTATTTTCTTAAAATCTCCAATCTTGTGATACCATCTGCTTTTAGAAAATAAATTTTAAACCATAAAAATTAAAAAATACATATTTTTTTATTTAATCAGCGTGAAAAGAATCCATTGGATATATGATTTTCTTATATTTTGAGTACATAGTTTTTTTTTAATAGAAATAAAACAACATTAAAAGAAAAAAGCATTAAGATAATAATCCAAATATTTTGGCTTTATCTATTGAGTCAAAAATTTTAAAAATTCAACCAATCATGAAATAAAAAAAATTAAAAACCAAACAAACTAAATGTTAAAAGCAAATTGCACTTGCTTTCAACCAGTCATGATGTATTATTATAATATTTTATTTTTTAAAATAATTTAAATTATTATTTATTATAATAATTTTATTTTTTATAATTTATATCTTTCTTAAAATGTTTATATAATGTTGATAACGGAGAATTAAAATCAGTAAAATAAGTTATTGTTTTTAAATTCGGGAGGTACAAGCAATTACACGTATCTTTGGATGAATTATAACTTTATTTTTAGATAAATTAAAAAACAAAATGACATCGAATTCTAAATTTTACGACCAATAAGAATCAGTTCAAGTGGGGCATGATGAAGCCATATTATATTAACCCATTAACATATTACAATCATTAACTTCACCTATTTATATAAATATAAAGTAATGTGATCAGATCAAACCAATAATTTATGATTCATGTTTTTCATTCTCCATTTGATCAGACCCAAATGGCAGGCTTCATTTCCCCCTTTCTTACACTTATTTTTTATTTAGACCAAAAAAATACAATGAGCTTCTTGGTTATTTCAGGAAGAAACTCCTATAATGTATTTGGAGTTAGGAAAAATAATTCCTGTTTGACTAATTGCCACCTACAGTTAAGGTCCCACTGTCTCTCTATCTCTCTTTTCTCCCTCTCTCTCTCCTCCCCTTTTCTCTCCCTTCAGTTACTGTTCTCAATCTCCTCTCTCCAGACTCATCCCCTACCGTTTTTACTTTTAAAAATATATCAAATAAAAAATCTAAATTATTTTAAGCTACAAATCATTATTTATTACTAATTTTCAATTTTAAATTCAATAAACTTCAAAAATCAAAAATTTATTTTGAAACTTCTCTAAATAAATTATTCTTCCTTTTCTTTAATTTTTAATTACAATTTTATTTAATTTCATGGATAGTTTTTCATCATTTTTCATGTATAGATTAATTCTATTCAAAATAAATTAGATTTTAATTAAAGTATTTAGTATTTTAATTAAAAATAAAAAGAATAGTTGCTTTTGATATTTTGTTTTTAGTGGTAGGAAATTTTCAATTCTTTATTTATATGAACTAGAACTCAAAAAATATCTTTTAGAATTTTGTGGTTTTCTTGCTCAACTTTCTTGTTTTTTTTTTTACTTTTTGCTCAACTTTCTTAATTTTGTTTTTAATGATTCTTAATTTTTATAAATGGATCCAACACAATTCTTAAACCAGAAAACACTAATCTTTATGGTTTAAGAAATAACAAATATTACATTTATTTAAGAAAACTTAATAATTTTTATATTATCAAAATATACTAAAAATGATATTATTTATAAGTATTTTAACCTACAAATATTATTATCAGATATACTAATGTAGATGTGTATATTATTTTAACAAGATTTTTATCTTAAAAACAGTTTTTAATAATAATGTTTCTCGTAAGAACAACATTTGAAAAATAATAGCATTGTTCTCAACTAAAAGCTATTCTAACTATCATTAGCTAAAAAAATCACTATAGTGCATCATGTACCAATTGGTTTTATTAATATGCATAATTATTTTAACTTCTTTATTAAAAATATCAATAAAATACTAATTATAATTACACAAAATTTAGTCTTTTATTTTATTTTCTTTTAAATATTAATTTTATAAATGGATTGTAAATTTATATTAAATTGTAATGCAAGAACTCTTAAAATTTTTATTTTATCATCAATTATTATATTGAAAAATAAATCCTGTAAAATTAACTATGTAAAAACAATAGTGTTCTCACTACAGAATGTAATTAATCAATTTTTAATAAAAATTAAGAAAACTACAGTATTATATCTCATGTGGTAAGGAATTATATTACCAACTAAGAATAGGATTATAAGGAAGAGGTTTCCTGAGTTTGAGTCTTACTTGGGACATTTGATACATTGAAAAGTAATTTGGCACAAATAAAACTAAAATTATAAAACGTTAATATATTAAAAGATATATTTTTAATTTTAATTCTATGTAAATACAGAATCGAAATCTTAAATAAAAATGAAAATATTAGAGCACACCACAACCATTCTTTTATTTTTAATTAAAATGTAGTAAATATTTTAATTAAAATATGAGACTAAACACATGAATTAACTATACATGAAATTAAAATAAAGAATTTTAATAAAAATTAAAATAACAAATAATTTATTTATATTTAAAAATAAAATTTTATTTTTGTTTCATAAATTTTAAATTTTAAATAATTAATAAAACTTCAGAATTAATTTTGATAAGATTAAAAAATGAGGCGATCTTGGAACTATACAAGTCAGAAAGGTAAAGGCTCAAATTTAGCTTTTAGGCCACGTACTAGGCGCTTAGGAGCTGGATTAGTTCTTATCTGGGCGTGCATGAAACGACTGGCGTATCTTTGTAAATCAATAAATATAAATCGTTAAGGAGTAGGATAATTCTCACTACTACGATACTTATCTGTAAATCAAACAATCACCAATGAGAGAAATTGCTTAAAAACTAACCTTATTGAATGTTATAATAGTAGTTATTGAGCCGATTTGAGGTCTAATGATAGAAGCGAGTGGATTAAATTTAGACAGCTGCTGAACGTCGTTGTTGAAGTGAAAATTTTTCGAAAAGAAGTATGTGGATTGCCCAATAATTAGTGATTTTTCTTATTTTATCTGGGATGCGGGAGGGTTTGCAAGGGATTTTAAGAAGAAAATTCCCGGTTCTTACATGACTTTGAGCGATATTTAGAATGGCATAAAATTTAAGATGTGATAGTGATTTCCGGATGAAAATTGGAGTCGTGTTGAAATTTTTTAGAAATTGTGGCGGGCTATGCAATGTCACGGAATCAATCGTAAAATTACAACAGAAACTGAAGCGGTGAAAGCGAGGGATTAAGATTTGGATCAGTTCAACGATCGACGTAATTAGGATAATATCCATTCATTAATGGGTTTGGAATTTAAATGATTTCATCAGATTTATTGATTTCAAAGCAGAATCGAGTTTGTGAAGGATTTAATTAGAATATTCGTAGTCAAATTTGAAGTTTAGACGACATTGCGAATATTTTGACGTTTAATGTCATAGCAGTATAAGGCAAAGGAATAAAACCGATAAAATGGAGATATTTTCTTATGAGGCCAATCAAAACATTTCTTAAGGGCTAAGTTGGGAGGTTTGTGACTCATTAATTGACCAAAGCCAGGGTTCATGGGCTTAATAATAAAATAAGATGATTGGCAATATAAAAGAAATGGAGGACCAAATTCTGGTAAGGAAAGTTAGGAGGATATTTAAATGGGGGGAGACAAACAAAATAATTCATTTGGTCTCTCAAAAGTTAAGGAACCCATGGGAGAGAAAGAGAGAGGGAAGAAAGGAGAAAAGAAGGAAGAAGGGAGGAAACGAGAAAGAAGAAGAAGAGTGAAGGCCCAAGGTATGAGATGTGATTTTTTGCCCATAAATTCCAATTTCAGTGATACTTCCAGTGGTATCGGAGAGGGCCAGTACTACGAACGAGTAAGAAGTTTTCATGGTGGGAAGGTTCAGGGTTTGATGTTTTCAGTAATTTAATATCTTTAGAATAGTGTGGATGTTAAATTGATGGTGACTTAAAGTTTAATGGTGTACAAATTTAATATCGATTGACCATTGGTTTTGATTCTTGGGGTTTGACAAATAGAGTGATGCGGGTTGGGTTTTGATAGTGGTGTGTGTATTGTCGTTGTGTAGCTAAATTTTTATCGTGATTTAGTCGACATTTATTGCATGACCATTTCTGGTGATTACATTGCATGATCTAAGTGAGGAAATGTCTGCTACCATTTAATAGTTATTTCATTTTAACGCTCAATTTTGATCAATTGTGATGGAGTTTAAAATTGGCTATAAATAGACTGAGGAGAATAAAACTTAAGAAGAGAATTCTGTGATTCGAATCCTAAATTGTACAAAAATTCACTCTTAGAGTGGGGATAATATTACAAAATAATTGGTTCCAGTTTTGAACATAAGATTAAACTAGGTTGTTAAATGTAAGTGGTTTCGGTGCTCCAAATTAAATGGATTCATTCGGAATAAACCTCTAACATATAACTTAATGATTATAAGGACATAGTGTCAAAATATGAAGTCAAATCCTGGAAAAATAGGTAGCTAAAAACTATTCTTACAAATAAATTTGAATATTTGATTCTTTTGGCAATGCCACTTTGGCTTTTCGTTGAATGATCCGATTGGTTGATTCCAATTCTAAGTAAAATAGATTCCTAGAGGAATAAAATATGAGAATGAGTACCCTGTTGATTCAACTGAAATTATGGTTAATGTGTAATTTACGTTTCTTGGAAAGGTGAAAAGGACGCTATGGGACCTAGGGGCAGGAACTCAGCGGGGGCTTAAGCAGAAGAGGCAGGATTGAGCGGTGAAGCTATGAAGGTAATAATGGCTTTACAGTGAGTTTCAAAGTGAATATGGTTTTAATGTTAAACTAAAGGTTTAATGTAATTTTATGTAAATATTCAGGTATATGGAAATGTTTTATCTTTAAAATGATGCATATATTTATATGTCTTCAGCTAAACTCTCATAATAGCCTCATTTGGGTATTATGAGGATTTAAAATATTTGTGTATGCATATATTTCTGTTGCAGAAGTATGAAATTTAAAATGTTTTTAAAGAATGCATATATTTGTGAAATACAAAGTAAAGGATTTAAACTAACTCTTCACTTATGAATGTATTTTGAAAAATAATTTCTTGATGGTTCTAAAACTATATGATTTGTTTATATTAAAGTGTATTTTGGAAGGTACTTTAAGCGTGTAAGGTTGAAAAAGTGAGTTATACGGGTTACTAAGCGGGGAGATGGGTGTCTGGGGAGTAACTCATCTTACGTGATAAGGGTCTTTACGCCAGTTGGAACCACATCTGCAGCGTGGAGGTTTCTCACTTGACGGTAGTGGTTATGAGCCCAGGTGTGAGCAAAACCACTAAAGTCGATTGCAGGAGCGTTCGGGTGCATAATTTATTCCTGGGTTTCCCATGGAGAGGAAAAGAAAAAAAAGAAGAAAAGAAGAAGAAAGAAAGAAAGAAAGTTTCTTGATGCAGAAATGTTTAAAACATAAATGGTTTTACTTCATAAGTATTTATTATTGAAAAAAGTTTAACATAATGCCAAAGCATGATAGTTTTAAATATTTAGTATTTATTGAAGAAAGTTTAAGGTATAAATGTTTAAACATAAAGCGATTTTAATGGGTATAGTATTTATGGAAGAAAGGTTTAAAGGCATAAATGTTTAATCATAAATGGATTTTTAAATTGTATAAGTATGTATTGACTGCACGGTATGTCTAGAAAATACCTCTGGCCAATGTACACTCAGCCCGGAGCTGACAGCTCACTCTTTTCCTTATGTTTCAACTGAGTATTTTTGGAGTTTGAGACCAAGTTGCACCTCGGTGGGAGTACCTCACCCAATGCGGTGGTCTTAGCTATCGAGGAGACGACGCATCTTCTGTGCATTGAAACAGGCCCACCTCATTGTGTAACTCTTGATACGTCATGTTTTTGACAAAATTATGCTTCTAGATTGAAGAAAGGTTTAATCTTTTGTTAGTTTGAAAAGAAAACCATATTCCATATGTATATTGTGTTTGATTGGGTTGTGGACAGGAATTTTCATATGGAGGAAAGATGATGAATTGAAGTTTAAGAGATGTTTTAAATGTTTTCCTTAGGTTTCATGGAAGAATTTGAGAAGAATGGCACAGAGGAAGGCTTCTGCGGCCGTTTCAAAAGAATGTTGTGAAAATCTATGTTTAACGAAAAAGAAAAAAAGAAGAAAAACTTTTACCTTGTATTTCATTATTTTACAAAGATATGTGAAAAGGTGCCAAGGGGTTACTCCACGGTTCATTTATGGTTTTAAGGAGAAAGTTTCTATGCATTTGGAGTGCAGGGAGGTCCCTCGGGTTCATAGAAGTTAATCAGGAGTGGGATATTAAACGTGGTATCGAATGAAGTTTTAATAGTAATTATAAAATTTAAAGAATTCTTTTTCTGAATTGTTTAATGTTTTTCTTTTAATTTCAAAAGAAACAAAAAACAAAAAATTACCTACGTGATTTAAAATCATATATGCATTCATGTGACCTCTTCAGGTACAATTCACGAATCATTAGTGATGACCTTACCTGGAGGCTCGGCGGTGGTACCGCCACCACACGGGGAACATGTTTGGTGAATTTCGTATGTTTCCTCAGCGATCAGTGAGAGCGCCTTTCTGAGGTGGGAGGGAGACTAGATGCCTTTACCATGGCGGATGACTCAGGATGTTATACAACATTTAATCAGCCGGAGTGGTAGGCGATTATTCAGCCTGAGAGGATACGCAGAATTCAGGCGAAATTACTGTTGACCTGGGAGATCCACGAAAAGGCATGGTACGGCACGCTAGGGTAATGAGATGGTTAATTGAAAATAAGCGGGTTTAGCAGGCCCAACTACATTGATCGCCAGCATTAAGTGAATTGTTAGTATGATTCTATTGAAGAAGGTCTTAGTGAAAGGTGAAGACACCATATGATGAATGTATAACGGTGGGGATTTTACCTTACTTTAGGAAAAAGTATGGAAAAGTTGATTATTCTGACGAGTGATTATTTTCAGTTTGGTTTTACGCGAGACTTGTGTTAACATCCTTTCATGACTTTGATATTATAGCTAGGCATGGATTTACTATCAGCACTCTCTGCAAGGGATTTATTATGGAAGAAGTTTAGATTTATAAGCGAAAGAAGACCCAAGTTTGTTTTTATAACGAGGGTTGCTCACGAATACATACCTACCCGATATCTGGCGATTCATGTGACTGATAAAATGTCACAAAGTTATATAAAGGTACCACAGCTTATGCTATTGAGTTATTAAGGATAATGTGATGAAATAGAATGAAGATATTCCGACCCAGCGATAATAATTTCGGGATGTATTTCAGGAGGATCTTCTGGTATATATATATAATTTTAGATTGAAATGACCCTAGGACGAACCAATTGCTGACACCAACCTATGATGTCCTTTCAAATTAAAAAAATTAAGTGAAAGTATAAATGGATGAGCTTTTGAATACTTTTGGGTTTCATTGGTAAAGTGCTTTCTATACCTTGAGTCTTGGGATTACGTTTATAAAAAAATGATGATGAAGTTTAAATTCATATATTTGTTGATTTAGAAAGTTTCCGATAAGGAGGTATCTGCACGATCAACACCCATTTACCAGTTGATGATCCTTTTGGTCGATGAGAACGAGGTATTTTTGAAAATGGATCTAAGCTCGGTTACCATCAATTAAGTGGGTCGGAGGATGTTCCCTATATGGTTGCTTGCTCTAATTTCAGCATTATGAGTTTTATTCATGCTAGTTGGACTAACTTATATTGATGCTCACATGGGATCCTTTCTTAGACTGATCCCTAAGCCTTATTTAGATAGTTTTATAGTATTCATGATGACACTTTTGCATCTATTTAAGCGGTAATGAGATCTGAAGGGCATCTAAGTAAATTCTTTATAAGTCTTACCAAGCTTTCAACAAATTAGTTAAGTTGTGTTGCCTTTCTAGAAACCTTTGATTTAATTAGAAAGGGGTTTTACGGTGATCCTCAAAGATTGAGGGAAAAATTGTGAGCTGACTTGACTCCACTGAGTCGCGTGAAGAATCTGAGAAGTTTTCTAGGTTTAGCGAGGGTGTGTGTCGGAAGGTTGTTAGGGGATGCCTGAAGTTAGCGGATCCCTTTTGACCCAAATCAGCAAGGAAAAGATGAAAAGTTTGTATGGTAGAACCTGAAGAAAGGTCAGATGAACTAAAGGAATTTGACCTTAGCCACAGTTCCTTTATTGGTCGGAATGAGAAGGATATCGATTATATTATTTTGGTACCAGAGCTTTTAGAAGTGTGTTAATCTGACATGAAAATGTGATAACCCTGGAGTTTGACGGGCTGCTTGGCGAGAATTATCGAGACATAACTAGAGTTGGTTGTTGTAGTCTTTTAACTCTCACGTGTATGGAGCGTGCGACGGAGTTATGCGAAGTTTTTATGATCTGGCGGCTCATATGGCCCATTCACATAGAAAAAGTTAAATATGAGACGGAGAAATGGGTTGGTGACTCTTTTCTGGGATTAGCAGGTGCACTATTGTCTACAGAGAAATATTAATATTGTGCTTGATGCTCTTAGTAAGGGAAGCTCTGGTTTCCCATATCTACCGGGTTAAGCTGTACCTCCCTAGATTTATGGAATTGAGGTCTTTAGGTGCAAAACTTCAGACCAACGAATATTGGAGCCTTACCAGCTACATTTTATGTTAGTCTGTACTAATAGACAAGGCACTCAAGGAGGCTCAGGCTAAAGTGATAACTGGGTGAGTCAATTAAATGGGGCTTGAGTGCAGGCGGAGTTAAGAGGATTTTTAGTATGGGCATATGGTATAGTGATGATGATGGGTCCACAGGTTGTAATACCAATACTAGATGTGGGAAGATTAAAGAAATAGAGCCATGGGAGGAGCTCACTCTTACGCATGTCTACGATGCATCGAGGGAAGCTTTTAAATATCATGCTAGGGAATACTAAGGTGGAGGGGGTATAAGAAGATGTTCTGAGGAAGAACATTTCGTGTCTCATTTGCTAAAAGTTAAGGTTGAGCATCGCAGATTTGCGGGGGTTCTTATAGTCTCTTAGATCCCTCGGTGGAAGCGGAAATGCGATGGTTTTTTCCACTTTTGATAGTTGCCGTCCCACCGTCATAGGTGATTGTGGATGATCGACGAAATCGGCCAATTTCCTACCTATGGAAAAATAGTGACTTAGTCGGTAGTTGGCTGAGTTGTATATAAAAGAGATTGCAATGACTTCAATGGATGACCAATCCGAAAGAGCCATACGTACATTGGAAGTTATGCCTCAAGGCTTGTGTGTTAGAGTTTAAAGGAAGAAAGACATTTACTTACTAATGGAGTTTTCCTACAATAATAGTTATCATGCAAGCATTGAAATGGCGCCTTATGAGGCCTTATATGGAAGGAAGTGTGGTGACTCATTATGTCGATGAGGAGTGAGAGAAAATTTTAGGTTCATAATTGTTCAAAGTACAATGTATAATGTTAAAGTTAGTCGCGATAGATTAAAGATAGCTCAAGATCGAGTAGAAAAGTTAGTGTTGATAACCCAAGGAGAGATTTGGAATTTTAGGTGGGGATCAGTATTTACGAGGATATCACCCTCGGGAAAGTGGTGTTTATATTCGAAAGAAAGGGAAGCAAGCCTCTCTATATGGGACTTTAAGAAATTATGAAAATAATCGAGAGGTACTATTCTCGTTGAGGTCACACCGAATTGGCCGTAATTACATGACATATTTTACATTTCTATGCTTTGAAAGCATATGATGATTCTTCACATGTGTTAAGAGATCAACCGTTGGAATTGAAAGAAGATTGACGTATGAAGAAAGACCGTTCAAATTGTTGACTTAAATTATTAGTTCTTTAAACAAAGTGATTCCTTTAGTAAAGGTGTTTCGATGAATCACTAGAGAGAGAAGCAACATGAGAATTTAAATTCTCGAGGACGAATTTTTATAAGGAGTGCAGGACAAAAAACCCCAACCTTATTGAATGTTATACAGAGTTACTAACTGATTTGAGGTCTAATGATAGAAGCAGAGTGGGATTAGAATTTAGAACGCCTGACATCATTTGGGCATGAAGTGAAAATTTAAAATTGTAAATCGTGCCCTAATGAATAGTGATTTTTTTCTTATTTTATCCGGGATGGAGGGGTTGCAAAGGGATTTTATGAAAATTTCGGCTTCTTATGACTAATCGATATTTAGAAGATAATGGGAGATTTATGAATAAAGATTTCTGGACCGAAAAATTATCTCTGTGCTTGAAATTTTTAAATTGGGCTCTAAATACGAAAAATGTCCGGAATCAATCATAGAGTCTAACGAAACTGAAACGGAGTGAAACGGGGTCCGTTTGGATAGTTTCCAAGCGATCCGAACGTAATTCGGATAATAATACGCTATTGTCCGGATTTCCGATTTTAATGATTTTAAATCCGATTTCGGTGATTTCAAAGCCTGGAATCCACTGTGAAGGATTTAATTAGAAATATTTCACGGTCAATTTGAAGTTTAGACGCATCATGGTGAATATTTCTTTTTGACGCTTAATCATGATAAAAGCAAAAGATAAGACAAAAGGAATAAAATCCGATAAATGGAGATATTTTCTTATGAGAGCCAATCAAACATTTCTTAAGGGCTAAGTTAGGGTTTGTGACTCATTAGAATTGACCAATGAGGTTCATGGCTCAAATGCAATAAAATAGTTGATTGGCAATATAAAAGTATGGAGGACCAAATTGTAATTAAAGTGAGTTAGAATATTTAAATGGGAGACAAACAAATAATTCATTTGGTCTCTCAAAAGTTAAGGAACCCGAGGGAGAGAAAGGAGAGGGAAGAAAAGGGAGAAAAGAAAGGAGAAAGGAGAAGCAAGAAGAAATAAGGGCAAAGGTACGAGATGTGATTTTTCCTCATTCAAGCCTTTCTGATCTCTTCTGCGGTAATCATGGAGAGGGAGCCAAAGAAACTCAAGAAACAAGTAAGTTTTCTATGGTGGGAAAGTTAGGGTTTGATGTTTTCCATGTTTAATGTCTTAAATTTGGTATGGAGCAATTGATGGTATTTAAGGTTTAATGGTGCCGCACTTAATATCAATTGAGAAAGCCATAGTTTAGAATCAAGTGAGTGGTGGTTAGGGTTTGAGAATAATTGTGTGTGTTATGTTGAAATGGGTATAATGCATCAGATTGAAAGTGTTTAGAGTGAAAGAAAATGGAAGAGAAACACATTTGGTCAATTTTTGGGCAAGTAGCCTCGGTACAGAAATGTCCTCGTTTTCTCTCGTTTTGACCAAGGTATTTTGGCCATAACTTGCTCAATTTTGATCCAATTTGAGGATTTAAGTGGCTGGCATAAAATAGACTTGAAGGAGAACAAAACTTAAGTAGCATATCACAATTCTGATCCTAAGTGGCCTAAAAATTCACTCAAAGACCATGTAAAGCCAAATTCTGGTTCAAGTGAATATAGATTAGCCCGGTTATTTGACGTAAAGTGAGTTTCTTTGGTGTTCGAATTGGGTGATTCCAATTGAATAGAACCCTTAGCACCTTAGCTTTAAATGAGTATAAGGACATAGTGTCAAAATATGAAGTCAAGACTCGAAAATGAGTAATACAAATCAAGTTACTAGAAAAATCTAAGAATGACCATGGCATGAAATGCCATAACTTTTAGCTTGGATGATCCGATTGATTGATTCCACTTATAAAATAGATTCTGAGAATAAGAATATAGGAATGAGTGTTTATGGTGGATTAAATGGAAATTATGGTTAATGTAATTGTGATTTTCTGGAAAAGGTGAAAGGACTATCGGATCGGAACTGAACTCAACTGAAGCAAGCTGGATTGAAAGCAAGTGAACCGTGGAGTAAAAAAATGTGATATTTTGAGAATTGAGTTTAAAAGTGAATGGTTTTAATGTTAAACTGAAAGTTTAATGTAAATTTTTATGTAAACAGCAAAGGGCATGGAAATGTTTTATCTTGCATCAATGCATATATTTATATGTGTATTAACAGCATGCATGCAGCCAGCAGTTATGAGTTTTTCAACTGAACGATACCGCAAAGTTATTGGCGTATTATGGTTAACAAACGCCATGCCCTATGCTTCCAATGATAAAGCAAAGATTTCGCAAATGTTTATAAATGGTTTTGAAAAAAATGTTTTACCGATGGTTACCCTAAACCCCTTATGACCGCAGGATCGATATCGGCCGGTACTTTGCGTAAGGATTTCTGCAGGGTAAAGTTATAGAAGGTTAATCGAGAGTGGTAGCCAGGTGTCTGTGAGGTCATCTCACGAAGGGCAAGATCGGAACCTGGCGTATGCCGTGAGTTTTCTCCCAAATGCAGTGGTTATGATCGAATACATCGCCTTTCACCGTCAAGCATTCTAAACCGCTCGTGTGTTTATTCCCCTGGGTTCCATCAGAAAGAAAGAAAGAAAGAAAGAAAGAAAGAAAGAAAGAAAGAAAGTTTACGGTACAAATGTTTAAAGCATAAATGGATTTTAAATGCATAAGTATTTATTGAAAGAAAGTTTAAGGCATAATGTTTAAAGCACAAATGGATTTTAAATGCATAAGTATTTATCGAAAAGAAAGTTTAAGGTATAAATGTTTAAAGCATAAACTGATTTTAATGGTATAAGTATTTATGGAAAGAAAGCTTAAGGCATAAATGCTTTCTAATGTATAAATGGATTTTAATTGTATAAGCATGTATTATTTGATATGTACCAAAATGTTATATAAATGAAAATACACTTACTAAATGAGCTCGCTTAGCCACTCTTTTCCATGCTCAACAAATACTTCAGATCACAGATTGTGCATCGAGTACCTCCCGTGCAAAGGAGTTTAGCTGAGCCGAGGAGATCGACTTATTGACAGATTGAAATAATTTTGCATAATAAGATATTCATGTTTGATAAATTATGGCTGGAATTTGAGTTAATGTTTAAATGTTTTGATGATTTGAAAGAAATAAATGTATATATATGTATATTGTGTTTGATCAGTTGGACTCCAGGAGTCCTAATATGGAAGTTATTAGAATTGGGTTTGTAGTGAAATGTTTTCACTGTTTTGTAAATTCAGAAAGTCCAAAATGTAGGAAACTCGCTCGATATCTTCCAAAAAATCTAAGTGTTGAAAAGAAAAAGAAAAAAATTTTTTAGCACTCGTCTCGCATTATTTTTAAAAGATATGTGAAGAATTGTAAAGGGGTTCGGCTTCCACGGATTTTAATTTATGGTTTTAAGGAAAAGTTTCTATATCTGTTGAGTGCCTGAGGTCCCTCGGGTTCATGAGGTTAATCCAGCCTGATCCTTCGTAAGTAGATACCCTCAATAACTAATTCCTAATTATCACTTCATTAATCTAATATTATAGAAGGTTAAAATCCCCATCCAATGAAGGAGAATCCTTACCACCATCCAATTGGGAAAAACATATGCTATAAATACCAGGTCACCCCATCAGTGAAAGGTACGTAAAAAAAAACATTCGCTCTCTAAGCAGTTGATCTTTTCTCTCAGGGAGGAACTGACTTAGACATCGGAGCGGTAATGGGCGAACCCCTGCCAATCTTCTTTCTTTCTTGTTTTGCAGAGGAGTCCAACGTTTCAGCGACTGCCCAATAACAGCTCCCCAAAGCCTGGCTTCAAAGACTATCAACATCGTCACCAAACATGGAAAAGGGCATCATCAGGCACGCCAGAACTGAGGACAATTCCCCACAACCAAAGTTGATCTCTGCAATCGATGGTATCAACGCGGAACACAAGTAGAAGCCACGCTTAATCCTTTCCAAGAATGTGATTTAGCTCAGGGGATATTTACCTCCTGAGGCGTATTAGAAACAATAGATGCTAACACCGACGAGGTGGAGGCACTGCCTCACCAACCAACGCTGATGAGGAATCAGAAAGAACTCACTAGGTGATGCAAATCAATGGAAGCACTTGATGCTTCAGAAGCAAGTCAGTACTACCTATCCCAGAAGATGATTACATCTTCAAGGCCCTCCCCTGAAGAAGAAGAAGTGCATCCACAGTCGAGCCAAAAGGATTCACTTTGGAAATTCCCTAGAGGAGCGAATCGAAGCAATACTGTGGGATCAGAACGATGAGCCAATCTTTCAACAAAGAATGGGAGCAACTACAGAATAGAGGTTCGGTGGTATCCATGTGAGGTCACCATTTGAAGGAAGTCAAAGTGTCGAACGTCGCCAGAGATTTATGATGTTCCAGTTAAACTGAGTCCTCGCTCACACCGAGTCCCATTCTTCCAAGAAAAGTTCGTAATGCGCCAAAGAAGCGTCATGAAAGTAAGGATCCGCCATTCTAATATCATATAAGAACTAAACATATGGAAGATCACGTGTGTGCAGCTTCTTCACAAGGTATGTCACAAGCTGAGCTGGGTTTAACAGCTCCCCACCCATCTTCGCCCTCATCCACAGAGCCTATCGCGCTTGTTCGCCCACCTTATTGATTTATACAGCAGTAGCCGAGTTATCACCCGCCGCACTATATGCAGTAAGCCCAGGAAAAGTTCTCTCGGGAGGTCTTATGTCCAGAGGTTCAATGGTTTGAAGGCAGACAGATGTTCAACGAGAAGTTCGCATCACCGCAGATTCATCACTGGTTTGAGTGTAGTCAAGATTTGATGTTCTTCCATCTCCAAAGAATCCACAAAAAACATATTTATAAAAGCCACTAAAGCAAGTTGCAGATAAACGGTGAAGAAGCCCTCATATCCAAGAAAGAAAGCTCTTCGACCCATAAAGAGAAAAGTAGGACTGATAGACAACAAGGACGAAGCCCTAAGAGACAAAGAAACCGAGAGAGATCCCCAAAGAAAGACAGAGACCGTCCCAGAGACTGAAGAGCGGTTCTGAACTGACCATTCTGCCTGTTTATTAACTTATCACCTCACAGCCATCTCCACTGTTTAGTGATCATAGTGTCGCTTGAAGCAGGTGCAACATGAATACACCCACAGATGACCTTCCCATGGAGGCCTGACCCCACCAAAAGAGAGGCAACACGGAGGAGCTAGGTATTCAGAGAATCACAAACAACATGAGAAGGATTGCATACAACCACAGAAATAAATAATATTTATCCACAAGATCTGCCGCCTGAGGTCTCTATTGTCGACTGGCAGCCCACCACCACCCCACAGACGACAACCTCAAAGCACCACCAACTTCTTAAGGGAAACTAATGATCTCGAGGATTTGCAGGAGGCGGGGAATCCAAATTACGCAGAAGGCTCACTTGCGCAGCATCAGTCGTGAGAGGCACATGGTTGGTGCCCAACCACCTAATCACCACAACCATAACATTCTCATCTACTGAGACAACACCCCACGACGATCCTTGGGTACATGTGCTCGGGCTTAACAAAACGTCCAACGTCCTGTTCCATCATGGGGAGTTCACCAGAACATCTTTAGCGGTCAGGCTTTATGATAAGAATGAAGGAGAAGCCTGAAACCCAATACCCAAGACCCACCTCGCTGAGATTCTCCGAGAAATTGGGCCTATCATAGTTAGGCCACTAGGGAGAGATCTCGCGCCGCAAATGCGAAAGCAGTTTCGTAGATTCCATCCGCTTAAAATATGTTAGTTAGCATCTTCAACGCCGGATGTATCATCCTCCGCTACCATGATGATCAGTTTCACTGCCAGGCAGAGTAGAATGGTCTGAGATATTCAGCTGGCATGAGATAATGCCACCACATCCATAGTATGCGCCGCCATAATCGAGGTCGCGGATTCAGCCTCACATGCAAACATGATAGTGTAATGATCTAATCAAAGTTTCTTCGGGGAATATCGGAACCCTGCATATGATGGACACGACCCACTCAGTAGATCGCAGACTTCAGTCATCACTGTGTTAAAACGCATGGATCATGTGCCGGAGAGCGCAGAGGATTATCTAATCGCCTGGCACTAAACGCTGAATCCATCCTTCAAACCAAATGCCAAGAAAAAAAGAAAGAGTTTCAATCTGCAGTAGAGCGTGCGAACAAATAGAGGTTAAAAGCTTCCGTGCAAAATAATTTAGTGGGAGCACTCAATGGTTAGCCAACGCCCTACTCACAAAAGCTTAACGATAACAGACTTCAGATCGATTTTCACTGATCGGGCCAACCGAGCATGCCAAAAGATAGGCTTCTCTGCCACGATTTGACCCCAGAGACGTCACGGTACCCAAGTCGCGAACTTCTGTCTTCATGATAGCTTCTCCGCCATACAACCAGATCACATGGATCCATGCTGACCATGAGTGACTATTTGCCACAAGGGACCCATTGGTTATCAGCATGCCTTGTAAGGCCAAAATCTTATATACAACCTACCGAGGTTGCGAACGTGATGTTTCAAAAGCAAACAGGCATCCACAGGAGGTGGCAGATGATATGTCGTGAATCAATCCACACGTAGAGCTCCTACGACAGTCATTCGTCTGGCGATCTTGCATTCCTCCTGAGAGTGCGTTAAAGTTGAATCCAACTAAACGCGCTGAGCTTGCCTTCCAGAAAATTCTCAAGGTTTTATGAAGGTCACATAAGGAACTGAGGCAAACCGCATAAGATGTGCCAGCTCAATATAGCTGCCACCAAACATGTGCAAGTCCAACGCCTAACTGGAAGAATAGTCGCTATGTTTCCATTTGTGTCCAAGGCCGATAAATGTCACTCTTCTTCCAGATTCTAAATAAAGCCAATGGTATACACATTAAGTAAGAAAAGCATTCTCAAGACTCAAAAATCCTCCATTCAGCCCCTCCTCAGATTTTAAGTCCTCCGAAGGGAACTCTTACTCCCGATTCGGCGCCTGAGAGTTTCACCCCGCAATCTCTTGATCAAAGATGTTAACCAGCATACTGATTCATCACTATTAAAACAGCTTCAGAGAGGAGCAAGAGGAGAATCCAAGGATGGAGAAACTAACCCGGCATTGGGTAAAGAATGAAGCTCCACTTACATTTTCAAGCTCATACCACAGTTCCAATGAACACCCAATGAAGCAAGTACACAAACTGATCTGAAGATTTGATTAGTGGTCAATGAGACATAAACTGAAAAAAAAAACTGTACGAAAAGGTATCATAAAGATTTTTGATTGGAGTCCCATTCCTGCAGAGTTTCATCAGAGATTACTTATTTAATAATCCACCTCATTTGAAGTCATCTGATTAAGTCACTAATGTTCATGATCGTGGCTCAAGACTCACTCAGAGAAGTGAGAATATTGTGATATCGAAAAGATGCACCCATATTTAGTCCCGTTTTCCCAATGAGAATGGTGAGATACTGTTATCACGTGACCTAACCACCGGTCTACAGTTGACCAAATTAGGAAGAAAATGACTCCAATTGTAGTAAAGCAAGAGAATAATCAAGAAGTAAGGGCTAAATAGGTGAAAATAATCCCATACCCGCAAAGGTACAGAATTAATTGAGAGAAGTTCAAGTAGTTCAGCAGACACATACCCAAAGGAATTTGTAATGCTTCAGTAAACTAGTAACGACCTCCCAAGAAGACTGCAGAGCTCAACGCTCGTTTGAAAAATCAGTGCAGAGTCTCTCTATAGATCTCTATGACGAGGAAGTCTCCCCCGTCATGTTCGAGCCAAGCTGGATGGACCCTATTTGGGACTATTTAATAGGAAGGATCAAGCAATTCAACTAATCTCGAAGAGGTTTACAAAGCCTAGGACGAGGCCTTACAAAGTTGATTATTCATCTGGGAGTTTTTTACAAGCGAGGTTTTTTTCACACCCATCCTCAGTGCACTACAGAAAGATTTTCACACATCAGGAAGCATGAAGGGGCGCGGAAATCACACAGAGTTTCAAGCGCCACATGTGAAAAGCTCCAAGAGGATATTATTGGCCCACAATGCTCGTAGACGCCACAGCTATAGTCAGAAACGCAAATTTTGTCGTATGACGCAGCTTAAAATCTCCTCACCTCCGCCCCACATTGACGCCGCTCACAAGCCCCGGCCTCGGGAGGGTGGGGCTGGACAGTCAGACCTTCGCCCATTGGAACTGCCAATGCAATTTATCATCGTAGCAAAGGGGATTATTTCACCAAATGTGGGCCGGCCGAACCTTTGGCTACTATCACGTATCGTAAGATACGCAACTGCTTCATGCTCCATAATTGTAGGTTTGGCATCCTACATTCGTGTCGGTTGTCACGCGTAAATTGAGCAACCTTAAGTTCAGGTTTTAACGAAATGGGATCAAGAACTACTACTGCTCGTACCATCCGCAATCTAATGGTGTTGTCACCACGAAATCTCTTAAACAACTGCTAACCGGCGCATCTCCTCGCCGAGATTCCGATTAAAGTCCCTAGATCGACCGCGCGCGGAACATAACGAAGACTTCCGCCCAAACCCGGACCTCCTAGGATGAAAGCATGATCAGCCTAAACGCATGTAAGACTACCAAAGGAAGACTACATGAACACACCAAAAAGTCAAACCATGTGGAGTTACAAGTCATGACCTAGTCTTAATAAAGTTCCTATCAGGAGGTAAATCTAACATTATGTGGAAAATCAAATTGAATTGGGAAGGTTCCCTATTTTGTCTCACGTCGTCGACCGGCATTTAACTCTAGACTAAACAAGAAAAATTCCCACTCTCATTCTTTTGAATGCCGAGCACCTGCCGCTTTGATCAATAGACCTCCGATTGTAATCTTTAATAAAGTATCACAAATTTCTAAGATACATCAGGGTTCATGATTGTTTGACAGATCCATATGATCTAAAAGGAGTGCGCATACTCGTCAGTCATACCCGAGAAAATTACACATTTCAGAGTACACAAATTCATGCTTCAAAAAAAAAAGAGTATTGTTTCTTATTCCAATAAAGGTGTCAACTAATACAATCGCTTATGGCATCCCTTACATATCGGAAATAAACAAGATGACAAGAAGTTCTCAAAAAAAAAAAAAAAAAAAAAAGAAAGAAAAATATCTCAAGAAGGAGAAAGGGAGAAGGAAAGAGAAAAAAAAAAAGAGTGCGAACGAGAAAGAAAGGGAGAGGGAAAGAGGAGCACTGCAGTGAGCGGTAGTTATAATGGGTAAGGAGAAGAAGAAGAGAAGAGTGAAGAGAACAGTACAGAAAAGAGTAGTTAAGATAGCTAAAGAAGAGAGAGTACCTAAGTTCTGCATTAAAAAGATTAATCGCTCTTCCGTATCGCATTCTCAAAGACGGTATAGTGAATAACATAACTCTCATAAAAAGCGAACTAAAAACACAACTCCTATTGGGACAGAGTGACTATCTGATACTATATAAGCTTGAAGTACAGAATGAATTAATGAAATGGATGCTTTTCTATGAATTTCTAAATTAAAAGTAAGTGGCATGTACTTCTTATTGTAACTTAAATTTTAATGTTTTAAAAATTGAACTCATAATTAAACAGAAAAATATGGTCAAACCAGATTAAACCAGAATCAAAACAGTTATTTGTTTGATTCAAAACAGTGGTAACTTTTGACGAAGTAAACAGGTTGTCGTCGAGCAAGAAAGCGCGTGATACAATATGTCATTGTCTATGGAGAAAAAAGGGGCCTGTTTACATTTATTGAGGCTTCTATTTCGGTCTCCAGTAGGTATATGCTGTGTGTGAATGATACCTCTCCTCGTGTTGCTTGGTATTATTAGTAAGTTGTCCGTTTGTTTGTTTTGTTTTTTATTTTTTTATTTTTTTTATTTACTCTTGAATAGAATTTTTATTCTGAATTATGTTTAATAGGATTAAATATTTAGTTGTTTATTTTTCTCTTAAAAAAATTAATCTTATAATTTTTTATCAAACTTTTGAGAAAATAAAATTAAAATACATATCTTTTATTTAATCAAAGACAAAGAGTAATCAATTAGATATAAGATATTCTTATATGAGGTCACATAATTTTTTTAATAGAAATAAAACAATATTAAAAAAAGTATTAAGATAAAATCCAAACAAAGTAAATATTGATAAATTAAAATAATGAATAGTCTAAAATAAGTTATTGTTTTAAAATGCCCTTCGATTTTAAATAATTACTTTTTGTGTCACTTTTGGATAAATAATAACTTATTTTAGATAAATTAAAGTAAATAAAATAATTCTAAATTTTGAGAGCCAATAAAATCTAGTTAAAGTGGGAGACAGTTTCATTTATTATATTATTACATTAACATATTACAATCATTTAACTACTTATATTTATATAAATATAAAGTACCGCAGTTGTTGACTAATGTTTGAATTCCATGTTTTTCTCCATTTGAGTGGGGACCTAAAATGGCAGGAAAACCATTTTCCCAGCCAATTTCCACTATTGGACCAAAATAATGCCGTATTTAATGGTTATTTCCAGGAAACTTCCTATAAATATATTTTGGTGTTTGGGAAAATAACCCTGTTTGACTAATTTGCCACACCTCACAGGATCCCACTGTTCTCCACTTTCTTTCCTCCGTCCTTTCTCTCCCTTCCTTGACTGCTCTCTCTCATCTCTCCTCTCTCCAGTGCTCATCCCTGGCTGTTTACTTTTTAAAATCTATCAAATAAAAAATCAAATTTTATTTTTTAATTACAATTTTATTTAAATTTCATGTATAGTTTTTTTCCATCATTTCATGTATAGTTAATTCATTAAAATAAATTAGATTTTAATAAAAGTATTTAGTATTTTTAATTAAAAAGAATAGTTGCTTTTTAATATTTTGTTTTAATTATTGAAATTTTCAATTCTTTATTTGTATGAACTAAAGATTAAAATATATATTTTTTTAAATTTTAAAGTTTTAATTTTACTTTTTGCTCAACTTTTCTTAATTTTGTTTTTTAATAATTTTAATTTTTTTTAAAATATTATTCAATGTTACTCTCTGTAAAGTTAGAAAAACACTAATCATTATGGTTTAAAATAACAATGTTACATTTACCTAAAAATAACATCATTTTTATATTATCAAATATACTAAAAATTAGTCATTATTTATAAATTATTTAACCCTACAAATATTATTATCAGATATACTAATGATAATAATATTATTTTAACAACATTTTTATATGTGAACAAGTTTTTTTAATAATAATGTTAGTAATTAAAACTACATTTGAAAATAATAACATTGTTCTCAACTAAAAGTAACAATATTATTAGCTAAAAACCACTATAGATGCATAATGTACCAGTGGACTTATTATTAATATAATTATTTTAACTTTTTATTAAAATATTATCAACAGAAATACTAATTATAATTAAGAATAAAATTTAGTCTTTATTTTTTCTTTTAAATATAATTTTTATAACATGGATTGTAAATTTATATTAAATTGTAATGCAAGAACTCTTAAAAAAATTTATTTTATCATCAATTATTATATTTAAAAATAAAATCCTGTAAAATTAGCTTTATGTAAAAACAATAGTGTTCTCTATTTTAAGAATTATGCTAATCAATAATTTAATAAAATTATGAAAACTATTATTATTTCGACTAATGAAGCGCTCTCAACATTTCGTAAGGTAAGGACATAGGAAAGGGTCTCGTGCTGAGTCATACTGGGACATTTTATACATTAGAAGTATTTAGCTTTCAAATAAACTTAACTATGAAAACGCGATTATATTAAGATATATTTTAATTTTTAATCTATATAAATAAAGAATCTAAATCTTAAATAAAATAAGAGTTAAAACTGCAACTATTCTTTTTATTTTATATTAAAATAGTAAATATTTTAATTAAATTATAACTTATTTACAGATTCATTAACTATACATGAAATTAAAATTAAATTGTAATAAAAAATTAAAAATAATGAATAATTTATTTATATTTAAAATAAATTTTTATTTTTGTTTCATAAATTTTAAATTTAAATAATTAATAAAACTTAAGATTAATTTTATAATTGATTTTTTATTTAAAAATAAATTCTGATTTTTTTATTTAGAAGACTTAAAAATATAAAGGATATTAAATTGCTTAAAAGAGGAAGTAAAAATAGGGAGGATGAGCGAAGCGAGAGAGGAGAGAGCAAGAAGGGAGAAGACAGAGTTGACCCACAAGAAGGCTCGAGGCGAGACGTTGCACTCAAACAAGTCGCATTGAGTCGAAAAGCACACGGCTTATGGTTTATTGGTCAAACTATAATCGAACCACAGCTCTAACAAATATAATAAATAATATATAATATTTTAAATAGTGTCTATTCTAGAAAATATTACTGAGAATGTAAATTTTCACAACTAATTGAGATGGAACTAGTTTCACGACTAATTCAGCGCTCAGAAAGAAATGCAAATTTTATTCTCCAGGAAATATGGGTTTGTTTAATTTTGGTTTTAAGAATAGAAAATAATTTTAAAACAAGAACCAAACATACCCTAAATGAAGATTCAAAATTGAAAATTTTCTCAGTTTGGAACCAGAAACAAATATTAAAAAAAATATTTTCTAATGCTAGTTTTAGAGTGGAAAAAAAAATATATATATATATATATATATATATATATATATATATATATATATATATAAAATTAAAATTCTTAAAATCTTATATATTTTTAAATTTTTTAATCCTTATATAATAAAAGGGAGAATAAGCACACCGATGTGGGATCATCATAAACAACAAAATGTGTTTAATAAATATATAAAGAATTATTAATCTAAACTTATTTTCATTTTTTGTCCGAATTTCTTTTTCCATGCAAGCCTGATCATGATGATTAGAATAATATTCTCTTTGCACTAGATACACAAATGAGAACTGCAGTCTCAACAATATTTGTTATAGGCATTTAGAGTATATAAACATGGACAAATTCCAATTGGTATGAAACCTTTTTGGGGAGAAATCTTGTTGGTGATTTTTGTGAATTTACTTCAACATATATAATGACAATTCGAAAAATGTGCGAACGTGTTAGGAAATTAAAGTGTTTCCAAACTAATACTATGTCGAAAATCAAACTTTTAATTAGACGAAAAATAGGTTATCCGGTTTCCTTGACAGTTCCCTAGAATCTAAGTAAAAATACCTTAATAAATAAATTGAAGTAAATAAAATAAAAGTTAAAGGAATTGCTTGAGATCAATTGTTGGAGAATTTGCTGTATTTCACTAAGAAAACTGAAATGAAGGAATAGTTGTAGAAATTGATGTATTTCATGAAGGAATTGTTATAGAAATGGTTGTATTTCACCAAGAAAGCTGAAATGAAGAAATTGTTGTATTTCACTAGAAAAATTGAAATGAAAGAATTGTTGTATTTCACTAGAAAAACCAAAACGACAATGTACTACTGGCTGAAAAGAAAAACTTGAAAAATTTACCAGAATGACTAAAACGTTAAGTGAATTCATCAAGGTTGACACTTATGTTGGTCTCCTTCCGTTAGAGCCTGCTCATTTTGCGCGTTCTTGAATAATTGTCTAAGTTCTCCCACCCTCTCACTCTTTCCCTACACCATTCAACCTCAAGTAATTATCCATGTCTTCTCTTGCCATGTTCCAAAAGTTTTTTCTATTTTCTTCTCATCTCATGAAAAAGTCTCATTTATCTTTCGTTGGTCAATCTTCAAAATTTTGAAATTTTCAAAAATACTTTGGGCTTTTTATATAGGCTTTTTCACTGGAGTTTGGCCCGAGATGCCACTTGGGTTTTTTAACCGTGGCTTGGGTCAACTTAAATAAACATCAGCACAGCTAAATTAAATTTTTGTCTATACAAGCCTCAAAAACAAAATCATAGTGGTTAAAGCCTGCAGAATAACATCATGTATCAGGCGGGAGGAAGGTTTCATGAGGTTTCCTAATAGTTTGTTTTCTTAGGGTTATATATTGTCTTCTTTCTCAAATTTGGAAGAGTTCGTGTGTGTGTATGAGAAAGGAAGTTGCCACTTTCCTCTCAACTATTGCTCGCCGCTTGTCAACTTGACCCTCTTTTAACTATTTTTTTATTTTGGCAAAGATTTAAAATTAATAATTTTTGCCCTTCTTTTCATATGAAAAAGAAAAAATCGAATTGTCATGAAGTTGGTTATTATACCATTGACTATAATCAAGATATTCATATTAATTCTATTTACATTTGACAATTTAAAAATTTTAAAATTTTAAGAAAATGTTTTTCAGTATTTAGTTTCACAAAAAAAAATTATTGAAAAGATTATATGTTTTAAAATTATTTAATACTTATAGATAAATAACAAATGACTTAAACAAATTTGTAGAAATAAAATATTGAACTTAAATATGTTTTTAATTTTATACATCAACTTCATATGAAAATAAGGGAAATTATTGTTTTAATATTGAAAACCAAATGACAAAAAAATTAGTTCAAAGATGAAATTGATACTGATGCAATAATATATATATATATATATATATATATATATATATATATATATATATATATATATATATATATATATATATAAAGTATTAAATTTTTATTAAATAGAAGATATATAATACATAAATTTGAAGATATATATTTATGATGAAAATAAAATTATAGTATTAGTTTATTCATGAATTTATGCATGTTATTATTTTAAAAGATTTTAATTATTTTATTAGTTAATATATATCATTTCCAGATCTATACTGGAATAGTTATTATAACAAGAAATGAGGTTAATGTAAATATTTGTAGTTGTTTTGTTGGGACAAAATTTTGATGAATAAGTTCTTAATATTGGACAATATTTTCTCAATTAAAGATGATGCATGTTCAAGTGATTGCCTTTGGTTCTAGATTTAAAAGGGCACGGTTAGGGAGTCCATGTTCTTGTCTTTAATATGGGATGTTAGATATACTCTTCAACATAATCGTTTCTAATAATGGATGAAATGAGACTTATCATGATATATATTGTACGTTTAAACATGCATAAAGAACTGACCTAGTCAAATTTCGGATAATCGCACAACTTTTTTTTTCTTTTATATATATTTATACATGGTTTTAGGATAGTTTAATGTATTTTTTTGTAACAAATTCAAGTGAGAATTTATGTTTACTTTATTGTCTTGCCAGTGCTGAGCAGCTGTTGTGTAGCATGATGAAATTAAGCAAGATGATTGGAATAATGACCTCCCGTCTCATGCACGGATGACGTAATGTCGCTTTTTGTTTTATTTAAATCGTTTTTTAGTTTTACTATTTATACAAAAAAAAGACTCAAAAAAATTATTTTAAATTATGTTCCGTTCTAGAAAATATTTTCACCAGAAATGCAAATTTTAAAAAATATGGGTTTGAAAAATATTATGGGTTATCTCAAGGTTTAAGTTTCTAAATCCGTAGTCTTATAAAGTAATTTCATTCCCCTTTATTTTCAAACACTTCCATTTGTTTTCTTCATCTTTGGCTGCAAGTAAAGTAGGATCGACCGATCTACCAGTTATGCCGGAGAGCCAAAGGTAAAGTACCATTTGCATTCTCTCTTCTTCATATGTAAACTGTAACCCTTTGCAAACTTAACATGCACTACTTACTACTACTTTTGAGAACTTCATTCCAGACAGAAGTTTGCTGCGTTTGTGAAATTTTGGTCACAAAGTTCCATTAATTTTCCTTCAGTTTACTTTTCTTAAAGACTTTCTGATTGATGAAGAAGAGATGAGTTAGGAAAGTTGATCTATTTCTTTCAATACTCATCTCAAACCCTGATGTCGATTTTGGAAAACGTCAAATATATGTAACTCGATCCACTTCAGTCTATGTTTCAGAAGCTAGTGAGAGTAGCAAAATTCCATTTTTCCATCTAGATGCTTGACTTTCTCTCTCTACATAGAAGCAAGATCTGAGTAGGAAAGGATTTATGTCTTTCAATACCATCGCTTCTAATATCATTTGCAACAGTCAAGGAAAACCCTAACTTCGATTTTGTAAACATCAAATATATGTAACTATGAAGAATTTCAGTTCCGTTTGTGAAGTTTTAGTGAGAGAAAGTTCCATTTTTCCTTCTACTTCTACGTTTTCTTGAAGTCTTTTTGGTGAAAATCTGAGTATTAAAGGATCTATTTCTTTCGATACCATCTCTTCAAACCCTGATGTCGATTTTGAGAACATAAAATATATGTAACTCTGAAGAATTTCAGCTCCGTTTGTGAAGATTTATTGGAGGAGCCCCATTTTTTCTTCTACTTACGTTTTCTAAAAGTCTTTGGTGAAGATTCGAGTATGAAATGATCTATTTTTTTCAATACCATCTCTCTAATATCATTCAAACCCCAACGTCGATTTTAAGCTGAATATCAAATATATGCAACTCTAAGTATTTCAGTCTGTTTGTGAAGTTTAGTGAGAGTTTCATTTTTCCTTCTACTTACGTTTTCTTATGTCTTTTGGTGAAAATCTGAGTATGCAAGATCTATTTCTTTCAATATTATCCTAATATCATTTGCAACGAGGTCAAGGAAAACTCCTAAAGTTGATTTTGTAAAATTATCAAATATATGTAACCTGAAGATAATTCTAAAGCCTTTTTAAAGTTTAGTGAGAGAAAGTTTTTCCTTCTAATTTCTACCTTTCTAAGTCTTTCTGGGTTGGTAAAGATCAGAGTATGAAAGGATCTATTTCTTTCAATACCATCTCTTCTAATATCATTTGCAACAGTCAAGGAAAACCCTAATGATTTTGTAAACATCAAATATATGTAACTCTGAAGAATCTCTGTTCCTAGAAGTTTAGTGAGAGAAAGTTCCATTTTCCTCTATGCAGTGTCTTTCAAGGTTAGGGTAAAATCTGGGTAGGAAAGGATCTAATTTAGATTCTTTCAGCACCTTCTTTTCTAATATCATCTAGGAGATCTGGCTGGAGATAATTTCAATTGTTTGTAACCTTTTCCTATACTTGTAAACCCTAATTCAAATGTTCTCTAAATTTAGTGTTTTTTCTAAACCAAAAGAAATAAGGAACCAAATATGTTTTTATGTTTTCCTTTGTTTTTCTTATTTTTTATTACAAAAACAGTTTTAAAATTAACCAAACAAACCATTCTGTTGTTCTATTTGGATAAAGAGTCACCGAAAACCAACCATAATTCCAAATAATGGCCATCCTTAGGTGAGAACATCAGTGGTGTGGGCTTTTTTTTCTGGGACGCAAAATGGTGAGAGAGAGGAGATCTGGCTGGTGATACCAACTGTTTGTAACCTTTTCCAATACTTAAACCCTAATTCAAATGTTTCTAAATTTAAGAGTTTTTTTCGTGTTTTCTATATTCAAAACAAAGAACAAGAACCAAACATGTTCATATCTTTTCTTATTTTTTCTTTGTTTTTCTAACAAAAAGTTTTAAAACTGTAATCAAACAAACCATTCTCTCCTTCTATTGATAAAAGTATCATCTGAAAACCCAACCCTAATTTCCAATACACCTAGGGAGAGAACATCATCAGTGGTGGGCTTCTTTAGATAAAATGGTGAGAAAGAGGAGATCTGGCCGGTGATACTTGTTTGTAACCTTTTCCAATATTTGGATTTTCGACTCGAGGAGAGAACTCGAGGAGACATAAGTTGATTTTGTGTATATCTTATAAGGCCACTATCAATTAATTAGTATATTGGTAAGGTTTTACCAAATCCAAGGACATGAGTTCAAACCATATGCTTTTTTGCCTTTTTCCCCAAATTTTATTTACAAACATATGAGATATATTTAGGATAAATTTTTTTTAATATTTAATTTTATTATTTATAATATTATATTTTATTATTTAAATTTAAATTTTTTAACTTAATATCACATATATTTCTATATTTAGTCGTAATAGTTATCATAAAATGAATGTTATTGTAAATATATCAAGTTTATGGGATAAAATTTTCATAAACACATTTTTTATTGGACAAAGAATTATTAATTATCTTGTAAATTTATCAAGAGGCAAGGTGTTATTTTAGCTATAATATGTAGAGAATTTGTTATCATATACTTATTATATTTTTTACATTTTCCTGTTTAAACGTGAACAAAGAGTTGATCTAATCAAACTTTCGTAATAGATTTGAACAAGTTCACGTTATTATATTCTTTTTTGTTTTTGAGATATTATTATAGGCACAAGGTTTAGTTTAATAAATTTAAGTATCTTATGTTTATTTTAATGTCTTAACAGTGCCCTCAACAACGTTCCTATTTTTACTGGCATTTTTACAGGTTGCCGTTGCTGCTGTAAACATGAGAGATTGAATACTTTGCATCCACTGCAGTGATAGTTATTGGTGTAAATGAAAACTACAATCATTGTAGTATTGGTGTATAGTACAGTAGCGTCATAATTCAAGTTTAGAAAAAGTTCAACATTGATATAGGGATCATTACTCTCATTATTTCATACAATATTAGGTTCTTTTTGAGTGGAACCCTTGCTGTTACTACAATGTCCTTGATCCTGATTGAACTCATGGAGCACACTACTTATCATCTGGACCATGTGGTTCGTAAAGGTGGTCATCAACTTGCATGAGTCATTTCACAACTTTGACCAATCAGACCACTCTCCAGTAACAATAATTGAAACCAATATTTACGTCATTGAAGACCATGTTTGTTTGTTTTCTATATGCAGTCTGTATATGTATCGATAAACATTGAAGTAATAATTGTTTGTATATGTACCATCGAACACTTAGGTGAGATGACAGCAATTTCTACATGTTTATGCGATAAAGCTTTACTCACTTACAGCCCCTCCCCGACTCGTATGCACTACTGGTGCGATATGGCTCAAAAGCATCTTCCAGCGCCAGACTGACCTCTCAAGACACCTCACATTGACAAAAAAAAAAAAATTATTGAGGAAGTTGAAGTAATAATAGTTTTTATATGTACCATAAAACATGTAAGTAAGATGGTTGAGATCTCTCCAAACATAAACAATGGTATTGAGTTTGACCAATGAGAATGCAATTGTGTTAATGTGAATAGCTTTATCACATTAAGGCCTTCCTGGGTCAGATGCAGATTGCTGTGACATGCTTAAAATACTGCTTTCTCAAAGGTAACGGCACGTCAGACAACTCCATCTAAAAAAGGTTTTATATGTATAGTATGTGTGTTTGAAGTAATAAATAGAAGTGCATTTTATGTTTATATGATTGTCTTTATAGTATCAAGCCAAAATGACAAGATGGCATGTGAGCTTTCCAATCCTTATGCCATCGACAAATATGACATGAGAAGAGAAGACAAATGGAACAGACAAACACGTAAGAAAAATCACAACTCTTCCTAGAGCGTCCTCTTTAATAATAATTGCATCATCTAAATCTTCGTAAGAAACTAAAAGAGTCAATTGTAAGATAAAAAAAAAAAAACATTGAAGTCAAAGTAAAGATTCTATTCAAACACATAATGTTACATGAAATAAAGATAATCATATATCTAATGCCAAACATTTCTTTTTAAAAAGAAATGCCAAACTTTTTCATGAATTAGGACAACAATACAACAAATATATACTGTAAAATCGTAATGTGTTTATAACAAATATTGCTGGAGACTGCAGTTCTCATTGCACACATTTGCGTGCAAAAAGAGGAATATTATTCCAATCATCATACTTTACAAAGGCCACACCACCCATAAATGAAAGTAGAAATAAAAAAAAAATAAAAAAATTAGTGTGGCACTGTCAAGACAATAAAGTAAACAAAAAAATCACTAAAAATTAAGAAACATTTAAATTTATTAGAAAAGGACACTTAAATTTATCACAATGTATCAATATGTAAAATAAAAAGAATTGTGCAATCATCCCCAACTTAAATGACATGAATTTGTCTGAATCATTTATTAAAGTTTGATTAGCCAATATCATGAAGTTTCATTTCAATATCCATTGTTAGAAATAATTAAAATTAAATATAATAATAAAAGTTTATGATGACAACGTCTAAGCCCATGCTTCATCCACAAGACTTCAACTGGCTAGAAATTTCAATTTAAGCTCCCATTTACACTGGATGATCGTGCCTCTTCTTGTTGTTTAAAACCCACATCCAACAAAGAAATGTGATTATAAACATCAAAATTTGTTTTTTTCTGAATAGAAACATCAAAATTTTAGTTTTACAAATAAAATTAAATCTTTTCATTATCATTAAAACAGAATTAAAATAAATGTTTGGAGAAATTTTTTAGAAGAAAACATTTTTATGTATCTTTATTTCAATAAAAGAATATAAGCTTTAAGAGATACCATAATGCTGTGAAGTGTATTCCGGAAACTTAGGAAATAAGGAAAAAAATATATAAAAAAACAAATGAAACATAAAAAAGTTAGAGTTAAACTAGGTATATAAACTTTTACTTAATACTTCAAACTCATTTACTTATTTTAATGATCAACATAATTTTAAAATATATAAGTTTCTAAATAATATATTTGCACTTGATTTTCGTTGAAAATTTTTATTAAACATGGGAACATATATAAGAAAATCATTTTTCTTAACATTTTTTTTTCTATCCCTAGTACTTTTGGGGATCAAATACATCCTTAGTACAAATTTAGTTTTTATATGAAAATTAGAAAATGCTTTTTTAAACCTTCTTTAACATGATAAAAAAACGTACTAGTATAGTAAATATAAAATATTCGCTAACATCATAAAAATAATTTTAATACTCATCATTTAGTATCAAGATCGCAAGAAGCCATCAAGTGTAAGCAGGTTGTTGTGTTTGCTATCTTTGGCACATTCGTATACATGCAGAGAAGAAAGGGAGCACATGTTCACGTGACAACGTTTGTGTGCCCATGCTTCATCCACAAACACTTCAACCGGTTAGAAATTTTTTAATTCTTTTTTTTTTTTTTGAAAGTATTAAAGAATTAAAGATCCATTTACACTCGATGAATGTGTCATGTTCAATTCAAAAACGTTAAAATGGTGATTATAAACATCAAAACTTTAGTTTTATAAATAAAATTGAATCTTTCTATAATCACTAAAACAATTTTTTATTTTTTTTTAATGAAAAATTTTAGAAGAAAAATATTTGTATAGAAACATAGGTAAAGAAGTGCTGGCCATGGAATTTCATAGAGCTTCCTTCTTTGCTTCATCTCAGTTTGTCAGACTCCCAAACCAGACAATCCCTTGTATCATCTTCCCTTTAAAAATCCATTACCCATTTCTTCTGTTCCATCAATTTGTGGAAACTTCTCAAAATCAAAGCCTTGCAAGGCCAGATCTTACGCTAGACCATCTGACAATGGAGAAGAGAAGTTTGACAGGTTTTCACAGTGATGGGTCTTGATATTGTTGTTTGGTAGGATAGAAAAGAAAGTGAACGGAAAGTGTTTGATGGTGCCTATCATCATAGATCGGCTCCATTGTCTGTGTGTCTACCATGCAATAGTTATAATTATGACATACATCCAGAACCAGATCTATGAGCTTGAATGTATTTGATGAATTGCATTTTCTTTCTTTTCTTTTTCTTTTATTTGTAAAACATTAGTGGGATATAGTTCTGACAAGTTCTGCAGGTTCACACGTCCAAGAAAGCATTCAAACTGTTTATCTAAGTGCTATGAAGAAAACTCCTTATATCCCCGAATTGGATGACCTTCATTTACCACGTCAATGCAGTAAAAAAAAAAATTAAATCTTTATATTTTCTAATGAAGGGTAAATTAGTAATTTATTTTGTGAAGTCATAATATAAATAGAAAATAATAATAATAAAACCCTTATTTTAGTTTCTGTAATTGTCAGACCATGTAATCTTCACACACCTTTAGGGTCAATAGCGTCATCAAATACGAAGATTTTCTTCCCGAATTCCCTTCGAATAAAATGATATCGAAGCAAGAATCAATTATGTATTGCTGTTTCTTTTCTAACAACTAGCTTCTTTCTGCTCGTATTATTTGCGAAGACATAACATCAAATTCCAGCAGCTAAGAAGCGATTTGAAAGAGAAACGTCCATTTCTAGAAAATTCTAGATTTCTTATTATAGATGAAGACTATTTGTTAGGGTTTGATTAAATCTAGATGATTTTTCTTTAAAAAAAATAGAAAGAAAGAAAGAATAGTAACCTGTGACTTGAAATTGAAAATAAAAATAAAAATAAAAATAAAGAAGAAAGGAACTGGGGACCACTACTCCAATAAGAATAAAACATATATAAAAGTGAAGGAGAGGGACCAATATACTTAGAGAGATAATGAAAAGGAAAAAAACACCCAAATCCTAGTTTGTCTTTTGTGATAGGCGAATGTAGTAGAAAAAAAGAAGAATATTTATAGGTCTAAAAAAAAAAAAAATCTACATAAAATAGGTCTTGGAACTGAAGTATAGTATGTATAGAAACTCTATGTATTAGTGAAAATTTGATAAATAAAGAAATAATTTTAGATATTTAAAAAAGAAAAGAAAGTAAAATAATTATTTGAGAGATAAGTTCTTTAGAAAAAGAATTAATAAATAAAATAATCTTAAGAAAAAAAAAGGCTTGTTTGTTAATGAATTATTTAATTGTTTGTTTTAGGTGAATAGGTGGTTAATTGATTTTCGGGGTTAGCATTCAAGATCTCGAATTTTCTTTGAGGTAAGGGAAAATTAATGTAGTTTTTTTTAAATGTATTTTTATACGTACGATTCGAAAATGTTGGTTCCTTTTTTTCTTTAAATATGAATCAAATATATTTTTCTTGAAAAATATGTTGGACTTTATGTTTTATTGAGATATAAATTACGAAGATATATGTTTTGTGAATGAAATTATTGGAACTATGTTTTTGACTCAGAACCGCCATGTCAACAGTGGATATCGCTGACACTATTCCTATTATCAATGAAAATAATAATGACATTTCATATTCTCTATGAATATAATTGATTTGAACCCCAACTTGTAGGGGTTTCTGTTTGAGATTACAAGTACTAGTAGTGTTTGGTTCCGTCCACCTTAAAAGGAAAAATTTGAGGCTAGCCATCCATTTGAAAGTCTCACATAACTGATCACCATTTGATATTTGTGACCAGAGTAAAAGTTTTAATTTGACTATTTGAATGAATTTGATATGAAAGCGTTTGGATCCAAAATGAAAGGATTTTGTTTAAATATTTGAATGCATTGACAAAAAAAAAAAAATTGAAAATGACTGATGATAATATCTCTTATTTTTGCCAGTGATTTGAAAATATTTGATCCATAATTGCATTAACTTACCTTATTGAGCTTCAAGCTCACCCTCGTTGTTGACCATATTTTAAGAGACTCCTAGTTTTGGCAAGGAGTGACGGACAGGTTGAGGACCGTATTTTAGGATTTGACTTTGAGTTAGCTTTGGACTTGTTTAATGGATGGATTTAATTTTATTTAAACTATTTAGTTTATGTGTTTATTTTGGAAGAACATTGATTTTATTTTGGACTCTATGTTAGTTCATACTTGGATGTTGATTTGGAAAATTCTTGTTAGTATGGATTTGAGATTTGAGATAGTAGAATGTTGCACTTTGCTCGAATAGTTTTCGATAAGTAGAATTAATCCACTACAATATAGGGAATGAAGTTTTGTGTCGTTTTTGTGCTTTAAATCTTAGACTTATGCGACGACGCCGCTGCCCTAGACCAAGCCAGGGCTCACATACAGACAAAGCTAATCCGACCCCGATCCCGACGCTGGTCCTGTCTCCATTCGGCCCATAGGGGGTGTTTGTCTGCTTCGTCTCTCAATCCCATTGGACACAATGGGGCGCGAGTCCGCAGGAGGAGGTGTATCACATCCCACATTGGGGAGCAGGAGAACTTCCCCATACCATATAAGATGCGCTCTTCTCAACCTAAGAGATCATTTTAAAGCCCGCGAGGGCCCTTTTCGCCACAAGAGGACAATATCTACATGGTCGGCCGAGCCGTTACAAATAGTATTCAAGCACTAGGTTATGATCTTGATGGGAATTTGTTTAGTTTACATATGGGAATAAATGAGTGACACATTAGTTAAGTTTCAAGTTTGTGTAGCTAGATTATGTTATTGTTTTCAATTATGATTTGCTTATTTGGCTTCCTAGTGACTAACTTATTTATACCTTTTTTTTTTGTATAGGACACAATGCCACTACATGGGATTTATCTTCCTAAACTAGTCGCTAATGACGATATACCTCCTCAATTTGAGAACGTGGCCCTATGGATAAGGGCTTTATAGATATTTAGGATTATTACTCATTGGTTGAGTGCCGCCTGCCCACTAACATAAGGGAAATCTGCTAGTAATAGGGGTAGCTCCTTTGATGATTTTAAGAGGTTGGGACCTCCTGATTTTTCTGGTACATCGAGCCCAATCGAGGAGTAGGCTTACATAATAAACATAGAGAGATTTTTTTGATGCCATTGATTGTTCTGATGAGTAGAAGGTCTCTTATGCAACATTCATGTTAGATAAGGAGGCTGACCATTGGTGGCATATGACCATGAGACTATTGGAGGCTCAAAAGCCCATTACTTGGAGAAGATTCAATGATGCTTTCTACATGAAGTATTCCCCTAATAGCGTGAGGCGACAAAAGATGAGAGAGTTCATTCATCTGGAAGAGGGGAATATGACTATGGCTGAGTATGAGGCCAAATTACGGAGTTATCTAGTTTTCGTTTCACATTTGATCATATGAGGTGGATAAGGCAATGAAGTTTCAAGATGGGGTTGAAGCACTACTGAAGAATATGTGACGCCCATTTTCTCCGTGTCCACACTACCCAACTCATGAATACAAGTGGATACTCCAAGCTACCCGACTCCTCTTCAAAATCATGGCCCTCAGACGGAAATTCTACCTACTAACAGTCGTCTCGTATGAAACTCGCCAGTCTCTGCTGCATCTTAACATAATCACAATAATACAACATGCGATAAAACTACTGGGCCCATACTACAATATCCATAAACATACCAACTATATACAATAGTTACAAGAGTTGTAATTTTACTCTTATACAACACATATTAAAATCTAAAATTTAATACATGTATACATCACAAAAATCAAAGCTACAACTCCTGGGCTTCTAGCTGCCCCTATGATGAGTCGTCTCCCCGTGTGCTCCCTGTACCTGAAATAATAAATTCCCACGACTTCCGGGTGAGCTATCGCCGCAGTGGAATCACCCTAAATGGGTTACTCCACCTAAGTGCATATACAATGTCTAAATTAAACACACATTCAAGCAAACGTGACGATCCTAATTAACGCCTATACGACTAACTCCGTGATCCCGAGTCCTTCACCGACCCTCCCACACCTCGCCTAAGCCCCTCGCGTGATGGTAACTATTGTTTTGTTAGCTCAGGACAACCCTCCCGATGTGTATATATCAATTGGCCGGGCCCGACGATTGATATCTTTAATTTGGACTACCCGATAATTAATATTTTGTACAACCCAACCATTTTCTCTGAGACTCGTCTCATGCACTAACTCCCATAAATCCTAGGATGTTCCGGCAGCATATGGAATGCATGTATGCCATTTCCACATACTATAACGCATGCAAATATATAAACATGTATATTACATAAAAATTAAATCACACAATCACAAGCATAATTTCACATTTCCACACTCCAAAATTAAATTCACTGTAAGCACGATCAAACAAGAGCAATTCCACTTGAATCACTCGCCCAAACGCATATTCTCACAAAATTATTTTAGATCACGCTTCAGAATGCGAAACCCTGCACCGCTCCTAAACCCTTAAATTATCGGTTCACTCAGGAACTCAGATTTCTCGGCCGATCCCGGCCCCATACACATCACAACACATTCCATGGCATAAATCACACTATTAGCCACCAACAGTCCGTGAGCAAGCCACCATCAGAAACCCTGGTTCCATAAATCCAAACAATCTCGGGCCCCAAGTTTTGGGATCGATTAAACGGTCCCTCACTTCGCCTCAACTAACTCAAGCATCAACATGGTTCTGTAAACAAAAATAAAACCAAGTAGGAAAACCCTTACCTCAGCAGCTTTGTCTAAACTCTTAAATCTGGCACCTACGCGCTCTTCCGAGTGTGAAAGCAACTTTCCTCCTTCTTGCCCCGAAGACTACCGGGACAATTTGGATCTTCCATATTTCTAGAGAGAGAAGTCTAACCTTCTCACTCTAAAACCCCAAAAACAGCCATCGTGACTTCTTCTTCCCTTCCCACGTTTTTTCCTCGCTTAACGTACATGTGCTCACTATTCCTATTTTCGTCTTCGAACACTAAAACTTCCAAAACGACCATTTCTGGCCCATTCATTTCCCGCATTTGGATATTTCCGCACTATCTCGCCGGCCCATTTTCATCATTTCTCTACTCACACCACTTATATGACAGGAAAGATTTACATGCCGCGACTTTCGCCGCATCGAAATTCATTTACGGTATTCGAATCGTATGCCTGAAAAACGTGTCGACCCGACCGTCTCTAATTCTACGAAATTTTACGCTACAATAGATTAATGCATCGATTCTAATCTGCAATCCGTTTCATCATCCGAGATCTGCATAAATTACATTTAATCAAAATTACACTCAGACCGAAATTACGATTTTTCCGTAAATTCAATTTTTCTGGCCTTACGTAATAAGATATCCATTATGAAGTTCAGAGTGTATTAAGAGGTGGTGGATAGATCTCTTATTGCAGAGAGGGATTTTGAAGAGTTTTATCAGTATAGAGAGCAGCAAAAGAAGAATATGAGTGATAGTGCCCATGGTAATCATGCATAAAAAGTCTGCTCCAAATAGAAATTAGAGCAAAGGGAAGGCAGCTCAGAACTTAGATATCAATTGTCCTACTACGTAGTTGCATGGGAACATGCCATGTTATAGAGAGACATGAGCTTGCTTAGGTTGTGGGAAGCAAGGGCATATGATTCGGGATTGTCAAAAAAACAAGAAGTTTATAGTTGGGGGATCTGTACATTGACAATGTGGGGGATATAGAAGCCTAGAGCGCAAGGAAGAGTGTTTGCTATGACTCATAGAGATACCCAGGCTACTTCTGATGTGGTGACAAGTACCCTTAGAATTCACACCATTCTTACAGCATTTTAAGTAGAATTGTATTTTTAATGAAAAATGCCCTTATACATGTATAAATAAAAAAAGAACCTAACAATTTCATAAAAATAATAATAATTACTAAATGACGAACCTAAAATTTAATTCAAAAGGGACCCATATTAATAGATTTAGATGGTGGCCTAATAGTTTAAGATTTTTATTAGTTCAGATAGGACATAATTCAGATTTTGATATCAAAGTAACTTTAAAAAAAAAAAAATTAGACATAAACTTTTTTTAAAATAATCATAAAATTAATTATTTTGGTTTAAAACTGGACTTATTAACTACAATTTTAAAAATTAATCTAAAATCAATATAGTTGACGAACGTATTATTAAGGTTAAATTTAAAATTATATTTATTAATTATAGTTTAAAGTTAATTTTAAAATTTATAATTATATATATATATATATATATATATATATATATATATATATATATATATATATATATATATATATATATATTTAAATGAATTATATAAGGTTAAAATTTTATTTTCAAAATAATGCTCCCACCTCCTAAAGTACTCCCTCCTCCTTACTAAAATTCCACGGGCACACACTCTTTCTTCTTAAGAGGGTGAGATGGGGTTAGAGAAGTTCTAAAACAAGGTTAGTGTTAAAAACCGACTCTAATAATCGTCCAATCGAAACTGGGACCGAACTGAACTCCGGTCTCAATGGGGCCTGGAAAATCGTAAGCAAAACTGGATAAAACTGCCACTCTTGGCCGAACCTGAACTGACCAACCCGCCGAGTTAACCAGCTCTTGTTTTTTTTTCCCCTCCTTCGATCACGCTGGGCGCGCTCTCTCTTCAAAAACTGCCACGCTTTTTTAACTTTTACGTATTGATTTTTTAATATTATTAATCAATAATCCGCTCTACGCTATTTAATTTTCAATATTGTTGGTTTCAAGGTAATTTTTAAAATTTGTGTGTTATTTTATTTTGTTATATGTATTTATTTATTTTAAATTAAATGAGTTATTTAAAAATTTTATGGACAACGATTGCAGTTTCGATATATTCGGAAATGGCTGAGATTCGCGAGCGATGCTCGCACTGCCTTTGGGGCCGTCGGTATTTACTACGATGTCTAATCTTAATAATCTAACCGTCTAATTTTATTATTATACGTAAGCATTTACTTCGATTATGTATTCGATTTATCTCTTTTAATGCAGACGGATGTATCTCTTAATTTTATTATTCAATGAAAATTAAGTTTTATATATGCTAAAAAAATATATTTTATTTTATATATAGATCGTCTATCCTCCTGCTGAACTTTTATTGTCAATCTGGCCAACCTTCCGACCACTCTCTCCTCCCGTGTCACGCCCCTAAAGTTTGTTGTAACACATAATGCAGATTGCTTTTTTATTTAATGTTAAGTAGAATTTTTTTTAGTTTAATGTCAATAATACTTAATAACATTAAATATTAAATCATCTATTTTTAACATTAAATAAATGAAAAAGACGATGACAACGTAAACTGATTATTTTGACATTCCTCATTCCGCTTCGCCTTAATGAGACCTGCTTCGCTTTTAATTATAATCGCGCTTTTAGTAGGCTCAATTTATTTTCTTAAATCTGAGACCGATTCGAAATAGGTTCAGGTATTATTACTCTCATCCCGCCCCGATTATATTTTAAAAATAATGTTTTATTATTTTATTTTATACTTTAATTTAAATAATAATAATTAGAATATTTTTTAATAGATAATTTATAAAATTCATAATATTTTATTTTTATAGAAATATATTAATTTTAATGTAATAAAATAAAAAACAAATATAAAAATATAAAATATAAAATAAAAACAAATTCAAATATAAATGGACGCTTAATTTTCTCATTCACCTCGCTCTATTTAATTTTTAAACGGCATAAAGCTTCAAAATTAAAAAAATAAACGAAATTAAATCGATGAGACTCATCTCATTGCAAACACTCCCGCACATCCAAGAATGAGAGTTCTACAAATTAACATAAAGAAAAACAAAGGATAAAAAAAGAATAAAAAATAAGTCCACATCACCAATGACGCGGAGAGAGAAAAGAATATGGCATGTGAGAGGTTGATTTCATTTTATCAAAACACACAACTACATTAAGACCCATCACCCTCTTGGCATGGAGCTTCCTCTTTCTCCTCTCCATGGTGAGATGGTCGAGGCAAGCCCATGGATTTTCTTGAACTACCAGTGGAAGATTGAATTTGTTGGAAGGTACGAAAGCATGGATAATAATTTAATTGGATTAACGGGTAAATATAAAGAAACACACAATCTCAAAAAATGTAAAATTGGGAGTAAAAAATTTATATTGGATACTATCATTCTATTCTTTTTACTGTGCAAGGTTTTAATTTTGAAAGTTTCAACAAGTTGATGAAAAACAAGAATTTGGTAATGGAAAAAAAGGAAGATGCAACATGGATTTGTCATATGACAAATGAAATGAAGGAAAAGGGGGAGCTCTAAGAGCCTCCATGGGTTATTCCTTAACCACTGTTTCTAATATTACACTCGAAATTCCAAATTATCATCTTGAAAATAATCTAGACATTAAAAAATCAGTAATTGGGATTTTTAAGATTAAGATTTTAATGCAATACAGGGACAAAAGCACTTTCAGTCTCTTCCACAAAGTTGGGATATAAAGATAAACTTCTCTACCTCCACAAGACATGAAAAACATAGGTCCCTTCCTACAAAGTAAATCAACAGTACAAATATGAAAAATTCTATGAATTTCCATTTCATATTGGTCTGTTTTGAACATCTGGCCCATTCATTGGTGTCAAATGAAAGTTAATAATTTGAAATTTCTAGCTAGTTGAAAAGTCTTTTGAGGATGAATCATGACACTTTGCCTGATGGGGTCTTGAGGATCTTTGCAATGGTTTTAGTAAATTTTCGATATTCCAACATCAAAATAGCACCCACATTTGAAAATAAGGTTGCAATGAGAGGAGACTTACCTAAAAGTGCCACTTCATCCTTGGTTGAACAACTGAGACACATAATAGACCTTCTCACCTTACGTTCTGCATAAATTATTGGCCTCATCAATCCTAGAAACTTAAGCTAGTTGAGGATGCAAGCAACAAAAACAAAAACATCGACTTGCTCTAAGATTATAGAAATCAAAAGCTTACTGACATTGAAAAGGAAAGATATAGACAGGCTCATCAATCAGGTTCCGAGATGAAAGACATCGAACTTTTTCATTCAATATGTCCAGGTTGCTTACATATTTGATAACATTTACATATTTGATAACATTTGGTATCAACGTTGTTCCCGACCTTGTAGACATGTTATAAAGCCATGAGGGGCCTAAAGCAAACAATATCGCCAAAGAAAGAAGTGTGAAGGGGATACCAGTCATGGTGGGTTCTGGAAAGACCTTGCATGATTCCATGTTTTCTTTGCTCTGACTTCTAGTAACCAACAAAGGCATCAGGCTCCATTTGATTACCATGTTACATAGGCAGAAAATAACAATACAAACAGATAGGAGTTTACCTCTACACGGAGAAGATATAAATCTGAATCTAGAAGAAGGTTTTGTCTCATATGAAATGTCCATTGTGGAACAATATGATTAATCCACAATCTGAAGTTTCTCGGAAAAGCCCATATCAATATGCTATTTCCTGGACTTACTGGAACACAGATAAGAATCAGAAGTACTCTTCTTGGAGACACAAGAGATGATGATTCCTGAACCAATCAAGTTCAACATTGTATACGATTCAAATAAGGGGCAATTCAAGAAAAACAGCACCAATTATTAACTAACTAATAAGATCAAAGAAATGGTTACCTCTTTGGTAAGGGCAGATGACACAGATTTGTTACTTTGAAATACCAGAAATTCCAAACTACTACACAGTACAATCAGGGTACAATGAATTAGCTCCTGATGTGCTCCCTCTCTGCATCAGAATCATTATGTCTGATCACTTCACATTGATATCAATTGGTGTCTCTCCTTCTGTCTGCCTCGGTTGTGAAAGAAAATCATGTCTAACAAATCAATCTCTCAGGACTATGCATCAAAGTAATAACTAAAAGACTAGACCTAATCAGATATTCTTATCTGTCTTTTGCCCCGAGGCCTTCGCATTTATAGCATAATTTGCATATGAAGTCCATGACATTTCCCACCAGAATCTCTTACCTGACAGAAGAACTTTATTAGTTCTAGCTAGGAAAGTTGAGTCTCTAATGAAGCTATAATCAAGATTCCTCTCTGAAGGTTCAGGTTGGAAAGCAGAGGAATGAACTTGTGGATAGCTGTATGTCTGCATGCTCGAATGGAATATCTCTAGATCCCCTGGACTTGGTTAATGAGGGGTCATCCAATTCTGGGATTTAAGGAGGCTTTTTCTTCATAAGAATTGTCTCTGAATTGAGAATCTGTGTCTAGTCAAAACCAGAGAATTTCTCATTCTGGGTATAGCACTTGATAAAACGGATGCAGATGCTTTCTAGAATCTGTGAACCTGCAGATTTTATCAAGAACTACACCCCATTAATGTTTTGCATAGATATGCTAATTCACTCAAGCACATAGATTCAGATTTTTTGAGAGATTGAATTTGAATCCAAATCAGGGTTTTGGATGTATGTTATAGTTATAACTATTAGATGGGCCAAATTTATTTTTACCAGAGGACAGTCTGAGGTGCCTGAGGAATGAATTTACAGTCACCAGAGCCATTGAAACACCATCCATGATACATACTGCAACCAGCCCCCTTGATCTATCCTCCCTTCAGACAATGGAGCCAACCTATGAGGACAGGCATCATCAAAACACCTTCCATTGACACTTCCATTTCTAACCCACCGCACAACTATATCAAGACCCATCACCTTCTTGGCAGGCGGCTTTCTCTTGTCAAGATCACAGACTGGAGCCACCAGGTACCACTGTGAAAACCAGTCAAACTTTTCGCCATGGTGAGATGCTCTAGGCAAGTCCATCGTTTCACTTGAACTAGCGGAAGATCTGGCCATGCAAGACTTTGGAATTTGAAAAGTTTGCACAAATTGAGGAAAAAGAAGAATTGGGTAATGGATTAAATCAAAGGGAAGATGCAACAAGGGATTGTCATATGACCTCCTCGGAAATCTAGTTAGGAGCACTGGCAAATGAAATGAAGAAAAGAGGGAGCTCTAAGAGCTTCCATGCTCAACTCTAAACACTGTTTCTGTATGACTCTCAATTCCAAATTATCAACTGATCACATTGAGATGCTGTGGATGAAGTAAGACAACGACCTTGAAGCTGGCATAACATTTGACTTTATGCCATTGATAGCAGTGTAGATTTTGCAGCCACAGACGAAGCGCCATGATCCAGCGTCAGAATCCCGATTAGAGCAATTGGAGAAGATCTACACACTAACTCAAACATGGAGAGCTTCGTGTGCAGCACTGCAGTTGCTGCACTTCGCAACATGTAAAACAATATAATCCATGAATAACATTAATTATATGAACTGATTATTACTGGTAGTCTAGGATCTTGATACCTTTGTCCATTTTAAAAAGATTAATCTCTAACTAGGAAAACTTTTTCTAGGAAACGATGTGAGCATCTGACCTCTTTTCTTAGTACAAAAACAAGCTTGCCAATGTGGAAAATGCGTTTCTATAACCCCACTCTCCTCTGGAAACACATGAGATTCAGGAAAAACAAATGGATGCAGTGCTTCTGAACTTTATGCTGATTGCCAAGAAGATGTGAAGGCAAATGAAACTAGGGGATATTAATTGACAGCTTTTTTTCTGGAGAAGGGACCCCAAGTTTTCCTTTCCTCTAACTTGTCAGCAATCAACAATGCATCAAGCTCCATTTGGTTCCTAGGAAGCAATGATGCCATAAGCTTGTCTGGTTACCTATAGCGAAAATAACAACAAAAACAGAGAGTTACCTCCACTCGAGAAAACATAAATCTGAATCTAGAATAAGGTTGAGTCTCATATGAAGCACCTATCCATCACGGAATGATCTCATCAATCCCCAATTCAGAGTTTCTAGGAGAAGTCCATAACAATCTACTATTTCCTAGAACTCCCAGAACACAGATAAGAACCAAAAGTGCTACTTGTGGAGACACATGAGAGGAGGGCTGTCACTTACCCCAAAAACCCACCTTAAGTGTGATGATCGTTAATTCACACCCTCGCCTTTAACTGGGCAAGCCAAGCTGGCCAAACAACACTAATCTTCCTCAGAATCGGATTCATTCAATTTCCAACACTGCTCAAAGTAAATGCGCAACTTTCTAAATCCTAAAATATCAACTTTGGGGTTAAACCAATACATCAACCCAAGTATTTATCCAAATAACTTCAAATTCAAATATTCCAAACATAACTAAATCCTTTAACATCTAAACAATGCCCTGCAATATGTTTTTAAACAAATATTCTAATAAACCAATTTCCGTCCTAACCATCACTCCTCGCCCGAACTAAGGGTATCTGAAAAATTTTAAAAAGAATGAAGTATGAGCCCAAAGCCCAATGTTAAATACTAATACATTACGATTAAAAGCTTTCAATCATATAACACAGAGATGTTTTCATCAAAACTTTTGATCTAAAAATAAGTTGGAACATTAACAAAATATACTTTAAAACATTCTCACATCCATTTCAAATCGGTTTCATATCAAATGTGATCCAAACAATTTCATATCAAATTTCGATTCAAACACTTTCATATCAAATCCAAAATCAAATACATTTCAAATATATTTTTTCTCTGGTCATCAAATATCAAATGGTGCCCAGCCATGTGGGACTTTCAAACAAATGGCTACCGCAAATTGTCTTTAAGGTGGATGTATCCAAACACTACTAACCTCTAACCAAACCCCTAGAGGCCGATTCAAACTCCGACTATATTCCCCACCGCAAACGTGAGCCGCCAACTATTATATCCGCTGACAAGGGGCCGGCCAGTGTCAACTATTATTCCCGCCGGGACAGTACTCGAACTAACTAGCCAAATATTTCATTCAAAATTTCAACTTACAAAACATCATATCTCCACATTTTCTTTCAGAAACAAAACAAATCTCAAAAGATAATCATACAAAACTACTTTCTCATCCATGGATAATCAAACAAACAAGTAAACTTTTTTCATAAACCAAGATTATATAATTCAGCTTAAAATAATTTTCATCCTCAAATGAAGTAAAAACAAATAATTTTTTTTTTTAAATCTCAGATTAATACCCTTACACATACATATATAAAATAATTTTTCGAAAGTCGTATTAGAATCCTTACCTCGTGCCGAAAGACTCAAAAGTTCTCAGTTGTTCACCAAAGTAATTTCATCTCAACTAAATATTTCTCCTAAAATAATACAAGAAACTACCATCATTACTTATTTATTCTAAACTTTCCTAATTTGATATTTTTAACAATTATATTATTTTTGTTCACCCTAAACATATCGATAACCTGCTCAAACGATAACTATTCACTCACAGTAGCTTTACAAATTTTATAAAACTCATATTCCTTTCTCGATCTTATTTTTAATAATTTATTTATTTTTATGCTCTTAATCCGAATCCAAATCTTTTACTAGAAGAAATAATATTAATACTTATTTTACAAATTATATTATTACACAATACACATATATAGCCTTTTACTCTTAACAATTATCATACTGATACAACAAGTATTATTAACGGATCTTATTTCCTATAATTTTTTTAAATAATTATTCTTTAATCATATTCCTTATCTAATAAAATCTCAATCCTTAATAAAATATTTACTTGCCAAAATATATATATTTTTAAAAATACTTATCAAATACAAATATTTATACATAATTCAAATTTCTTTTCAAATTTATCCTATTTGTTTATCATTATTTTTCAAAAATTATCCCCTTAAATACTTTTTCATTCCTTTACAATTAAAGAATTCAATACGACACCAATTAATCCTTATTTTATTTTATTTTTATTTTTGCTGAAATCTTATTTAAATATAACCGACTTATTCAGGTTGATCTAAACTCAAAGGAAGACAAAAGGACCTACATCAAAGCAAATCTTAAAAAATAAATGAGGGAAGATCTTACCTAAATTGTTTCAAACCCTGTATCCCAATTGTTCTTCAAACCCTGTATCCCAAAGTTCAAGACGCCTGAATTTACTACCAGAGAAACTCAAAGAAGAATACATTTTCTTATTCCAATTTATACTATGGTATCTATTAGAAAATTACCTTTTTACTCCTTCTTTCATTAAATTAATTAATTAATTACTAATTAAATTACCATTATTATTTTCTATAACGTCTTTCATTAAAGTAATTAATAATTACCAATTTAATTACCATTATTTTCTTGAGACGTCTGAATTGAATTATCATTATTTCCATAACGCCTAATTCAATTATCATTATTATTTTCATAACGTACGCCTATGTACCCCGTCATTATTACTTTCCCAACTTATACCTATACAAATTCCCGCCATTATTATTTTTCCTTAACTTATACCTATACAAATTTCTGTTACATAAATTGCCCTAAATCAAATAAGTTAAAAGCAAATATGATTTGATAGCGGTAATTATAGAAAAACAGCATAATTATTAACTAACAAATAAGATCAACTAAATGGTTACCAGGTTGGTAACAATTGATGACACAGATTCATCACTTTGAAAAGCCTGAAAATCCAAACTAGTGAAAACAGGGTGGAATATATTTGCCTCCCGGCATCGAAACTATCTACGGCTAATCTCTTTATACTGATCTCAATTGGTGCCCTCCCTACTCCCTAGGGTGTAAAAGAAAATCATGTGTGGGACAAATGAATCTCTCAGGACTAATCAAATGTAGTGAGCTTTCAAACTCTTGTAGTTGATTGCCACACATATGTGGACGGAAAATGAAACTAGGATAGCCATTAACGGGTTTTTCTGGAAAAGGGGGACTCCAATTTTTCCTTCCCTCTGACTTCCAGTCAGCAATCAAAAGGCATCAGCCTCCATTTGTTTCCTAAGTAGTTTGCATGACGTTTATAAAGTTCTCAGAACACCCTGTCCCGAGAGAGCCTAAGGCATACGGCACCGCAGGCAGATAAGAAAAGTACCGTTATCACACCAGAAGATTTTTGGCATCAGCAGGAACTAAAGCCATTAACCCCGACCACAGATTAAAACCGGCGCATAACCGCCACAAGAAAATATACTAAAATCATAATCAAGAGAAATGGGCCACAATACAATTTCGTGCTTGGAAGGTAACATTAAAGAGATGAGGGCTAGTTACAATTATTGAAAAGTTGATAGTATAATTTAGGAAAATATGAGACTAAATGTGAGAGACAAACAAAATAATTCATTTTGTCTCATACTTTGCTAGGGTTCACGGTTTTGAGGAGGAGAGGAGAGAGCCAAGAGCAAGAGGAAGAGAAGGAAGAAGAAGGAAGAGGAGAAGAAGATCAAGGTATGGAATCCTTATTTTTGGGTTTTTGATTTGAATCCTAAGGTTTTTTGGTATGGAGATTAGATTCTCCTTTTGACTAAGTGTTGCAAAGAATATAACCTTTGAATCACAAAGCATGTAGCCAGAAACCCAATCACGTAGTAAACTCGAATCATCAAAATTACGCGCTTTTAAAGAAATTCGCGAACTAGCCAGTTCTTGGAATCTCCACCTAAGATTTTGAGGTTCGAGGTCTATAGCACCAATTTAAGTGTTGTGGAAATTGTTTCGGATGAATTCAAAGCTTGCTGGCGACATGAATTATGTAGTCAGATGGAGTGAATTGGCATCAAAAGCGGGAAAAATAACAACTGGGCAAAATATGGAAGGTGTACCGGGCATATTGAACAGTAGTGTACCGGTACACCCCACCATAAGCAAAGTACCCCAGACATGAACAAGAGTGTACGTACACCTGTTCTATTTTTCTGTTTCGACCAATTTTGATTTGTTGCTAACTTGCTCATTGTTTATCCGATTGGAGTGATCCAAGTGGCCACTAAAAATAGACTTCAAGGAAAACCAAACCTAAAGAAATAGGCATCGTCAAATTCCTGATCCTAAGTGGCCTAAAATTCACTCAAAGTGGGCCATGTGCAGTAAATTTGATTCCAATACATAGAGTAGTCCTGGGTTGTTTTGACGTAACTTGAGTTTCGGTGTCTGAATTGGGTGATTCCAGTTGGAATAGAACCCTTAGTTAACCTTAGCTTTAAAAGAGAAAAAGAGTGTGACTAATTCTAGGAAGTAATGTTGCCATAATGATTAATATGTGTGTCGATTCGCTTGAGTTGTAGGTTAAAAAAGTAAAGGCTGATAAGTGTGGAACTGTGCTCTCAAGTTTGGGCTAAGAAGAAAGAAAAACAGTGTTCTAAACTCATTTTCAAAATACTAGTGTATTATTATTATAGTTATAAACTGTTTACACTGGTGTTTAATGGTTTTGAATTGTTAAACCATGTTTAAAACAATGAGTTTAGAAAGCAAGTAATGGTTCGGATGCATCCAATCATACCTTTAGTTGAAAAGCAAGAAAATGGTTTTGATTTAAACCATAATTGAAAAGCAAGAAAATGGTTTTGATTTAAACCAAAATTGAAAAGCAAGCAAATGGTTTTGAGTTAAACCATTTTTGAAAAGTAAGCAATTGGTTTTAAATGGTAAAACCATTTTTCAAGCAAGCAAGCAAGTAAGTAAATGGTTTTTGAATTGTAAACCATTTTTCAAGCAAGAAAATGATCAAATGGTTTTGAATGATTAAACCATTTTCCAAGCAAGCAAGCAAATAAGCAAGTAAGCAAATGGTTTTGAATAATTAAACCATTTTTCAAGGGAAGTAAAGCAATGGTTTTAAATTGTAAACCATTTTTCAAAGAAAGAAGCAAGCAAGCAAAAGAATAATTAAGTGAAACAGCCTTAAGTGCTAGCTAGACTTTTAGTGACACGTGCTAGAGCATGGAACTCTAACTAAGTATGGTGATGGCGACACGAGGTCAATTCCACCATATTCACTGGAAAAAGGTGACGTGGACAAAGGTCCTTCCACCGGCACGGTCGAGCACAGGTTCCCGTGTTCACTAGGGTATAGCAAGCAAAAATAGGCCTCTAGTGGTTGATGTTTTATAAGCATGATATACAGTTTTGAAAAATCAACCACGGCTCCCTAGCCGCCTGAAGCCCTGAGAGTTTTAAAGCCAAAGGTCGAGCTCAGTTCCCATTTAGATTTCCTCTAAACGATCGTTGAGCCAAGCTCCCGTGGGTTTTATTTTTCAAAGCATGGTTGAGCTCAAGCTCCCATTTTTAGAAAAGGTTTGAGAAACTTTTTAAAGCAAAGGTTTGTGAAAGGTTTTAAGAAACTTTCAAACAAGATAAAGCAAACAAGAAGATTGATTTTAGAAGTTTTATAAACTTCTAAGCAAACAAATACAAAAGCAAACAAGCAAAGAAAAGTTTTAAAAACTTTTTAAAAAGCAAAAGCAAAAGTACAAGGCAAGCAAGCAAGAAAAGTTTTAGAAACTTTTAAGCAGTGAAGCAAAAAGAAATGCTTAGGAAAATATTTGTAAAAGAGAGTTGTACATTTTTTGAGATATTTTCCGAGGAAGAAAAACATTTTACAAAAACATACACTCTGTGAGCTCGTTTAACTCATGTATTTTCTATTTAAAAACTATTTTCCGAGAATTACGAAGATGCAAAGGCAATGAACACAAATAGGATTGAGATGTCACGACATGGGTTTAAGTCTTTGTGTATTAATAATATTTTGTAGAACATCTTATTGAATTTGTACTTATGGGAACATATGTATGTACATAGTTAGTATGATGAGATAATAGTGTTGGTATCTTTGATTTGCCATATTTTGGATATAGTGTAAATTGGATATATCGAGGTTGGGGTGGAGGCCCATGTGCGCGAGTCGTGCGCGCGAAGTTTTCATTTGCTAAGATTTTACCAAATCTAAGTTTGAAAAATAAAGAAAATTTTTATGACAGAGGTTTAAAGCAAAGCAATATGGCTTAGCTTCCGCGGGGGATTTCTGGTAGTTGGGGTATGACTGGGGACTATGGAGTGGCGACATACCCACCGCCGGCCAGGGAGGTGGGGTGTGTCGAGTTGGCCATCGAGCATAGTATTGGCAGCATTGCATGTTTAAGTTCAAGTACATACATATGAAGTAATTCAAAGTATTAAACAATTTGATTTTTGAAAATTACAAAGACTATATGTCGTGAAGAGGACGAGGTCGTCCTAGAGGTAGTTCCAAAGTAGCTTCTCGAGTCGTCCTAAAGTACTGAGAGAACGAAACGTAGTAGGTTCCACTACCGCATCTATGAATCAGCCTCCAGTAGCAGGTCAGGCTGGACCATCTGCGCCACCAGAAGGAGCTCAAGTGCCAGGAATGCTTAGCCATAGAGCAAGTGGCAATGACAGACAGATAGAGAGGCTATACGACGTTGTCAAAGAGCCAAGAACTCCACCGCCACCTAAAGAGGTTATAGAAGAACCGGGGAGGTCGATAGAAAGAGTACGAAAACTGGGCGCCAAGCCATATGACTAGCAGACCCGTATGTACTGCTATGGCTGCACGGTAAATAAAGTTTATGGAGTTATGGGCTGCATAGATGAGCAAAGAGTCTTGTTTTCCAGTTTTCTAATGGAAGACAGGGCTAAAGATTGGTGGGATGTCATAGAAAGGAGGTATCCTGATGGTACAGCATGGGACCAATTTCAACAAGAATTCATTGACCGATTCTTTCCTCAGAGTCATAAGGATTCAAAAATTGAGAAGTTCTTCAAGTTAGAACATAAGAACATGTCAGTATCCGAGTATGAGAAGAAGTTCTCAGAACTAGTTAGATTGGTTCCATAATATCCAAGCACAGTCCCGGGCGCAAAAGGTTTTTATCAGACTACACTTGTGATCGGGTTAAGATTTATCGTTAGTTCCTCAAAATAGATTGGGGGACTTACTGGTGCCACAAGAGTTTGGCAGCACTGTACTGGAGGATCGGGAGTAGGCAGAAAGTAAGAGTAAGAGGAAAGTGCACTGTGCACTTCCCAACAAAGCTCAGACAAGACAAAGGTAAAGAGGAACAAGGGTAAAGGCTATAGAGGCCGGCGGTAGGTCGAGGAGCTATCTCTAGTCGTGGATTGTAGCCGAGGCCCCGGGGCCGCTAGTAAGGCACCTGTAATATTCCTCCTGCTTTGTCATGTGTCGGTTTACACCACGTGAGTGAGATTCGCATGTAGGTGCTTCCACCGGTGGCCGTGAAGGCCATTACATTAGGGAGGCTCTGATTGGTGCGAAACATCAAGAGCTACCTAGCTACCCGCACGTAGATTAGCACACAGGTCGTCTGGGAGAGGTTTCTAAACAGAGGGGCCGCAGACACCAGTAAGAGGTCAGGCAGGTAGAGGCAAAGGCTCCCAAGGATACAGACAGAGCCCCACACTCAGCCAGAGATATGGTTATGACTCACAAGATGCGGATGTGGGCTCCCGGCTGGTCACGGTATTATTTCTATCCTTGATTATGATGCATATACATTAGCGACCTGTGAGCTACGTGAGATTCATTTGCATCCGCCATTCTTAGATCGTTTTCAGATAGAGACTCAACATTAGAGGGTCGTATGAGAGTTTCCTTCCACCGGAGATCCGTTACTAAAGGTGATCGAGTAGTCGAGCAAAGTAGAGTTCGATCGAGGGACAGGAGTTCCCAAATGGATTCAGAGCTTTAGATACGAGGATTTTGACGTGGTTCTCGGTATGGATCGGGTCGTCCCGCCATGTAGCCAATGCTAGGATTGTTATAAAAAGGAAGTAAAGTTGCATAGTCCAGGGAAATTGGAGGTAAAGTTCAGAGGATTACTTAGAGAGTTATCTTCCCGTATGATTCTCCGCTATGACAAAGACAAGAGAATGCCGCAGAAAGGATGTCAGTGGTTATCTAGCGGCGTGGTGGAGATGTGAAGGCGAGGGGACTATATCGATGATTCCAGCTTGCCGAGTTCCCAGATGTGTTCCTGCATGATATTGTAGGACTACCTCCGCAGTTAGGCTCGGAGTTCACCATTGATTTGATCCCAAGGACTGAGCCACCCCATTCCTCCATATAGATGGCCTGCAGAGTTAAGGAGCTTAAATCTCAGTTAGAAGAATTGTTGAGCAGGATCTATCTGACCGAGCATATCCCCATGGGGAGCTCCAGTTCTCTTCTCGTGAAAAGAAAGATGGGAGTTTGCGGTTGTGTATAGATTACAAGCAATTGAATAGAGTTACCATCCGCAATCAGTATCCACTCCCTAGAATCTATGAGTTATTTGATCAACTCCAAGGATCTCGAGTATACCCAAGATAGACTCTGAGGCCTGGGTATCACGCTGAAGGTGAGAGTGATGTACCTAAGACTGCATTCAGACACGCTACGGCATTATGAGTTTTTGGTGATGCCATTTGGTTTGACTAATGCTCCAAAGAAGAGCTTGAGATTTCCATGAACCGAGTATTCCAACAGATTTGACAGTTCATAGTTTTTTTATCGATGATATCCTAAAGGTATTCAGTAGTCTGCAGGAACATTCCGAAAGCACTGAGGATCAGACATGCACCTTAAGGGAGCGATTATATGCCAAGTTGAGCAAGTGTCGGGCTTTGGCTCGAATAAGGTGGCATTCTTAGGTCATGTGATTTCCGCCGAGGGGTGAGTGTGGATCCCCGTAGGTACCGGCAAAGGGTAAATTGGAACCACCAAAGAATGTGTCGTAGGTCAGAGCTTCCTTGGTTTAGCGGTGTATTAAGCAGGCGCTTGCTGGTGTTCTCCAGATAAGAGTCCCACTGCCCGACACAAAGATGTTAGCATGACTCGGGTGGATGCCTGGTCAACAAAAGTTTTGAGGAGTTGAAGAGCGTATTGACTTCGCCTCCAGCTTTTAGCTTCTTTCCAATGGAAAAGATGGCTTCAGGATTTATAGTGATGCTTCAAGGCAAGGCCTTTGGTTGTGTTTTGATGCGTAATGATAGGGTGATTGCATATGCCTCTAGACAATTTAAAGAAACATGAGGAGAATTACCCTACACACGGTACTTAGAGCGCCAGCGTTACCGTGTTCGCACTAAAAATAATGAGACATTATTTATATGAGTTCCTAGTGTGATCTTTGGCGCATCATAAAAGTCTTCAATATGGTTTTCACCAAAAAGAGTTAAACCTCGAGGCAAAGAAGATGGCTTGAGTTGATTAAGGACTACGATCGCACTCATTGGAGTACCATCCGTGGAAAGCTAATACGTCGAGCAGATAAGCTCAGGTGGGGCGACTGTGAGAGTTCTTTGTCTCACATGAGATCAAAGTTATCTTCCATTGTCAGGATCCGAGCGTTAGGGTGATATCGAGGTTGAGGATTCCTCGAGCCTTGTTGGCCACGCTTCATGTTAGATTCTAGTGGACTGTGATTCTAAAGGGTATAATCATTGTGATCCACAAATGATTAAGCTTTTAAGGGAAGAGATAAAAGGAAAAAGAAAACAGAGTTTCGTGATTAGAGACGCATGGCATGATAGCGAAATACGTAGAATGTGTGTGCCAAAGTATGGTGATCTGAAGAGAGGCATTATGGAAGAAGCACATTCATCTGCGTATTATGCATCCAAGCAAATTCTAAGATGTATTAAAGAAAGAACATTACCGCGGGAATGGGGACGGAAGAAAAGCAGATCGCAAAGCTTGCTTGCGCGCCTAACCCACAGCGTAAAGGCGTAAAGATCGGGCCTCGCGAAGATTCACCATTTCCCTATTCCAAAGGTGGAAACGGGAGAAGATTACTATGGATTTTGTGATTGTGTCTTCCACGCACTAAAGGCAACATGATGCCGATATGGGTAATAGTTGATCGATTAACAAAGTCCTACCATTTCTACCAAGCACGTTGAAGATCTGGGAAAAGTCGCCGTTGTACGCGGATGAGATAGTGACTCTGCTAGGTTCCGCCTTACCAAGGTCGACGAGACCCCAAGTTCACATCCGTGTTTCGGGCCTAGTTTGCAACAATAAGTAGTACTCGCTCTACACTTTAGTTACACAAAGATTTCATCCTCGGGACTGATGGTCAACAAAAGAGGACTATTCAGGACGTTAGAGGATATGCTGAGAGCTTGTGTGATTGAATTCAAAGGAAGTTGGGATACTCACTTAGCACTAATGGAGTTTGCCTACAACAATAGCTATCAAGCCAATATAGAAATGGCTCCATTTGAGGCACCGATATAGAAAATGTAGATTCTCGTGTGCGGACGAGGCCAAGAAATAAGACTAAGAGTCTCGAACTTGTACAAGACTTTCACTCGTGAGAAAGTGAAAGTTGTTCGTGATAACTTCAAAGATAGCAAGAGATAGATGTAAAAGTTATGGATAATCGCTTAGACTTGCGCTCGAGATAGGTGACCAAGTCTTTTTCAAGATTTCACTGGAAAAGGTGTGTTGAGATTTGGGAAACGAGGAAAGCTTAGTCCGAGGTATATTGGACCTTATGAGATCGTGGAGTGTATGGGCCAAGAGCTTACAAATTCGAAGTTACCCCCGTAGTTATCATGATACGCGAAGACCTATGTGTCGATGTTAAGGAAATATATCCCTGATCCTTCACATGTATTGAGAGAGCAACCAGTGCAGCTAAAGGAGAATTTGACTTATGAAGAGATACCTGTGCAGATTGTGGATCGCAAGGAACAGGTGTTGAGGAGTAAGGTGATCCCTTTGGTTAAAGTCTTATGGAAGAATCATGAGAGGGAGGCAGCTACTTAGGAGCCAGAGGTCAGATGCCATCAAGACTCCCTCACTTATTCTCCTGGATGAGGTATTTTCCTTCTTACTGGAGTTTAGTTTTCATTTCGAGATCTAAAATGTCTCCAAGGAGGGAGGATTTTTGTAACACCCTGGTCCCGAGAGAGTCTACGCATATGACACTCGTAGGTGTATAAGAGTACTCAAGTGTCACACTCAGAGTATTTTGAGACTAAAGTAGGAAATGAAAGTTTATGGAACCCTAATTCAGGGTATTAAACCAAGGGCAGCGGGCTGCTTAAGTAAAAGGATATGGAAATCTAAGCACTCAAGTAGAGATGGGGGCCACAATACAATTTCAAAAGTCGAATTGCAATATTAAAGAGATGAGGGCTAGTTAAGAATTATTGAAAAGTTGATAGTATAATTTAGAAAATATGAGACTAAATGTAGAGAGACAAACAAAATAATTCATTTTGTCTCATACTTGGCTAGGGTTCACGGTTTTGAGGAGGAGAGGAGAGAGCCAAGAGCAAGAGGAAGAGAAGGAAGAAGAAGGAAGAGGAGAAGAAGATCAAGGTATGAACTTTATTTCGGCTTTGATTTGAATCCTAAGGTTTTTCGTATGGAGATTAGATTCTCCTCGACTAAGTAAGCGCAAAGAGCACATAACTTTGAATCAGTGTGTTATGAGTGTAAACCCCCAATTGATAAAAGAAACTTCAGAACCATCAAAATTATGTGGTTTTGTAAGACCGAGAAATTCCACTTCCGGAATAAGGGCAAAATCGCACTTTTATTATAAAATTGTAATTTCGTTAAAATCCATAATTAATTCGGATCTCGGATACAAAACGGATCAGATCGTTGAATCGCCTCGCGAATCTAGCTGATGTAAATTTCACGACTCAGATAATGAAATGACACGCTTTCTTATAAGATCACGTCGGTGTCGTGAAAATGATTTTCGATGGGCGATTTAAAGTCACATATAATGTGCGACTCCGCATTATAAGGTAAGGGGAGTAGGAGAAATGATGAAAATTTAACACTGCAGAAGACTAATATTAATTCTGGTAAAAGAATGACATAGATGACATTATTGGAATTGTTTTAAATGAGAATAAGACAAGATAGAAAATAGTGCTTCATCTCCTTCAAAAAGCCAAACAAAAACGTGGGAAAGAATTTGGGGATCCAGTAGCTTGCAATTTGAGAGCTTTTTAGAGAGAGAGAGCACTTCTTAGAATGTAAGATCCGACCAGTCATGGTCTTCGTGGCAAGAAGGAGAAATGTTCTATCGGACAGCTACGCTGGCTTTCGGATCGAGTTTCTTCAAACTCCTTATAATATTTTTCTCCCTACTTCAGTTTTTATTCCCATTTTAAATGTTTTACTAATGTTTCGTTGAATGAGGCCGTGAGGGGTTGCGCTGACGGGTCCCAAACATGGACCGAATTGTTAGAAATTGGGATTTTTCTTCTTTACCCATCCGTAATAAATTAAAATTTATGAAGGGTCACGGGTCGCTTCGTCGACGAAGTTGCACATCCGCCAAAGCAAGACATCACGCGTTGGTTTGATCACCGAACGGGCCGTGATCAAGTGGTTCACAAGTGCGAACCGATGATTTGTGATTTTTGGGAATAGTAACCGAGGGTTTCACTATTCTAAACAAAGGTTCTAAAAATATATTTTCGTGCAAAATATTAAAGGTTTGGCCGAAATGATTTAAATCAAATTACTCATGCGGTGATCATTAGCCCAAGGAGCTAATTTTGATGTAAGGAGTTGTAGAATAATTACATAACATGATTGTGTGATTTAATTTTATGTGAATATATTCATGTTTATATATTTGTACGTGGATTGCATCAGATTTAATCGCATACACGATTCCATACGCACTCAACATCCTAGATTTTAGAGTTAGTGAGACGAGTCTGAAATGGTTCGAGGGTAGTCTAAAATATTAATTATCTGAGGGTAGTCCAAATGAAGAAAATATCAACTGGCCGGAGCGGCCCAATTGAAATTCATCGGAGGGTAGTCCATTAAACAAATAATATATCAATCGTCTGAAGGCCCAATCGATATATATATACATCGAGGGTTGTCCACTATTAGAACTAATATTCCTTGCTACAAGGCTTAGCGAGTGTGAGAGAGTCTGGGTGAGGACTCCTGGATCCGAGTTGGTCATGTAGACATTCAAGATCATGCATTTGCTTGGATGTGTTTACTTTGGAACATTGCATCACACTTAAAGGCGAAAGGGGAACTCCACTTAGGCGATTCATCGGGAGCTGAATTACCCTGCCGTGGATCCCCTTACAGGTATTGTGGAGCGTGCGAGAAGACAATCTGGGCCCTAGAGATTTATTGTGAAGAAAGCCGGGTATTGCTTTGGTGTCACGTTGTATACATGTATTAGAATGCTTTTCATTTAATATATGTAGTGTTTAAGAGTGAAAATACTAACTCTTGTAACTATTGGGTATATAGTTGGTTTCATAGTTGGCATGTACATTGAGTACTGTTTATGGGCCCAAGTGGCCGTATTGGATATACATTGCATATATGACTGTTTAGGATAGGTAAACGCAGGTTTCAGAACGTAGAGCCCCCGTACAAAGGAGACTTTGCCCGATTCAAGTGGCATTGGGTAACCAATTTCCACTTGTATTCATGTCGACGGTAGTCAACTGAATTCCGGCTTGAGCGTCACAGCCAGACAGCTTAGGTATACCGGTACCTAGTGGAGCTCGGTCAGTATCCATCACCACCAGGTGGTTTGATGTGGAGTATAGGAGCAGAAAACCTGTAGATTGGGGATTTAGGGCTTGTGCCATAGTTGAGGAAAGAGCACTCCACTAAAGGCTCGATGTCGAGCCAGGTCGGATTACCTTAAACCCACGACAAAACTAGGACACTACATGCACGCAGGTTGATGTGTGTTTGTGATTTCAGAATGGGACGGTGATTTGTGTATAACATGGTTTGTAATGTATGGTAATGTTGTGTGCTTGGTGATTGAAATAGAGGAGTTAAGGAAATATTTTAGAAAAATAATTGAGTGTACTGTACAAACTCGGAACAAAAGAATAAATGAAATAAATTGGAAGAATTTATTTGGTTTAGAGGTGAAGAAATTTAATTTTTAAGGTTTTACTGTGTAAAACTGAAGAAAAAGTAAATAAAATAAATTTTACTAAATTTATTTGGGTTGTTGGAAAATGAGAAGAAATTTTAAAGCTAAGAAAAAAAATAAATTTTACTTAATTTATTTGATGAGAATTATTGAAAACACTTAAGATTTTACAAGTGGTAAAATTGAAGAAAATGGAAGGAAATAAATTTTTATAAATTTATTTGAGTGGAGAAAATTTTTCAATGAAAAACTGGATAAAGAAAATAAATTTTATAAATTTATTTGGTTATGAGGTGAGAAAATAATTTTCTAAGGTTTTATATGGTGTAAAATTTAAGAAATGGAGAAAAATAAATTTTTATAAATTTATTTGAGTGTCAAAGAAAATGAAAAAAAAAAAATGATTTTAGTGATTTTTAAGGATTTTTCCAATTTCTGGAAATAAATGAAAAAATCATTTATAATGAAAACGAAAAAAATTTGTTAAAATTTGGCAATGGCCATTCCAAATCGATTGTGAAAGAAAATTTTAGGTTGCAAGGCAAGCGTGACAGAACTTAGCGGCCAAGATAATGAGAGCGCCAGAATACAAACATTATCAGCAGGCTGGCTAGAGAGGCAAAGGTCACGATATAAACAGATCGACTAATTAAGGGCTTGAGTCATCGCAACACAAAAATATGTATTGTGGCTAGGCAAAACGGTAGCTAGGGCTGCCACAGTCAGCGGCGCAATCGGCCAACGCACAGGCGTCACGGCACGCAGGCGCACAGTGTACCTGACGCGCGTACGGTATGATGGGCAAAGGTCAAGGGCAGCGCATGGCTACGTCGGGCCTCGCGACATCAGCCACACTGCCAGCGATTACTCCGCCGCCACATACAAGAATACACGCGCTTACGCATCACCGGCGTGGCCTGGCGCTGGCCGGGTGTGTTGGCCGGGTCAACTGGCCATGTTACACCACCCGCTCACTAATTCGGTTTTTGACCTGGGTTCGATTTCGGTACTCGAAATACAAAACGAACACCGTTCATCAGAAAATAATTTTTTTAAAAATATATATTTTAAATTTAATCAAAATAAAATAAATTCAAATAAAAATTTGACAAATTTCAAAATAAAATTTTCAAAATAAATTTTTGAAAATAAAATTTTGGTCGAAACAATATTTTAAAGTAAATTGATTTCGTATAACGAAAGTTATGGAGATTTATGTCTCAGGCCGTGGTTTACGCCTGTGAGACACCGTGATGGGATTTGTTCACCATTTGAATCGACAAGGCTAAAGAATGCAGTAAAATTGAGGCGATATAAATGCGATAGGAAAAGGTGAATGCTAAGGTTATGTGACTATGACCAGTGGGATTCGACATCAAACAACAAGATAACTCTAACCTTATTGAAATAAATAAATTGAACGTTGGAATTTAGCACCACTTAGGAAATGAACTGTCTGTTTCATGGTTGTCAAGTCTATTAGCAATCGCATTCAGATTACTAGTTAGACCGGGCGTGAAAATTAAACACTCTTGTTACATTGAATGCATGATACAATATGACGGCACGCAGAGGCGCCCATCGGTAACTCAACAAACACCACCGCAGATTTGATAATGTTTCGCTGGAGGCTATATATTACGCACAGCCGCGGCATCGCACAGGCCAGACAGCGGTGTAGATTGTGGAGATCCTAGAAACCCGTGAGTTTGGGGACGATCATCCTCCGACATTCACAGTGGGGAAGAGATCCTCATGTGCTGCACCATTGGTTCATGCAGACGAGAAGGTGTTTGTGGAGGCCGCTGAGATTACCTCCGACACGATCAGATTAGACTAGCCGCGCCCACTAGAGAGAAATTGAGCCCAAATATGATGGAAATGGGTAAGGACCTCAGAGACCTTAGAGTGTCATGAACGTGAGTCTCCCTAGCGATTAGCGAGAATAAGAATGATAGGTCGAGGTCATGAAAGTTAGAGATCTCTGACTTTACCAAAGGACCTCGAGGGTTATGGACATGTCAAAACATACGTCATCCTAAGACATCACTGATAGCTTGGGTGATCATACTTCAATCAGGATGTGCTAGGGAGGGACACCACATAATGCCAGAATCTGCATCGATGGTATTTCAGTGGAGACAAGCATTACATTTCATTCCGCATACTTACGAGTCTGGGGTGTCGTGATAGTTAGCAGTCACGAAGAGCCCACATCTCTATAGGATCTAGGTGAGACTGTGACTTAGATCTACCTCGAAAGTAGTTTGCGAATATTTGATGTTTTCAGATGAGCTACCCGGACTACCTCCGATAGTGGACGTAGACTTCGCATCGAGTTATACCTCAGATTTCACCGATCTCTACACCGCATGCGATTTTTCAAGACCTATTGAAATATGATCTCGTGAGTCAAGCTACAGGAGCCACCGGACAAGGGGTTGGTTGCATCGAGCACTTCACCACGGGCGCCAGTTCACTGCTAAGAAGAGGGCAAGATCCTTCTGACTGGTGGTATCAAGCATGAGAGTCAAATTGTACGACCAAGAATCGGTACCATTATCGAGATCACTGCATGTATTTGATCACCGAGAGAGCCGCCAGTCTACCTAAGATAGACCTTCACCGGTTACCACCACCGGTGTGTTGTTGTGAGACAGATATCCCTAAGACAGCCATAGACGCTGCTATAACTTTAAGTTTATGGTGATACTCTTTTAGATTTGACGACGCGCAAATAAGTATCTACGGACTCTCATGCATTATAGTGTTCCAACCTTTATCTGTGATCGCTTGTTTAGTCTTGCGGATGACATCTTGATCTACTCCCAGTCTGAGTGGGAGCATGAGTATCATCTGAGGATCATTAAGTCGTTAAGAGACCATCTACAGACGGCTAAGTTCAAGAAGTACGAAGTTTTGACTTACCGAGGTGAGAGATTTTGGGACACGCGTGTCGCACTGTGGAGTGTTAGCCGACCTGTAGAAGGTCGAGGCAAATGAAGAGTCGGGAGACCGAATAATCTTCGAGATAATGTGAGTTCTCGGGATCTACCGGGTATTACGAGACACGAATGGGCTAAAGTTGTCCATTCAGACAGATCATAGGATATCACCCACGGGATACGGACTCCATGGTCAGACCGCCCGACCATGAGAGAGAAATCGAGATACTCGGGAACACTCCTGGATACCGTGTTGGTAGCCAGGGAGGATTAGCTTCTCCTAGTTCAGGAAGAGGCATAAGACTTCTGCTTCACACTAGTTTCAGACTAAAAATGGATCGAGCACGCAGTGACGGATCGCCTCTGCAGACGCCAGTGGGATCTCAGACTGGGGACAATGCACCCCAGCTTAGCCATGTGACGAGCATACGCTCATTCCTCCACATCCTAGTAAGGTTGGGAGGAACCGGCTAGCTTTCGGTGCCATTATACAAGCACTTCCGAAGAATACGTATTGTGCGCCGTATAGGCCGCAGTGTGGGTCAAAGTCGCACAGATCGAGTCATACAAATGATGCGTGGTGGACCATAGCGGCATATCGTCATTGAATGTCGCTTGATGAGACGAGCGTCGACAACCATCATTGTCAAGACCGGTACTCCAGGCCGTCATTACACCCGGAGCACGGCCTTGATCGGCTGAGGTTAAGGCCTTTAGAAGCCAGATGGGGATGTTCTCCCCAGATGCGGGTGAGAGTCAACCGATAGCTCGGGATTACGAGCAGAGATCTCTTAGATTCTACTCATGGTGGGCCCCGGGATTGGGTGTTACACTATGACATTATTGCGTTTATGTGCACGGTAACATCGCGTCGAGTAGGGTATGGGTGCACGGTATGTTCATTCACCACTCTTGGTTAGTGTGAGTCGAGTTTGTCTTAGGGACTACATCCCATGAAGACTCATAGTTCGAATCAGGAAATGAAGAGTAATTAAAGTGTGTTGGGCAAAGCGAAAAAGGGGCCGTTAATCCCCTAAGGTGAGAAGCCGAAGAGTTATGTTGCTCGAGATGAAAACACACGGTCAGGTTATCACACAGACTTAGAGTCGAGTGATAGGAGTCGGGAGTGACTCGAGATGAAAACACACGAACATGCATAAGCCACGCCAGACCGAGAGTCGAAAGGATGTGAGCTCTGGGTGACTGAGGTTTGATACCCTTTGGAAATTGTATCGGGTGTTGCTGAAGCTGGCAAGGGCTCAGAATGGATGTCATGCATGGCATGGATTGAGTTGGATACCCATTGGATTGTCGCGATCGCGGACCTCGAGAGGTTAGCGCTACACACCAAGCAAGGGTCAGGTAGGTTACGCGGTGTATGGATTACATACGGTGTTGCAGGCATGTCAGCGAATATGTCGCTGGATCATAAGGGTAGAGGATTAATCATTCTTGCGGAATTCGCCTACAACAACGCTTATCAGCGAGCGCACGAATGGCACCATATGAGGCAATCGTATTGGTATACTACGCAGTCACCGCTGGGTCAATGGTAAAGTGAGAGTTCCATCACTAGTCCCGATCCGATTATAGACACCTTAGAGAAGCGCGAAGCGACACGACAATGGCCTTTCTCACGGCTCGTGAGTCGATGAAGAGCTTCATGCGCGGATGTACGACACGACTTAGAGTTCGAGGTTAGTGATCGCCATGATGCCTAAGAGAGGAGGATCGCTCGCAAGCTGAGTTATCGAGGTTTATCGAACTTTCGAGATACTCGAGAGGGTAGGCACGCTTGTGTATCGGTTAGCTGCCATCATTCAGCATGTCGTGTCCACGAGGTATTTCACGTCCACGCCTCCGGAATATACTCCGTGATCCAAATTTACGCGGCGTATCAGACAGATTGAGGTCGACACCGATGGGACCTGGTGAGGACTACAAGATTTTGGATAAACGCGACGTTTTGGCGACGCAAAGACGCGAGTTAAATGGTGCATGCCACGGCCGCACCGCGGAGCGAGATTAACGCCGAGCGGCGACACGAGCGCGCTACCTATCCCTTCGTTTGAGGGCGAAGCGTACGCGGCTTAATTTGTTTAGCAATTAACGATTCACTATACGCATGGTAGAGTGCATGTTGTATATGCATGTATTTGATAAGATCGCTTTCACTTCGTGACGAATTCCTTTGGCGAGGAGAATGTAAGACCTTTAAATCAATTTCCTTAATAAGGGCAAAAATCGTAATTTTATTATAAAATTGTAATTTCAGCTTAAAAACTATAATTACCCTCTAGATCTCGGATGATGAAACGACATCGCTGAATCGCCTCAAATCTAGCTAGCACGTGAAATTTCACAAATTCGAGACACCTGAGTCGACACGCCGGCGATCGCGCTTCTCGCCGTGAAAACGATTTTCGATGCGACGAAAAGTCACATATAATTGCGACTTGTCATAAGTGGTATGAGTAGAGAAATGATGAAAATGGACGACCGGCAGAAGATCAATATTAATTCCAGAAAAGAAGGACATAAATGGCATTATTGGAATCGCTTTAAAATGGAGACAAGACAAGATGTAGTGGCCAATTGCTTCATCTCCTTCAAAAAGCCAAACAAAAACGTGGGAAAGAATTTGGGGATCCAGTAGCTTGCAATTTGAGAGCTTTTTAGAGAGAGAGAGCACTTCTCTCTAGAATATCAGGAGATCCGACCGTTGGCGGTGTTTGGGGCAAGAAGGAGAAATCGCTCTACGCTGACAGCCGCGCTGCGGCTCCGGACGGAGTTTCTTCAAGTTCTTAAGGTAGGATTTTCTCCCTACTGGGTTTTTTGTATTCCCATTTTAAATGTTTTACTTACTGCTCTGCCGAATGAGGTCGAGGGGTCATTGACGTCCCAGAACACGGATCGACCGTTAAATTTTTCGATTTTTTCACCATCCGTGATGCCCGTAAAATTTAGTGGGTCACGGGCTGTCGGTTGATTTAAGTTTATGACCATGTGCACATCATGTGTCGGGTTTGACGGCCGGAACGCCGTGATCGCGTCTGGCCAAGGTGAACCATCGATTTAGATTTTTCGAATAGTAACCGAGGGTTTCACTATTCCCTAAACAAGGTTCTAAAAAATATATTTTGTGAAAATATGTGTTTGGTCGAAAGTGATTAAATCAAATTATCGTAGGTGATCATTAACCTGCTGGAGCTAATTTGATGTATGGTTGCGGTAATTACATAACATGATTGTGTGATTTAATTTATGTGAATATATTCATGTTTATATATTTGCATGCGATGGGGATCGTATTTAATCTGGCATACATAAGATTCCATAGCACCTAACATCCTAGATTTTTAGAGTTAGTGCAATGGTGACGAGTCTAGAGGAAAATGGTTCGGAGGGTAGTCTAAATTATTATTCATCGGAGGGTAGTCCAAATTAAGAAAAATATCAATCGTCGGAGTGGCCCAATTGATATTCATCGGAGGGTAGTCCACAAACAAATAATATATCAATCGGCTTCTGAGCGCCCAATTGATATATATACATCGGAGGGTCATTCAATTATTAGAACTAATATTCTCATACAAGGCTGAAGGAGCGTGAGAGCTGAGGACGATCCGAAGCTGGTCATGTACATTCAAGATCATGCATTTGCTTGATGCAAAGGCTTACTTTGGAACATTGCACTGCACTCCTAGGTGGTGAGTAACCCACTTAGTGGCGATTCTCCCATCGAGCTTTAAATTTCACCCCGCCATGTGATCCCCCTTTACGCATACAGTGAAATGCATGAGTGAGACAGTCATTCTAGAGATTTGATTGTGAAGAAAGCCATGCATGGTGTCACGTTGGATACATGTATTAGAATGCTTTCATTTAATATATGTAAAGTTAAGAGTGAAAATACTAACTCTCAGAACTATTTGGGTATATACTGGTTTTGTGTCAGCATATACATCGGGAAGTATCAAGGATGGGCCCAAGTGGCCGTATTGGATATACATTGCATATATTGGACTGTTTGAGACAGGTAAATGCAGGTTTTGTAAATGGGTAGAGCTCCCGTATTAAAGGAGACTCTGCCCATTTTCCGGGTTAACATCGGTAACCGACCTCCACTTGTATTCCGCTGGTCGACGGTAGTCAACTAATTTCCTGCCTTGGGGCCAAGGTAGTTTTAAAAAGAAATGGTGGAACTAGGTTGAGTTCTGGAATTCCACCTAAGATTTTGAGGTCGGCGTTCCATAAAGACCAATTTCAAGTTGTCAGGAACTGTTTTCGATGAATCTGCTCTGGGTTGGCGATGTTAATTATGGTTGTATGGAGTGAATTGGCATCAAAAGTGGGAAAAATAACAAAATTTGGGCAAAATATGGAAGGTGTACCGGTACATGAACAGTAGTGTACATGTACACCCCACCAGAAGCAAAAGTGTACCGGTACATGAACAGTAGTGTACCGGTATACCCGCTCGCTTTTCCCAAGCTGAATCGGGGCCAGATTTTGGCCATAACTGCCTTCATTTTATCCGACGAGGATTCAAGTGACCAATTAAAATAGACTTCAAGGAGAACCAAACCTAAATAAATAGGCATCATCAAATTCTGATCCTAAGTGGCCTAAAAATTCACTCAAAGTGGGGCCATGTGCAAGAAAAATTCTGATTCCAGCTTTGGACATAGAGTAGTCCGGGTTGTTTCTTGACAGAACTTGAGTTTCTGCCATTCGACCAAGTGATTCCAAGTAATGTAACCCTAGCACCTTAGATTTAAAAGCAAGAGTATAAAGAGTGTGACTAATTTAGGAAGTAATGCTAAGTTATGCGATTAATATGTGCGTCGACTGCTTTTGAGCTGTAGGTTAAAAGTAAAGGCGGGATAAGTGTGGAATCAGGTTTCTCAAGTTGGGCAAGCAAAGAGGTGGAGTGTTCTAAATCCATTTTCAAAATACTAGTGTATTATTATTATAGTTATAAATCATTTATAATCGTGTTAATGGTTTTGAATTGTTAAACTACATGTTTAAAACAATGAGTTTAGAAAGCAAGTAATGGTTCGATGCATCCAATCATACCTTTAGTTGAAAAGAAGCAAATGGTTTTGATTTAAACCATAATTGAAAAGAAAATGGTTTTGATTTAAACCAAATTGAAGGGGGCAAATGGTTTTGAGTTAAACCATTTTTGGAAAAGTAGCATCGTTTTAAACAGAAACCATTTTTCGCCAAAGAATAGGCAGTTAAATGGTTTTGGAATTGTAAACCATTTTTCAAGCAAGCGTTAAGCAAACAAATGGTTTTGGAATAATTAAACCATTTTTCGCCAGCAAGCAAGTAAGCAAATGGCTTTGAATAATTAAACCATTTTTCAAGGAGCAGCAATGGTTTTAAATTGTAAAACCATTTTTCAAAGAGCAAGCAAACAAAGAATAATTGCGAAACAGCCTTAAGTGCTAGCGACTTTGGTGACACGTGCTAGAGCATGGAATCTTAACTAAGTATGGTGGATGGCGACACGAGGTCGAATTCCACCGATTCAATTCGCTGAAAAAGGTGACGCGGGACAAAGGTCCTTCCACCGGCACTGGCCGAGTTAATGTGTTCCTCGTGTTCACTAGGGTATAGCAAGGGCCAGCCCAATTATTGATGCTTTATAAGACGATATGGGCGCTTTGAAAATCAACCATTGGTCTCCAAATGCCTAGGCTTTCGAGAGTTTTAGCAAAACGGTTGAGCTCAGTTCCCATTTAGATTTCAAACGACTGGTTGAGCCAAGCTCCCGGTTTTATTTTCAAAGCACGCGGCCGGTACCTCAAGCTCCCATTTTTATGAAAAGGTTTGAGAAACTTTTTAAAGAAAGCGTCGAATACTTAAGAAACTTTCAAACAAAGATAAAGAACAAAGAAGATTTTAAGAAGCTTTATAAACTTCTAAGAAGTAAGTACAAAAGGTGTTATTGTTAGCTTTTTAAAACTTTAAAAGCAAGGCACAAAGGCAAGCAAGCAAAGAAAAGTTTTAGAAACTTTAAAGCAAGCAAAGCAAAGAGTGCTTCAAAAATATTTGTAAAGAGAGTCAGACATTTTTGAGATGTTTTCCGAAAAGAAAACATTTTACAAAAACATACACTCACCGAGTTCATTTAGCCTATATTTTTCTATTTTAAAACTATTTTCCGCGCATGCGTACGCAGCACTTGAGCACAATAGATTGGTCCCTATATCGCTTAAGTGTCAGTATTAATAATATTTTGTAAGAACATACTTTGAATTTGTATATGGAACATATGTATGTACATAGTTTAGTATGATGGGAATGTGTTGGTATGTCAAGCGCCATATTTTGATATAGTGTAAATTGATGTATACAGATTTAATGTACTATAGGTACCATTATGTCAAGTTTTTTCCGCCGTTAAGATTTTACCAAATCCTAAGTTTGAAAAAATAAAAGAAAATTTCATAGAGGTTTAAGAAGAATATTTGCTTTCGCTTCACAAGTGATTTCTAACAAGGTGTAACGGCCGATTTTCTCGCAGTGGTCGGCATACCCGCCGCCGGTAGGGGGGTGGGGGTGTGTCAAAGCTTGTCTAGCTACCTAGACTAAAAATAACAACAAAAACAGATAGGAGTTACTCCTACATCAAAGACATAACCGAATCTAGGAGGAAGCTCCGATGGGATTTGGTATATTTAAGGATCATCCAACTCGGGATGCAAGAAGGAGGATTTTAAGCCATAAGAATATCTTTGAATTGAGGATTAGTGATGCAGATAGAGTTTTAAGATATACATAAAATAAATAAAACAAGAATTTTTATTAGTTGTAATTAGAGTCAAATTATAATTATTAGTTAGAAAATGAATTTCAATTTATATCTGGATTATCAATTAGAGTCAAATTATAATTCTTTGTTAGAATCAAATTAGTGTTTGGTCCATTTAAAATTTTATAGCCTATAAATAAGGCTAATTGATGTAAGTCAAAACATATTTTTGTTGCTATGATATTATCTATTCAAGTAATCTTTGTAACTTTCACCCGCGAGACTCCATCAAGGCTTTCTAGGTGAGACTCCTAGAAGACCTTAGTGAGATTCTAAGATTTCTACCTATCCCCTTCTAGTACTTTCTTTGTATTTTTATCTAATTTTCCCTATCACGATCTCTTATCTATATATTTTTTAATTTTACCCTTATTCCTTTTCCCTAAACCCTAGATTATAAAAACTCTTCTTTACCCACCTCGCATGTAGGTAGCCTTTCTAGGGTTGTCGTACATCAATCTGTGTTTGACTAGAATAAACAGTAAACGAGCTTTTATCAGGATGAACATACATACTTTGTCAAAAAAAAAACAATAAGAACCATTTGTGGTTAGTGTTTTACAAATTCAAAAGAAGAAAAGTCCATTCCATTCCATTGTTCACACTCAAGCATATAAATTCAGACTTCTAGAGGGATGGGAATTGAATCCAAATGGGCGTTTTAGATTTGGCAGAATTACCAGAAGCATGTCAGAATTATAATCATGGTGCTAAAAAAGCCAAATCTATTTTGATGGAAGGACCATCTGGGGTGGGATGCCTATGGAATGAAGGTTTATCTTCTCTTCCAAGTACAAAAGCTTAAAAAATGAGAGAGTATATTCATATTTCTCCGAGTTCGGTTGATCTTCACAACTCTTTCTTCCTGCAAAACAAGAGCGTAGAAAATGATGAACACAAACCTTCTTTAACTAGAAACACAAAAATTAGGGCAATCGTCTTAAGAGATTGCACTACGAATGGCTTGAACAGGTACCAGCATGGACCATCATCTTATGAGACAGAAATGAAGAGAAATTAGAAAGATCAAGTCGTACCTTGCTTAAGAGAAGTGTTGAGTATAGGTCTTCAGTTGATATTCACAATCAAATTTGTCGTCAGCTCCATAGAGATGAAGTATTAGGTGGTCGCTGTTGCCGAAGGCTAAATAACTTAGTTTGTCATATATGAATAAGGTTTTATTTCCTTTACAAGGAATCAAGGATATTGTAATTTCTCTTTTAAGAGGCAGTATCGTAAATATTTATCCACATTGGAAGTATTTACTTCTCTTATATACCTCTATTCAAAACCCTAAACCCCCATTCCTAAGCGCTACTTTCTTGTATCCTTCCATTCTTCTTGGTGTCATTGTCTCCTATGTTGAATGAGAACGATAACCTGACCCTTCCAATTACTTTTTCTTGGAGCTCAGAGCTCACTGTAATGAGCCGTATGACAAAAGAACTCATGTATTACACTTGATTATCATTCTCACAGTTGGCCTCCCCCCACCCCCTTCTCTGTCACTCTTTTTATTATAAGTACACAAATTTATCCCCATTGGGACTTGAACCCGGTCCCCTCCCCTCCCCTCCCTATGCCCACCCTAGCCCTTAACAACTAAGCTAGGCCTCATTGGCCTCATGTTCGGACTGTCTCTCTCATGCTTAATTATCATGCTCATGTTTGGCCTCTCTCCCTCTCTCTATGGAGGCCAGCATGAGCATAAAAGAGAGATATATCTTTAATTGATTTTAATCATGTATAGTTTTATTTTATAGTAAATCAAACATTAAAAAAAAACCTTGTTTTACAAATATTTTTTCTTTTCTTAATATTTTTAATAACCAATGATAGCCTTTATTCTAAATTTATGAAATTCTTTTAATATTCTACCTTATAATTATTTCATTTAATAAAATTAAAATATACAAATTCATTATACTTTAATTCTTATCATTATTATTTATTATGTTCTAAAATTATGGGCTTTTATATTTTGTTTTTTGATATTATTTCACATCTCTTTGCAATAAATCTAAATAATTTCATGATCATTTTATTTATCCTGAATAAAAGTAAATTTATGTGTTTATTTATTGTCTTGACAATGTCAAGCCAACAATCTTACTTACTTACATCTATGGAGAGGCGGCTAGTCTTACTAGCAAAATGTGTCTCCATCTGCTCTAGGAAAAACATTGTAATGCAACTCAATTTTCACAATATTTGTATATTGTGGAATAGTTATTCTTCACAAAACTTGAAGCACTGAATGATGTAAAATATCTATTATTATATAATATTAGGTTTTGAATGGAACTCTTTACTTTGACTAAAACACTAATTTGATTCTAACAAAAATCATAATTTTCTGACTCTAATTGATAATCCAAATTTAAATTGAAATTTTCTAACTAATAACCATAATTTGACTTTAATTGCAACTAATAAACATTCTTTTTATTTTTTATTTTTTATTTTTTATGTATATCTTTAAAACTCCATTTGCATCAGATCCTCAATTCATAGATATTCTCTATGAAGCAAAACCCTCCTCCTTGCATCCCATAATCGAGCCTTCTAGATTCTGATTTATGTCTTCTTCATGTAGAGTGTTCTATCTGTTTTTATTGTTATTTTTGGTCTAGGTAGCTAGACAAGCTTTATGGCATCATAGCTTCCTAGGAAACAAATGGAGTTTGATGCCTTTTTTATTGCTGACACGTTAGAGGAAAGGAAAACTTGGAGTCCCTTTTCCAGAAAAAACCTGTTAATTAATATCCTAGTTTCATTTGTTTCACATGTCTTCTTGGCAATCAGCACAAGGATTGGAAAGCTCACTGCATTTGATTAGTCCTGAGAGATTGATTTGTCCCACACATGATCTTATTTTACACCCTAGGCAGAGAGAGTAGGGAGGGCATCAATTGAGATTAGTATAAAGGGATTAGCCGTAGACAGTTTTGATGCCAGGAGGCAAATATATTCCACCCTGTTTTCACTAGTTTGGATTTTCAGGCATTTCAAAGTGATGAATCTGTGTCATCAGTTGTTACCAACCTGGTAACCATTTAATTGATCTTATTTGTTAGTTAATAATTATGCGGCTTTTCTATAATTACCCTTTATTCGAATCGTATGAGACTCGACCTTATTCTAGATTCAGATTTATGTTTTCTCCAGTGGAGGTAACCCTTATCTGCTTTTGTTGTTATTTTCAGTCTAGGTAACAAGACAAGCTTATGGCTTCATAGCTTCCTAGGAAACAAATGGAGCTTGATGCGTTGTTGCTTGCTGACAAGTTAGAGGAAAGGAAAACTTGGGGACCCTTCCCCAGAAAAAAAACCCGTCAATTAATATCCCCGAGTTTCATTTGCCTTCGCATGTCTTCTTGGCAATCAAGATGAGGATCACGCACACTGCATCCGATTTGTTTTCCTGAATCTGTGTTTCCAGAGGAGAGTGGGGTTATGAAGGCTTGTATTTCCCATTGGCAGAAAGCTTGTTTTTGTGCTAAGAAAAGAGGCCAGATGCCTTTATCGTTTTGCTCTCTAGAGCATGGCTGGAAAGTTTTCCTGCTTGAGATTAATCTTTTTAGAATGGACAAAGGTATCAAGATCTTAGACTACCAGTAACAATCAGTTCATATAATTAATGTTATTCATGGATTATATTGTTTTACATGTTGCGAAGTGCAGCAACTGCAGTCTTGCACACGAAGCTCTCCATGCGTTTGAGGTGGTATTGTAGATCTTCTCAATTTCTCTAATTGGGATTCCTGACATTGATCATGGCGCTTTGTTTGTGGCTGCTAGGACTACACTGTTATCCATGGCATAAAGTCATATGCTATGTCAGCTTCAAGGTTATTGTCTTACTTGATCCACACTTCTCAAATACTCTGGTCCAGAAATGTACCATACCTCTCTCAATGCGATAAGATGATAATTTGAATTTAGTGTAATTGCAGCAGCAGTGTTTAAGGAAGTTGGGCATGTGGAAGCCTATAGAGCTCCCTCCTTTCTTCATTTCATTTGTCAAGTGCTCCTAACTAGATTTCCGAGGGGGTCATATGACAACTCTGCTGCATCTTCCCTTGATTTAACATTACTCCAATTCTTTCTTTTTCCTCAATTTGTGCAAACTTTTCAAATTCCAAAGTCTTGCATGGCCAGATCTTCCGCTAGTTCAAGTGAAACCATGGAGAAAAGTTTGACTGGTTTTCACAGTGGTACCTGGTGGCCCCAGTCTGTGATCTTGACAAGAGAAAGCCGCATGCCAAGAAGGTGATGGGTCTTGATATAGTTGTGTGGTGGGATAGAAATGAAAGTCAATGGAAGGTGTTTTGATGATGCCTTTCCTCATAGGTTGGCTCCATTGTCTGAAGGGAGAATAGATCAAGGGGGCTGGTTGCAGTATGTACCGTGGATGGTGTTTTAATGGCTCTGGTGACTGTAAATTCATTCCTCAGGCACCTCAGACTGTCCTCTGGTAAAATAAATTTGGCCCATCTAATAGTTATAACTATAACATACATCAAAAACCCTGATTTGGATTCAAATACAATCTCAAAAAATCTGAATCTTATGTGCTTTGGAGTGAATTCTTTACATCTGTAAAACATTAATGGGGTAGTTTTGATCAAATCTGCAGGTTCACATTCTAGAAAGCCTCTGCATCCGTTTATCCAAGTGCTATGCAGAATGAAATTGTCTGGTTTTGACCAGACACAGATCCTCAATTCAGAAACAATTCTTATAAAGAAAAAGCCCCCTTAAATCCCAGAATTGGATGACCCCTCATTTACCGAGTCCAGGGGATCTAGAGATATTCCATTGGAGTATGCAGACATACAGCTATCCACAAGTTCATTACTCTGCTTTCCAACCTGACCCTTCAGAGAGGAATCTTGATTAAGCATTAGTGACTTAACTTTCTAGCTGAACCAATAAAGTTCTTCTGTTTCTGGTGGGAAATGTCATGGACCCTGCTCATGTTCCATATGCAAATTATGCTATAATGCAAATGCCTCAGGAAAAAGACAGATAAGAATATCTGATTAGGTCTAGTCTTTTAGTTATTACTTTGATGCTTAGTCCTGAGAGATTGATTTGTTAGACATGATTTTCTTTCACAACCAAGGCAGACAGAGAAGGAGAGACACCAATTGATATATCAATGTGAAGTGATCAGACATAAATGATTCTGATGCAGAGAGGGAGCACCGCAGGAGCTAATTCATTCTACCCTGATTGTACTGTGTACTAATTTGGAATTTCTGGCATTTCAAAGTAATAAATCTGTGTCATCTGCCCTTACCAAAGAGGTAACCATTTCTTTGATCTTATTAGTTAATTAATGATTGGTGCTGTTTTTCTTGAATTGCCCTTTATTTGAATCGTATACAATGTTGAACTAGATTGGTTCAGGAATCATCATCTCATGTGTCTCCAAGAAGAGTACTTCTGATTCTTATCTGTGTTCCAGTAGGTCCAGGAAATAGCATATTGATATGGTTTTTCCTGAGAAACTTCAGATTGTGGATTAATCATATTGTTCCACAATGGATATTTCATATGAGACAAAACCTTATTCTAGATTCAGATTTATATCTTCTCCGTGTAGAGGTAAACTCCTATCTGTTTGTATTGTTATTTTCTGCCTGTGTAACATGGTAAGCAAATGGAACCTGATGCCTTTGTTGGTTACTGAGAAGTCGAGAGCAAAGCAAAACTTGGAATCATGCAAGGTCTTTCCAGAAAAACCCATCATGACTAGTATCCCCTTCACACTTCTTTCTTGGCGAGATTTGTTTATTTTTAGTACTCTCACGGGCTAATTTTATAACACGCCTACAAGGCCTGGTAACAACTTTGATACCATTTATAACAACTCACATCCAACTCTATGGGACATATATGAGCCGTTATGCCTTACAACCCTAAAAAAGATCTACAAGGCAGGGGCGGATTTACTTAGGGTCTAGTGGGGGCACTTGCCCCCACTCAAATTTTTTTCTCATTGTATTGAAGGGCATTTGAACTCTAGTGCTATACTTTGCCCCCACTGAAATTGAATCCTGGCTCCGCCACTGCTACAAGGTTAAGAACTCATACATATGTAATGACAGGAACTTCCCCCCTAACCAAGGTGGGATGTGATAGCTTATGTTACTGAATCTTGTATGTTTCCTATAAGAGCAGAAGATTATGAAGGCTGGCCCTCCAACTGGCACAAGGCTTGTTTTGTGCTAACTGCTAACAAAGTCAGATACCCACATTGTCACCCTTTAGAGCATGGTTGAGGAAGTACTTAAGTGCTCAACTTGATTAGGGAACCGAGTTTAGCAAGGCCTTGCCCCCAACTCCTCCTAGAGGTAAGACTTGAATTTCATGTTCAAGTTAGCATATAAATATGATTGATGCTAACTAGTTGTATCAGCTTCATGCCCCTTTCTTTAACTGCGATGTAGGGGAATGGCTGGGAGTTCAAAATTTTTGTAGGATTGAACCCCGGCAATATGTAAATCTTATCAAATATGTAAGCAACCTAGACATTTTGAATGAAAATGTTCAATGTCTTTCATCTCGGAAACTGATTGATGAGCCTGTCTATATCTTTCCTTTTCAATGTCCGTAAGCTTTTGATTTCCATAATCTTGGAGCAAGTCAGTGTTTTTGTTCTTGTTGCTTGCATACTCAACTAGCTTAAGTTTCCAAAATTGATGAGGCCAATAATTTATGCCAAACGTAAGGTGAGAAGGTCTATTATGTGTCTCAAGTGTTTAGCCAAGAATGAAGCGGCACTTTCAGGTAAGTCTCACTCTCATTGCGACCTTATTTTTCAAATGGGGATGTTGGAATATCGAAAATTTACTAAAACCATTGCAAAGATCCTCAAGACCCATAAGGCAAAGTGCCATGATTCATCCTCAAAAGACTTTTCAACTAGTCAGAAATTTCAAATTATTAGCTTTCATTTGACACCAATGAATGAGCCAGACGTTCAAAACAGACCGATATAAAATGGAAATCCATAGAAATTTTCATATTTGTACTGGTGATTTACTTTGTAGAAAGGGGACCCTATGTTTTTCTGTCTTATGGAGACACAGAAGTATATTCTTTATATCCCAACTTTGTGGAAGGGACTGAATTGTCCCCTATATTGCATTCAAAATCTTATCCTTAAAAATCCCAATTACTATTTTTTTTTTTAATGTCCAAGATTATTTTTTAGGATGATCATTTGGAATTTTCAGTGTAATTTTAGAAATAGTGGTTAAGGAGTGACCCATGGAGGCTCTTAGAGCTCCCCCTTTTCCTTCATTTCATTTGTCATATGATAAATCCATGTTGCATCTTCCCTTTTTTTCCATTACCAAATTCTGCTTTTTCATCAACTTGTTGAAACTTTCAAAATTAAAACCTTGCACAATCAAAACAATAGAGTGATAGTATCCCATATAAATTTTTTTTACTCTCCCAATTTTATATTTTTTTAGATTGTGTGTTTCTTTATATTTACCATTACTCCAATTAAATTATTATCTACGCTTCCGTACCTCCCAACAAATTCAATCTTCCACTAGTAGTTCAAGAAAATCCATGGCCTTGCCTTGACCATCTCATCGTGCAGAGGAGAACGAGGAAGCTACAGGCCAAGAGGGTGGAGTGGGTCTACTAAATTAAACGGAAATGCACCAACCCCATTTTCTAAGTAAATTATCAAGTTATGGCAAACAAGTTTGCTAATCTAACCCATTTTTATTCTCGAAATGGTTTTTTACCAAAGACAGCCCCAGCCATGCCTACGGTAGTCAAAACCTTAAAAACGCTAAAAATTAATTTTACAAATTCATCGTTCTTCAAATAAAAATAAATAATACAAAAATATATAATAATAATTAATATATAAAATGATTGAGTCTAAACAATATAATAATAGCAAATAAACTTAAATAAATAAATAATGCTATAACACTATTATAACCAAAGTATCAAACTAACTGTATAAAATAAGATCAAAACAATGTTAAACAATCTTAATAACATATCCGAAAAAACAAATCCAAAAGATTAAAAATGAAATCTCATATACATCTAATCTTCATCCTCATTATATCCAATAACGGTACGCGATTCAATATTGTAGCATTACACTCATCGATGATACTGAGTTATCACTTCGCGGCTTTTTTCATCGATATCGAGTCGAGCCAGAGCCATGGGTCGCTCGTCACGGATCGACACGCAACCCGCACAAGCGCAAGGGTCCGACGTAAAGCGCTGCCGCCTTCTCTGACGCCTAAGCCTGCTTCTTCTTACAAAAGGGAAAGAGATCAATCAGAGGGCTTTGCGGATCGGGTACCTTTCTTTGCGGAACCGTCTAAGATTTATCACGCTGATCACGACGACTTTCCTTATTGCACTACGATATATTGCTTCCTAATTGGGCAGAATCCCCTTCCTTATATCATCAACTAAATATTATAGATAATTATGAGCCGTGGATCGCAGATCCTTCCTCCTCACTCGAGTGGAGCTCGTAATTGTGCAGGATCATTCTTCCTTTAATGATATTGGATCATGGAGGCGGAGTGTTTTCCTTTACGTCGCAACCGGATGCTATTATCCTCGCCATTAGTGTCCGCCTAATCGGCTTGCCACCTCGGCTCGCGCCCTTAAGAATAACTGCGACGGCCATCAGCTGCTTCCACGCGAGCTCGCCGCCCTACCTGAGGATGCCAACTTGCTCTACAAATTGCTCCTTAGCCTCGCGCCCCAGCCTACGCTACCGATTTTAGACACTATCGCTATCATCATCTATTAATTAATTTAGAATGCTAACAACATAAATTTTATTTACGTCAATAAAAATATTTTTCCCAAAATGCATCTCAACCGTTAATAACGTAACATCCTATTTTGCTTCAAAATTCATCTTGCTAAAAGATATAATCATATTAGGAAAGAAATTAATATATAATTTTTCTTAATTATTTTAAAAATAACATTATTTTGTTATTGACACTAGTTTAAGTAATAAATTTATTTAAATTAGTTATTAAATTTAATTTAATTCTACAAACTAGTATAACTTCATTTTTACAAAAAAAAAAAAACATATATGATTAACCAACGAAAGGATAACTAAAAATGAAATTGTAAATATTTAAAATAGGATTAATGAGATAAATAAAAATATATTCAATATTAAAACTGCATCATTGAATCTGTATTCAGAATTTTCATACAAGATTTTTTTAAATATTAAATTATCATATAAATTATATTTAAAAATATATTTAGAAATTGAAAATAAAATGCTTAAACAACAAAGCTTAATATATTAATCTATATATAAGAAAATTTATTTAAAAACTCCCTATGCCATAAAAGAGATAATAAAATATCAAATTTTATATAACCTAAAATCTCAATTACTAAGTTAGTTACTTAAAAAATTCTGGTAAAATTCAGACCAATCGGGACTAATCGAAGTAAACTCATGGTCCACGAGGCTGGAAACGGTCAGCCAAATTTGTCTGATTTTATTAGGGCCTTAAATTTTACAACCCAACCCTCCGAAATTCAAGGCTTAAAGTGGGTTTGCCATCAGCCATCCTGATATCACACTTCAGGCTTCTCGACGCGCTTTGTGTTGGGGTAGAATGAAACCGAATGGAAGATGTTTGATGATGCACCACCCTCACACATCCCTCCAATGTTTTAAAAACCGAACCGAATACTGAATAAGAAAAATTATTGGTTCATTTAATCGCTTGATCCAACCGGTGGTCAATCAAGGTCGAATTAAGAACGTGAATAAATATATAAGTAATTTATATATTATATAATATTAAAATAAAAAATTTATATATAAATAAACTAAAAATTCTAAAAAGATTTATCTTTTGTATTTGATATTATTAAACAGGAAACAAATAGTACTTATTACAAATTTTTATAAAATAAAATATGATTAATGGTTTAACATGATGAATTCAGTTTCAATTATTTAATTTTATCTATTTAATAAATATGTATAATTTATACATTATATAAAATTTAAAATAATAAAAAATTTTAAAAACATATAACAACCTAAAATTCTTAAATATTGATCTTGTGTACTGATGGCTATTAAATATAAGTAAATATCTCCCTCAAAAAAAAAAAAATATATAAGTGTAAATATAGTTGATTGGGTTTAAAGTTGCGCAGCCCACTCCCCAAGTCCGGTAAGAGATTAAAAGAATACTAATAGCAAATCAAGAACGGTCCGACCCCGACGCAGCCTAAAACGGAGCCCGGGCTCATCCCTCCGTGGTCGATAACGGTTCTGAAAAGAAACATATATCCATAAATCTAACTAATCTCACCAATAAGGGAAGAATAATTTTCATTAACCGCTTAATTATCTTATTAACTGACAACGAGTGCATGAAAGAACCCATCCAATAAGAGAAACAGATCACCATCCACTCTGAAAGTCACCCCGTTATAAATATCAGGCCACCCATCAGCGAAAGCGTACGCACAAAACTTCTATTCCCTAAGCGAATGGGATCTTCTTCCCACCGAAAAGAATCCGACTTAGGGTAACCACGAATTCCCGCCCGACTTCTTTTGCTTTGCAGAGGAGTCCGACATCCGTGAGTCACAGACCGCCCAAGCACTCTCACTAAACCCAAACTCGCTTACTGGAAAAAGATCATCAATGGTCATTAAAATTTGATGTTAAATATACGACATTAACGTGATTTGTTTTAAATTTTGATTTTATTTTATCTTATTTTTATTATATATATAGCTTTACTTAGGAAAAAATTGTAATTATTGTGTAGTTCTACTGTTTCACGGTCTAAACTCGTGGTGTTTAAGGCTGGTATTTTTTCACCCTTGATTTTTTTATTGAAAGCACCCACATCGACTCAGCCACAAACAAAAGCTATGCTCTATAAGAAGAATGTTCCATATATTAACTAAAGTCGGGTCTGGTGGTGTTTCCATTCATGCCAATAATGATTATTGAATTTGGTTGATGAGAGCAAGGGTTTGAATCTTTTTATTTACTTTTCTGCTTAACTATTGGTTAACTGAACTGATAATCCAATTCAAAGGGTATTTCGGCTCAGGTATTTATCGGATCGAAAAGTTCATCAATTAAATCTATCAATTTGATCCGATTTTTAAAACATTGCATGTCTTTATTGATATTATTTTCTCTCATTGTCATTAGTGATGTGCTTATCTTTTTTTTTTCTTTATTTCTTTTTTATTTTATATTAATTTGTAAAAATATGTTGTTACAAACATTAGAGCTTAAAGCATCTCCTAAACCCAATCTCACCATTTTACCACATGCAATGTAGATACCCCACATAACTTAGTGATGGTCAGGTGAGAAGGAGGAAAGAATGATGAATAGCCTGAAGTCTAATCAGCCGAAATGAATAGTTAATATTTTTAGCCGAGCTGAAGCCGAGCCATCGGTTCACTTCGCACTCAGCTGATCAAATCGAGCCAAAGGAGGCCATGAATCGGTTTGCTTTATTAAGACTTTAATTATTATATATCAACAATAATATATATATCACATTTATAAATACTAACTTATTAATATAATTTATAAAATAATATCCTTTCTGCATCTTTTCTTAAAAATTAATTTATTTTTAAAATAAATATATTTATAACTAAATAAATAATAAAATGTATATCATGTTAATAAAAATAGAGAGACATTATGGCTATCCCCAGAAGAACAAAAAACTTTAAAATTTATATAAAATATTTGAACGTAGCTTTTCGAAATGAAGACAGTTACCACTGACTAATTAGCTTCATTTCGTAGCCGGTGCCACATTTAATCTAATTTCGATCCAATCGTTCGAGCACGCAGTTTGCCTCATCTCATTGGCACCATATGTAGCTTATGAGAGGGATGGGCTGGAGCACTGCATTATATTTCCGGATGCACACAAATAGAAAATTTTTGAAATAAATTTTCAAAAGGTACATATTTTGGTGATTCACGGCCTTTTGGATGGCATTTAATTTTATTTTATTTTGTTTTTTCATGCGGACGTGGACGACATAGTAGGTATAACAGAATTATGTTGCATCTCGGAGATCAGACCTGGTGCAAGCAAGAATACAGTTATGCCTGCGAGTGTCATTTTCGACACACGTGGGTGACGGTGGAGTTGGACAGGAGGTGATAGAAAGCGACCCCTGGAGTGATGGCATAATCCTGACCCTCTTTTCTCTTGCATCCTGTGTTGGTTTGACTCATAACCAAGAATCTAATAAAGGTGGATATGAGATATAGGAAAACGTCAATTTTATGAGGACCACCCCGTGTATATTGTTATATAATATTTATTTAAATATTAAAATTAATGTTATAAGATTAATAAGGGTCTTTCGTTTTATCTAAATATGTAACTTTCATGTGCTCCCATTTACTGTTAGAATAGATGATGATAGAGATGGTATGCAATCTTATTTTTAAGAAGATCTAATCCCGGCAATATTACGTCATAATCCAAGGTATGAGACAGAAGGATAGGAAAGCACATGTTGCAATGCAGAGGCCAAATAATCGGCATGCATACAAAAAATTTAATAATCGCCAAAAGTCAAAGATTTTTCCAATAATTATTCCCAACACCTACAAATATACACACCTTCAATCATAATCATATATTAAAGACTCTTTCAAAGCGACGTCTGATTTAACTGATATTAATTTTGTATATGGCTTCTTCAAAGACGCTAATTTTATGTGGAATTAATCCCTTGTATATATTATATAATATTTATTCAAATATTAAAATTTGTAAAACCCAAAAAATTGTAAATTTTTAAAAACGATAAAACGATAATAATAATAATAATAATAAATATCTATATACTATAAACCAAAAATTCTTTGTATCCTGACGACGAAACTGACTGGCAATCGTTAAATTCGCTTAAAATCTGAATAACTGTGATGTTTTAATAATTCATGCAGATAAATTTTAATATTTTACAATTTTTTGATGATAAATGTCAATGATCTAATCTTCCACGACTTCTCATAAAATCTCTAAATGTAAGTAAATAGCTGAAGTAACATTTTAAATAAATTAAACTAAAATAAATAAATTTGCTTTCAAGATAAAACGATTCAATAAGAGATAAATATATGAAGGCAATGTGAGTTATAGTGTATCCAAATTGAAAGAAAGAGAAGAAAAGGACAAAAAAAAAAGGAAAGTCAAAAGAAAGGAGGGGGGAATAGACGAAGAGTGAGAGCGAGAAAGAGAGAGAGAAAAAGAAACTTTTTTTTTGCTTATCTTTAAAATCTACTAAATCGATCTTGAGTTTTATCAAGAAAAATGTGAAATGGCCTGACGATTGAGAAATTACTTGACAAGATTGTAACTTTCTAGCTACAACTTCGCAAGAATGACTTTTCTTGATTTGTGGTTATTTCCTAACCCAGCCATTTAACGGCCGTATTCTGAGGCCGCTGAGAAAGTCAGAATTTCCAATCCCAAAATTTTGAGACTGCGAAATTTTATGAATTGCTTTCTATTAACCGTTGAATTTTCAGACCGTTTTCTGACAAGCCTGCGCCGAATTTTCGAGATCAGCTAACAAATCTGCATAGGATTTTCTGAATCGCTGAAAGGCCCCGACTATGTCGATGGCTGGTTTCAATCCCGAGACCGATAGATTTCATTTACAAGGTAGATAGGCACTCACAAGAATTCAGCGATTTAACCGTGAAGTACCAAGATGCGGTCCCGCTTTCTAGCGGCCTCGAGATTTAGGCCTTTTAGCAAGTATTATTAGAAAATAAACAATATGCTATTATGTAAAACTATGTTAATATGTGCTTCATGCAGAGATAATATATGGAAATTGTGATAAATGGAAATTATATGTAGAAAATATAATTATCCGAAATTTATAAATGCTGTGACGTAGATTCTTATTATGCATATAAGATGATATGCTATTTAAAATGACATATTCAGATTTATGCACTTTATATCGCAAGCCTAAAAGTAAAGGGTACGGTTTGGGACGACAATGTATTTGGTGTTTGACCATGGTAAATCCACACTGTATTTGGTGTTCAACCATGGTAAATCCACATTGTGTTTGGTGTTCAATAACTGGTCGGGCAATGTGGTAGATCGACACCTTGTCTGGGTGTTGATGGTGGCTCAGAATAGTGTGGATCACGCCTAAAATGAGTCGTATCGCTTGAGTTATCAAGATCGCCCATACTATAAATAAAAGCATTTGGGAGACTGGCCCATAGCTTTAAAACAGTTACGGAGATCGTCTAAGGCCTGAGATTGTCCTGATTGAGACGCCCAGATTCGGCGACGTCGGCCCGGCATCGCTCGACGGTATCGGTATCGAGTATCGCCCATAGCTTTAAAATAAAGTTTGTTATCGGCGACTTTCCAAGGTCGGGAAGATCGCTCCAAGGCCTGGATCGTTTCGTGGACGGACCGTTTGTGATCGGAGATCATCTGCACCAAATAAAAGTCAAAAGGTCGAGGATGTCCAAGGTCGGAGATTGTCTAGGACGAGATTTGGTCCGTCGGATCGCCCACGCCGAGACTGCCCAAGGGCTTGGCCGAAGCGGTCATCGGAGGTTGTCTAAAAGATTGATTTATAAAAATAAAAAGCTCTTTGTTGGACAGCGTCACGGTGTTAAACACCACGATAAATTTTCACATTCGCATACGATGTGGAGTCGGCAGAGCTCCGTGATATTTATTGCATGGTCACATTCTCATCCATGACATGTAGACATTTGAGTAGGAATGTGCATGTTATTACTTGAATGTGTGGTGTGTCATTGCATGTGCACTTAGGTGGGGGGTAGCCCTTGTAGGAATATTTATTTGTTGGGCATTGCTTACCCCATCGCGGCTCTTTCTGCTACAGAGCGCATGCGAGATCGACGCTCCGACGAAAGCCGCTGACATGGCTGGTGCCGATGTGTGGGCCTGGAGTATTACTTTTCAGAAAAGTATTTGTATAAAATAATTGTAATTAAATTCTTTTGGGACTACTGTATAAATAGTCATGTATATAATTATGGTAAGAGAGTAGTGATCGAACTCATACGGGCTGTAATTAAGTGTTTTACTTTTATATTTTAGATTTAAATGTGAATGAATGGATCCCGGTAAAGGGATGTATTGAGGTAGTGCCGAGTAACCCTAGATCTATGGGTAACAAAGGAGATACTAGATATCGGAGAGTAGATACCACCCTATACTGGCCATTACTACTTCAAGGACCTTGGGGATGGAGCGACATGATTATACAGGCCAGATGTCGTGGCAGGTACCCTCGAACAAAGGAGACTCCTCGCCCGATTGCGGAAAATGTGGATCTCTGATAAATGTGACACAACAAGCAGGTATCGGTCACCCAAAACTAATAAGAATTCTAATGTCGACGGGTTGTTAACTGGACCCCCGGATTTGAGGTGTCACAGCTTGGTATCAAAGCTTAGTTAAACGATTACCTAAGGAGCTCGAATGTGGGTATCCATAAGTAATTCTTGAAATAAGCACAGCTTGGTAACGGAATTTAGGTACACGAATACCTTGGGTCTAGATCATGCATCATGTGTGTCAAGGTGGTTTCAGGCTTAACATGTCAGGTGATATGTGTGATGATTTGTGTGAATAATATACATGGTGGATTGTAAATGGAACACTAAGGTTATAAAACATAACCTTAGGGGTTTGGAAAACAAAATGAACATGATAGTTCGAGAACTAATGCGTATTAGTGTTTGGCATTATGCACCACTAAGGAAAAAGGGATGAACGGCGTAGTTCATGATGTTAAAGTCTATTAGTGGTTGGCATGTGCACTACCAGTTAAACTAAGATAGAAATTTGAGAACTCTATTGCTATCTGACACGTGTAGATGGCTAGCAGAGGAAGAGGATGTCGAGGCGGTGGGGCGGTGGGCGGAGTAATAACCCACGACCACCGGCTTTGGACTAACAGACCTCCATAGAGGTTGTTGTTGCTGCGACTGCTACCCTTATGCAGGAAAGTGTGGTCACGCCACCATCGCACGTCGGGTGCACTGGGAACCAAAGCAATGGCAACCTCCGTAGTTTCGAGGCACATAATCCTCCGCCTCAAGGAGGAGGAGAATTCATGCTGTAGGTCATTGTTTCCGACTAGTCAGAAAGGATACGGGCGCTAGTGCTAAGAGGAAGAAGAATCAATCTTCTTCTAGCTCTAGGAAGAAGCAGAAGACTTCTATTTCGTACGAATTTCAAGAACTAGGCCACGGCTATCAAGGCCAAGGCCGAGTCGGGGCTTCTAGCCAGACAAGGCATATGACATGCTACCATTGTCATCAGCCTGGGCACATGAAACGAGATTGTCTACAAAGGCAGGGATCTCGGAATTATGGGACATCACAGTTCTAATCATCAATGCGACATGCGCGGACGCAGTTTGTTCCTCTTTAGCCCAGCATGGGCTAAGGGAACCAATGTCAGTCTCAGGGTGTTGTACAAGCACCTACTATTTCACAGATAGGCCACATGGGCCAGGGCATGGGTCGAGGTCAAGGCCGAGACTTCCAGAGCGGTACTTTAGAGACCCAGGAAAGTGTCTACGCTATGGTACTGCAGACTGAACTTGCAGATCAATCTGATATACAAGGTACATTTCGGCTCTCACACTTCTTGATAAAGTGTTGTTTAAATGTGGATGCATCATATTCATGCTTATAGTTGCATAATGTGTGAAAAGTTTAGGCTTAGAGGTTGAAATCTTGGATGAACTGTTACATGTGAGTTCTCCCCTAGAGACTTGTGGTGAGATCGATCGATATGTCGGGATCAGGAGTTGTGAGATCCTCGTGAATTCTCGTCATGCAGGAATCTTTCTGCAATGGACATATAAGATTTTGATGTCATTTTTGGCATGGATTGGCTTAACGACACATCGAAATATCATTAATCAGGATAGCAGAGGATTACTACCTACACACTGACTGCATCCGTGTGACTTTTCAGGGGAGAAGCATGATAAGCTACTCCCGCATCATGCACCCACCTGTGGAGTGGACAGCTGATGGGTCAAGCAATGCTTCCTACCCTAGAGGACGAGGGGAGATGTGATGTGGAGTCTACCTCTGGTGGCTCACAGCATGAGGATGTCTTTCCGATGAGTTACCTGGATTACCTTCAGACAAGGATGTTGACTTTGTCATATTGAGCACCTCATTATGTCACCCATTTCTATGACTCCTCATAAAGATGACACTCCACAGTTGCAGAACTCAAGGTCCAATCATAGGATTGCTTGGATAAGGGTTTTATTAGACCAAGCACTTCACCATGGGATGCTCCAATTTTGTTTGCTAAAAAGAAGGACAAGACCCTTCGACTGTGCATTGATTACCGATAGTTGAACAAGGTTACGATCAGGAATCGGTATCCAATACCAATGATTGATGATTTGTTTGACCAGCTGAGAGGGGCGTGAATCTACTCCAAGATAGATCTTCTCACCGGTTACCATCAGTTGAGATTAGGGAGGTTGATATCCTTAAGACATCGTTGCATTTAGGACGTGGTATAGGCATTTCGGTAGTTCGCGTTGATGCTCGTGGAGTTTCGAAAAACGCGCTTTAGCAGCGATTCATGGATCTCATGCAGGTAACTGCTCTATTAGGATCAGTTTGTCAGGTCTTTGCCGACGACATCTTGATCTACTCCCACCCGAGGAGGAGTGCAGAGGATCATTCCGAGGTCGCCCGGCTGTGCCTTGGAGATCATTGGGCTGTATACCAAGTTCAGCAAATGTGAATTTTGGCTTTCTAGGGTGAAATTCTTGGGACTCGTTGTGTCGGCTTCAGGTGTGTCAATAGACCTTGAGAAGGTTGAGGCTATTATGAGTTGGGAGAGGTCGAAGTTAATCTTTGGTATAGGGGACGAGTTGTGGTTCCCCAACTGACCGATTTGAGAGAGGAGATCTTCAAGGAGTTCAACTGCTCTCGATTTTCCATGCATCCAGGTGGCATGAAGATATATCGTGATCTTCATCACCAATACTACCGGGCGGATGAAGAGCCACGCTGGGGGACACAGCTTGACGGATGGGCACAGTACTTCATCCGTTGCATGCGATGGGGTTACAAGTGGAGGACCATACAAGATTAGAGGACATGTTGTCGGCATGCGGTCTCCGGATCTTAAGGGTAGCCGGGAGGAACACTTACCCTTAGTGGAATTCGCCTACAACAACAGCTTATCAAAGCAGTATACGCATGGCACCCTACGAGGCCTTTATATGGAGCCATGCCGATCCCGACGGCCGGGACAGGTGGGAGAGAGTTCTCACACACTCTCGATCCCGCCTCGAATCTGGACATGGATCCGAACCGAAGTCCGGGGCGCGATACTATCTATACTATATATTGAGACTCTCATTGACCTGTTCTTTCTCAGAGCTGTACCTGTACCTATTGGTGCACAAACAATTTCAGTAATAACAAAATTATTTGTACATGTACAAAAGAACTACCACCGGAGTGGTGTCCATCACAATTTATACGCATATACGGAGTCCCATTACTTATACAATTACTTATATATGTACATATTTAATAGTGTTCAACATTTACATTGTTTGCAAAAAGAAACAAAAAGACTTATACATTATACAAAAAAATCTTCCAATGGACCCCTATTGATGTGTCGACCTCTACCGATGTGAACGTTCCGTCTCTAAATTCTCTTCTGCACTCCACACCGATCAACACCCGTGGCTAAGCTCGACGCTATGCACATAAAGCACGACAACCACCACAATGGCGATCGTCACAAGCTTATACATATGCATTATATATATTCAAACAGTATTTCTATAATGTAATTCCTTATCATCTGATATTCCTATCGTGACAACAATCTTTTTTCTATTAGCATGTTCTATGTCTTTAGCATCTCCCTTGATTTATACTTTTCTCGTATTCCTATTCGAAGTACTTTAAGTATATTCCTATACTTGTCCTTGTGTTCATCTTTCATGCTTGTTATATGTCTTTCAATGTTCCTATTCTTTTGTCAAGTTACATAGCATGTCTCTAGTCTATATCTTTTTTCTTATCTTTCTTGCTCTATGGATTTATTTCTATTCTTCACTTTCATACTTGTACTATTGTATACTTTCCTATTATAGGTGTTCATCTTGTACTGTCCATATCCTGTTATCCTGTACTATTCCTACTTTTCGTGCTTCTTATACCTATTTTCATATCAAAGCTATAATGTACTTCTTATTCTTGTAATCGTCAGAGCTTTCATCGCATAGCAAGGCTATGCTTCTCTATATCATATCAGATATATACTTTTCATATACATTTCCTTGTGTATACTTTTTCCTTTTCTTTATTTTCATGTTCCGCAAATACCTTAGAAGTGATTCAGAAATAACCGAGTGTACCCGAAGGTACTATCACCGCACGACAGCTGATCTCTCTCGCTAATACCCGGAAGGTATCATCACTCGACGCAGACGCTGACTCATGTCATATGCTATCTGTACCCGGCGTACTATCACCGCATTTGCGCGCTGATTTCGATTCATTATGGTGACCATGAGGCCACCTCGATCCAAAATGGGACGGCATCATCGGCCCAAACGGGGCCTTCAAGACCATGCCTACGAATATGCCGCAAAGAATCGATCTTCCCTATAGGCATGCCTATCTATCCCTCTACAGTCCTGCGTACAATCACTTTATTACATTTTCTGCGACATATTTCATAAGCATGAATAACTATTGTTATCATAATTGCTTATGCATATATACTATCATTACTTACTCCGTATTAGTTCTCATAATCGTAGCTTCACATTTCGGCTCTATATATCTATATAATACATATATTCATATCTTTTTCTATCATTTCGTTTGTCTATCATATATTCCTAGCGTGTTCCATCTTATTCTTTTCAGTATGTCTATCTTATACTCATATCTTTACGAGTTCTATCATTTGTTCTTAGCATGTTCTAATCTATTCATTTAAGTATATCTATCATATAATCCTATCATACACGCTTATATTCATATCATTTAATCTTATATGCATATGTGCCTATCATTCGTGTACTTTAGACTATCATATCTTATGACATGTTCTATCACATCTTATTATATTTTATGACTTATACCTATCATATCTTATGACATATTCCTATACCTTTCTATATTTGTACATTATGCAACCTATGTATTCTTATTCCTCTATGATTCTACTTTTTTTAGAAATTGGAATCAATCCAATCGGATCATCCAAACTAAAGTTATGGCATTTTCATGCCAACTAGTCATTTTACCGATTTTTCTAGCGACAGTTTGTATTACTCATTTTTCCGGGGTCTTAACTTAATATTTTGACTCTAAGTCCTTATACTCATTTAAATCTAAGGTTCTATAAATTATTCCAACTGGAATCACTCTAATTCGAGCACTGAACTCAAGTTACGTCCTAAATAACTCCGACTTCTATGTTCAACATCGAAACCAGAATTTGGTTTTGCACATGATCTCACTTCGAGTGTATTTTTGGGCCACTTTGGTGGATCAGAATCATGATGCCTTTCTTAAGTTTTGTTCTCCTTGAAGCTCTATTTCAAATTGGCCACTTGAATCGCACGTAAATCGGATAAGAGATGAGTGAAGTTATGGCTAAAAATACGAAAATCGGTCAATAAAAAACCGCAATGTCAGATCGGTACAAGCTCAAGTCAGACCGTACAACTTGGCCAAAAATGACCACATAGCTTTCGTACTGGTACAGTCTAAGTCAGGACTGGTAGAAGTTCCGAAAAGCCACTTTAACGGTGTTTTCACATTTTCCATAATTTTTTGATACTCAAATCAATTCTATACATCCAACACACATCTAATCCTTCCAATTCACCTTTGGAATCACTTTTCATTCCACTCTTCTTTCATTTCTTATCCTCTTCAAACCCTTCCTTGAATTTCTCCCCAAAAATCATTCCAACATGTACTATGACCCATCCTCAAACCAACCATGATGATACTAGTTAGGCTTATTCTAAACCCTAACTCAATTGCTTTCACCAACCATGAATCAACCCAAAAGGGAGGATTCCTACTACCTTGTTCCATATGGGTTTTACCAACCCTAATCTACAGAGATTCAAGGTTAGAATGAATTCTAACAAAACCCTAGCTTTTTGGAGACAAGCTCTTAACTCACAAACCAAAAGCCCATAGATCCATTCAATCACTGACTGTTAGCTTCAATAAAAAACCCACACTTTTGTTTTACTTTCCTCTCCCTCTTCCTCCTCCTTCCTCTTTCCTCTTCTTTCTCCCTTTGCTCTTCTCTCTCCCTCTCTACGGTTTTCTCTTCTTCAAAATGAGACCAATTTTTGGTCTTATCCAATTAGTTTGTTAAGGCCATGTTTGGCCAAGTCATGTTTAACACTTTTCTCATTTTTGCATCTTAGTCCCCCATTCTTTATTATTTCAATTCCATCTTTTCTATAATTGCCTTGAATCCCATAACTTATTCTAAATTCTATTTTGGCATCCCATCTTTTACTCTTATAGCACTTAAGTCCTCAAGTGGTAAATTACATATTTACCCTTGGCTTTATTATTAATTCCGGGTATCAAATTTTATTTCCCGAAAATTCCATTTAGCTTATAATATACCCTAAACAAGTCCGAACCGGCAGGTATATTTCGATGTTACGCCTCCGCCATCACCGGTCCGGACTGAGCTAGAGACATATCTCTGAGAAAGTGAATTTGATTTGGAAGCACCTCCTTATGGCTTAGAGTAGATAGAAGAGTTACGCTAACAGACGGCGTTGACCTCTAGAGTTCAAGGTGGGTGATCACGTCTTCTTGAAGATGATGTCTAAGAGAGGGAAGCTAGCGCCGAGGTATATTGGGCCCTTCGAGGTACTGGTGAGGGCACTACGCTACATACCCATACGCCACCACTCCAGTTTATCAAAGGCCCAGAGGGTTCCATGTCTCTATACTGAAGTATATTCCGGGATCCGTACCATGTACTGGATCGGGAGAGAATAACGCTGATACCGATGGGACCTTCGAGGAGGGACTAATGCGTATCTTGGATAAACGGACCAGTTTCGCGACGCAAAGCATCGCGGCGACTAGTGAAAGTGTCTGCGGGCAACACCAAGGAGAAGAGGTAATTTAGGAAACGTGATGACATTACGCCACCATCATTTCCTATCTGAGGACGGCTAAAAGGTTTGTCTAGTATTGGAAGTCTAAACTTGAACTGAATAACTATTGCATACGCATGTGTTCAGGCGTTGTTAAGATGCGGAATTCCGACGAAATTATTTTAAAGAGTAAGAATAAAACCAAGAAAATTGTAAATTTCAAAACGCAAATTATAATAATAATAATAATAAATCGTTATAAATCGCCCGCGAAGTTTTAAAATTTATATCGAATGATTTAAATGACGCCGCGAACCCGCCTCGCTAGGAAACCGAAGTAACCCGGCAAGTTTCGCCGACTCGAGATACCTAATATTTTTACGATTTTCGTATGATAAGCTGCCAATGATTTAAGGAACAAAGGATTTTACAAAATCTCTAAGCAGAAATGACTGAGCTAAGTTCATTTAAAAATAAATTGAACCTAAAAATAAATTATTTCGGGTAGAAATAGACTCTATCGAGAGATAATATAGCTTAATGTGAGCCATGTATCCAAATAAAAAAAAAAGGATAAAAAGACAAAAGAAATGAGGGAGGAACATACGGAGAGTGAGAGCGGGAAAGAGAGAGAAAGAAATTTTTTTTTCACTTCTCTTTAATATCTATGGAAATCGGATCGTAAATTTTTATTAGAGCAAAAAGCAAAGCCTTCAGACACGCATTGAGAGCACGGTACCAAAATCTCGAGCTGTCAAATTTACGGCAGAGTGAATTTTCCTACTTGAGTTATTTCTTATCCTAAAGGCCATTTAATGGCTTCGAGCTTTCTGGCGCCACGAAAATAGAATTTTAGTCCCAAAATTTTGGATTGGCGTAGAATTTTTGTGATGATCAAGCTGGCAGCCATAATTATGTCGGGGAGATTTGGTTTTAATCCCGGGATCGATGTCTGGGTTTTGTCGAAGCCAAGATCATTGTAATTTGTTGATGAAATAGAACAAAATTGTTCATGGTCGTAGCGTAATCGAGAGGTGCCCTATTCATAATAAAATGGAGATTCAGCCATTTCAGATGCTATCGCTTAAAAATAAATAACATTGCCACGCAGAAAACTGCGTTAATATTAAAGGCTGTCGATGTGAATAACATGAAAATAGTGATAAATAAAATTATATGTATAAACATAATTATCCTAAATTTATAAATGTTTCCATGAATCTTATCGCGGCATGTAGTATAACATCACATGAAAGATATGATCAGATTTATAGGTGATAAACATAGATCAAGGCCGAAACCACAATGATGCAATGACTTTTATCTCACCATTCTGCGAAAGGTATGAGCCTGAATCTTATTAAACGTCAAAATCAAGAAATGTTTATCAGAGAAACAATAATAATAATAAATTTCTTGTGTTTTTGGTGAAGAAGATGCAGTGTAGATACCCTCACATTTAACATCTAAATTTTATTCTGGGGCTGTATACGATTATGCGACAAAGTTCTGCTAAAGTTGTTAAGGCGTCATAAACCTAATTGCATCTTCTAAAATTTGTAACTGAAATAAACACAAGGATTTGATAAAGAAAATTCAAAACGACATCGGAGGTCATTCATCAGCTTAAATATCGATGGAACACCAATGACGGGTTTTCTAATTTCGTTGCCAGAAGTGCCAGAGTAAGTAATGGATCAAGTGTCAGGTGACGAAAGGCTCCCATTCACGATGCAAGATGCCACACAATATTTCATATAGAATTGTATTATTTATATAATATAACCTAAGTTTTGGCGACGCTATCGTATATGATTTTGTGCGTGAAAGAAATTTCAGTATGTAAGAGATTCTTAATTTATTACCTACCCCCACATAACCCCGACCTGGTGCGATCGCAAACTTAACAAGTATAAGATTACGCTACGCCTGCTTTATTTAAATATGTGTAACTTTGTATGCACTCCTTAATTACTGTTAGGAATAGGATGAAGGGAGCGAGCATGTGGGTATGCACTCCTTTATTTTAAGAAGACTTAATCGGCAATTACGTCATAATCCATGTATGAGACAGGAAGTGATGGAAAGCGATAATTTACACGTAGGAAATGAATAATCGGTATGCATACAAAAATTAATAATCGCCAAAGTCAAAGATTTTTCTCAATAAGCCATTCCTAACATTCCCGCCAAAATATACACACCTTCAATCATAATCATATATTAAAGTTAGTTTTTCAAAGTTGAGGAAGCCCGGATTTAACTCACAATTTCGTATATACAAAGATGTCAATTTTATGTGGACCACCACATGTACACTATTATATAATATTTATTTAAATATTAAAATTAATGTTATAAGATTAATAAGGGCCATCCTCTCTATCTAATAACTTTGTATGCACTCCTTAATTACATTTAGGAATAGAATGAAGGGAATGTGCATGTGGGTATGCACTCCTTTATTTTAAGAATACTTAATTGGCAATTACGTCATAGCCGTGTATGAGACGGGAGGTGATAGAAAGCGACATGTTACACATAGGAAATGAATAATCGGTATGCATACAAAAATTAATAATCGCCAAAGTCAAAGACACCCCGCCAAAATATCCACACCTTCAATTATAATCATATCCTAAAGTTAGTTTTTCAAAGTTGGATGAAGCGTTGATTTGACTCACAACTTTGTATATATAAAGATGTCAATTTTATGTGGACCATCACATGTACACTATTATATAATATTTATTTAAATATTAAAATTAATCTTATAGGATTAATAAGGGCCTAAAACCCTATTCAACAATTTTGAAGAAGTTAGTTTCTTAAATTAATAGTATTTTAATGAAAAATGGCTTTATTCTCATAAGGAAACTTATTATCTTTTTTATCTTATAAATAAATGTTATATTTCATCGATTATATGCACAAAAAAAGAAAAAAAATCTAAAGGTCAAGGGTCAGGGAGAGTAACACAGTTCTCATCACAATTATTTTGATATCTCCAAGAATCCATAATGAATTAAAGATATGTTTTTTATTTTGGTATCGATATAGTAAAAATCATATGATTATAAGGTTCTGAGCTAATTAGGATTTTTCGGTCATATAATAATTTTATTTATATTGAATATCAAACGAGAAATAATAATTATTCATTTGTAATATAAGAAATAGAAAATCCAATAAGTGATTTCAAAGCATGATTCAGAACTTATGGATTTTCTATAAAATTTATTTTTTGTTTCTCCCTTGTAAAAATAAATTTTAATAAAAATTTAATTTATTGATGCATTTTTTCCATGATTTAAAGTATTAACTTGCAAAACGAATCTTTATTTAAAAATATCAAGGGTTTGTAAAGCTTCCAATAACATATGAAGCCAGAAATAGTTGTTGCATTCTTCACGCATCTTGTGTTGATTTGACAACACCCGGGTTACAGCAACATTGGCCTTCTTTTCCTCTCTTTCCTACTCACCACCTCTTCATCCGGATTCCGGCCCCATCTCTCTTTCTCTCTCTCCCTCTTTCACCTCTTTTTTCCCTCTTTATCTTTTAATTAAAGATATTTTTTAACTTAAATTTATTAATTTTTTAAAATAAAAATCAAAGCGTCTTAAAATTATTTTAATTTTTAGACTTCAATTTCAATTTAAAGGACTAAAAATTAAACTTAAATTTGAATTTAAAAAGCAAGTCAATATTTATTTTAAAAATAAATGTGAAATTACTATATACTTTAATTAAAATATTTTAATTATGTGTTTATAACTACTTTAATTAAACTACGTTGTAATTTGAGTTTATGTGTGTTTTGTTAGATTTTCTATGCTATAGCTAGTACATATTGTAACTGAATTGATTGAGACTGAATCGAGGTTAATCGAACCGATTAATTTAATTTTGGTTTTTATTTCATACAAATTTTGTTTTCGATTTTCAATTCTTATAAAATATAAAAATCATAGTTTCAATAAATCAATTGAAAAAATAAAAATAAAAATATTAAAATAGGTTTCCCTTCTTCGAGTTGTTAACTTTCCTACTTCGTACTCATTTTCGTCCTTTTTTCTCCATCAGTCTTCTTGGTCGGGTATAAAATAGATTATAATTTATTTTTTACATTTTTATTATATTTATAGAATTATTATAAGTTGTAGTCTAATGGAATTATAAATTTAATTTTATTATAGTGTTAATCGATAAATATTTTTTCATTATATATATATATATATATAAGAAGAGGGTATATATATATATATATATATATATATATATATATATATATAATTTTTAAAAAATTAAGTTAATTTCTTATGTTGATAACTTGAAATTAAAATCATTTTTAATAAATAATATTAAAATAGGTAAATATTTATTTTAATCTTTAAAGAGAATGGAAATTAATTTTATTTAAAAAATGAATTAAAATTTATTTCAATTAAATATTGTAAAAAGATATATATATTTTTAATTTAAGGAGAGAGGGGAGGTGAGTCGCGGCAACTTTTATGAGAGCAAAAACAAAATATCTGCATTACTTTAATATATCGGTACTGATTTACTGATATATCTAAATACCATGATATTTTGACAAAAATATATATAAAGCTTAAAAATTAACAAAAATACTTAAATTCACAAATACTTGTTAAACTATAAAAAAGATATAAATAAAGCTAGAATATACACTTATCAAAACAATATTCATTATAATTTATCGAGAAATTACATTGCTAATAAGAATTTAAAACAACGGGCATCACGCGACTCTATTATACTGTTTACTTGGGCGATCCCATCTTGATGAAGATAATATTCACAAATAAAAAATAATTTGAGAGTTAAATGGAGCTTGGATGTGTATTAATGAGTTTGTAAAGAGATTGTATGATTTTATAGAATTTTTTTGAGTCAAAATAGTCATTACCGATATTTTACCGATATTATCGATATTTTACCGATATTTTACTGATAGGATACGATTCTATCAACCTAGATTACTGCAAAGGGGGAATGACAAAGATAACATTACCTGAGAGAAAACTAAAATTCATGTACCCGATTTTTGGAATCCATTTGAATATCTTCGATGCGGAATCGATTTAAGAACTCCGTGAAGAACGACGCCAAGATCTCAAGATCTTCTCCGAATGACCCTTTGGTGACACCGTCCTGAATGAGAATGTCTTCTCACTGATCTCGTAAAATATTTCAAAAACTAAATGTGAGAATGATTGTACGATCCTTAGGGTCTGGGATGACTCGAAAGCCTCTTTATATATCAGCCCGACCACCTGCCTTTGACACGGGTCAATGCATCACCCAATACACTTGCTACAGCCCCATATGAATTATTAAGCAGCTTCCAATAATCTCATTCCCACTGGGATTCAATAAATCCAAGCATCAAATCCTGAATTAACAGCCCACTTTTATGAAAATTTAACATCTCTCCCACTGGGGCGATATTAATTGAAACAAACCTGCAGCGCACCTTTATATCGGGTCTAGAGATTATTCTTAATAGTCAATCCGATCCCATAAAGTCTCGAATAATTAATCATGGCAGAATTGCATGTACTCACGCAGTTCTTCCATTGCCAATACGAAGGCTTTCAACTTTATCGATATGGATTCAATATGGTAGTGTGTTTAATGGACACCTCATAATGAGTGATACTCATGTTATCCATTTTGTTATCCAAATTTCTCCTTATGTCACAAAACCTAAATAATGGCCACCGTAATATCCATCACGCTCCAATTTAACCCGTATATGTGTCACCTTAATAGGCAACTTTTACTTTGATGCGGTAACAAAACATGTCATATGGCTAATGCCAAGAATGCCCCATAGCCTCGTATTCAAGGTTTACACAATGCCTCGAGATTTTCAATAATTATACGTGACTAACTCGATAAACCTACATTCAAATACCTTATTGAATGTAAAAGAGTTGATACAAATTCAATTATTAACAAATGTAATGAAATCGGATTCATTCTTCAGTAAGAGCAACATAAAACTTCTAATAGCTCCCACTAATTCACGCGATCCCATGATAATTCCTGGCTTCCATGTTAATGACACGCCGCATCAAATACGCGGCGGGCGCCTTTATAGCGTTAGCGGATCCGCAATCATATCATCCGCTGATATGTGGCCCACTTCAACGCCAACGCTTTGAACTTTTCCTTTATGGTCGTATTTGACCTACGTGCTTAGACTTCGAGACTCCTCAAGGTTGCTAATAAACAACACTCGGCGTAGCTTATCACAATACAATCAGGATGTACTTATCCACAAAATCAAACACGGTTAACTCCTCTTGAATGAGGCTCGGAGCCAAATCGCTCGAGTAGTCATTAAAAGCATGCTACAAACTCCGCCAGCATGGTAGAGGATGCAATTGATTTGCTTTCACTTTCCATGACACGCACCTCCCGCTTAACTTAAAGATATAAATCTCAGCTTGTTGACTTCTTTCATCCCGATACCAAGAAAGTCTCGAATCAATACCCAACTAGCCGTAAGTCCCAACATGTTTGTAAATCAACATAGTCTGGTCTCTTAAGTACCTCATAACCTTCTCGCAAAGAACCCAATGATCATGTCCGGTCTGACCGAGACCGCCTAGAAGTCCCTGCTGCAGCGGCACATCGCCTAAGGCATACTGAAAGCATACATAATAATTCCCGCGCACTAGCATAAGGTACATTCTTCATTCGCTTTCTATATCCGAATGAGATACTGCGGATGTAATTCAACTTATCACCTTTACGCATGCAGCGCCACCCCGGCTTACATTGTCAGCATGTTGAATCTTTCAAAATCTCGATCAACATATGCCCTCCGAGATAAACCCAATAGTTTGCAAGAACGATTCCTATGAATCCTCAATGCCCGTGACAAAAGACGCTCACCGCTAGTCCTTCATATCAAAGTTTCGCTTTGACAACATCCGCTTTGTCTCATGCGTAGACCAAGGTCATCGCTTGCAGATATCATCCACATAGAGTATTAGGAAAATGAATTTCCTCCCACCGACCTTGCAAAGATATACATTGATCTACTTTGTTCTCAAATAAAACCATATGAAGCAACAACACTATGAAACTTTAAGTACCATTGTTGTAGTTCGCTTGCACTCATAAATAGACTTTTCATTTCCACATACAAGTTTACTCGAATCATTTGCTACAAACCTTCTCGGGTTGCATCATATAGACTTCTTCATTAAGGTCTCCATTGAGAAAGACAAGCTTTAACATCCATCCGTGTAACTCCATATCAAAATGAGCAACTAATGTCAGGATCACTCTGAAAGAATCTTTAAGAGACTCGGAGAAAAAGTCAGTTTCATAGTCTACTCCTTCTCTCCGAGGAAACCTTGGCTACCACCGCTTTAAACTTCAATCTTTCCTTTTAGAGTCCCTTTTGGGTCTTATATACCCATTTATAAACAAATGGGTCTATGATCTTCAGTAATTCAATGTTCCTAAACTCCATTACGCTCATAGATTGAATTTCATCTCTCATCGGGTGATCCAACCACAGCTTCGATCGAGGACAAGAAAACAACTCTATAAGTTATCGATCAACACAGAACCGATATCGTAGTCTTGCTCTCCTATATAGACTAAATAGTCCCCAAGTGGGTATAGCCGATCGTCTCTCCTTAGTGAATCTCCCATCGAGTAGTAATAGCCACATCCCGCACCTGAGAGCCTTGATGAACTTCATTAGGAGCTGTCTCAACAACAGGATCCCTAGTCTCAACAGGTTCAATATGGTGTGTGGGAGTTTCCACAATTATCTGTATGGGAGGAGATACAGATACCACATTACTCATCGTACTATCATCCTCAATAGTCTGTGAGCAGCTACTCTCTTCGGCCACATCAAACTCCAAAACTTACCGTTCGCGATTCCACAATTTCGTGCCTCCGCTGGGATTGCAGGAACCAGCATCCCTTCGAATGTTCCGGTAAGATAAAAATAACACCTAGTGGTTCCGGGAGTCCAACTTTACTTAATGTCGGACATATAACTTTATCAGAGGACATCCCTAAACCTTAAGATGGTTTAAGCTTAGGCCACCCAAATTCATAACCTGCGAGTCAATGGAACAAATTTTCAGAAAGTACACGATTCAAAATGTACAAAGTCAAGCTTTCAAAGCTTCACCCCATAGAAAACCGGGTAAATTTGTCCTACTTATCATACCCTTACCATTTCCATAAGAGTACGATTGCGCCTTCGCTATACCATTTTGGTCAGACTCCTGTGCATAGTAAACTGCGGCCACTATCCTGCAGTCCTCTAAGTATCGTAACGCCCTTGTCGTACCCAAAGATCGCCATGCTTGCCATAATACTCTCCACCGGTCGATCTAACAACCTTTATGACTTTTCCTAATTGTTTCTCGAATTTCAAATCAAAATCTCAACTTGTCAAGACTCGACTTTCTTTAATCAAGTAGATAAATAACTTATATCGGCATACTATCAATAAATGTGATGAAATAAAATTTCTACACAAGGTTGCCAAGCATAAGGTCCACTTTATATCGTGTGAATGACTTCCAACAAGTCGGAACTACGGATCATAGCTTCTTCTTTATTCGTCATTTTACCCCTACAACAGCTTCACGCATTATCTCTTAAGTCATTTTGGTGAGCAAAGGATATTAGTCTTTATCACCCTTCTACTCTATCCTGTGAGATATGGCTGCCGCTTATGCCATAATGCATAAAGACTCTTCCTTAGGTAGTGGTTCTTAGGAAACAACCTTTCACCGTGATAAGCTACGTGATATGTCATCGGGAGATAAACGACCAGAGTAATCCGGTTGGACATATGACGTTATCTAACCTTATTTGAATTAAGAAATATTGAAATAATATTGCTCTTAATTTCAAAAGAATAATCATATGAATCCAAACATGATATTGAAACTAAATTCCTTCTAAAGGAAGGTACATAAAATGTGTCTTTCAACATCAATTTAAAACTTAATCTAAAACTAAGATTACATCTCCACTTAACATGACTTCAAATTCTCTCGTTATTTCCCACAGCGAGCTGATTCATCCTTGCTCGCTTCCTCCTAGCTTATGAATCAGATAGTAGAATGGCCATGATTGCTTGCTCCACTATCAAGTTACCAAGAACCTGGATGGTGCTTCGTATAGGTCGATTCACAAACAAGTATTAAAGAATCATTAATTAAGCCCACGCTGATATCCAAGCTTTAAATTCTCGCATGCCCTTCTTCATGTAACCTTTCTTCGCAAAAGAATAGCCGATCACCATCCTTTTCGTTAACGCCTTCTTTGACCTATATTGTCGATTGACCGTAGTTTCATGAGCACCTTTATGAGTTCGACTTTTGAACTTTATTCTTCCTCTTATGGGACTTGCAAAGATATAAGGCCATATGCTCTTTCTCCTTCTTAAGCTTCTCTTCCGCCACCACCCTGCTATCAAGTCATTTGATCGACTCAAGTCTCATCTTGGGAATCAGAGTTTGCCTTTATAATCCCAAAATCGTGGAGTGGGTGTTCGTGGCTTGATGCACAATGCAAGCATCAGAATGGTACATTAAGAGCCTGGAGTTTCGCCTTTAGGTCCACCATCCTCGTGACATAACTTAACCCCACCGCACTATCATACTTCACGTTGAAGAGCTTTAAGTGTTCCAACCTCAAGATTGGATGAAACCTCGATTTCTAAATTCTATGGTCGCCATCATTTCCCAAGAAGATAAATTTCACTGTAAAATTAATTTTTCAAATGTTCTTGTATGGATTTCTTCAACAATAATGAGCAAATCCTATTGCTCCTCTCCCAGTAGCAAAGCCGGCTTCTCACTTCCGCACTAGTGGTTGTGATATTCGTCATTTATCCATTGTGTTTTATGTGAACATCCACTTCCATTCCAACAGAAGTCCTCTTCCATTTCTTGAAATTCAATCCAGTAAGGATCTCAATTGAAATGGAATTACCACATGCAAAATTGACTAAAATAAAACAAAATAATACAATCAGCGATCATGTGAATACTCATAGAGAATTACATATATCATCACATAATCACCTTTAAAATATGACATGCGCTGTACACTTCCATTACGACAGCTATGAGAACATATTCTAATCCTTCGTGAAATCACCACCTTGGGTGTATGAACCACTAAGATCGCCATTTCTCAAGCACATGCCATACATGTATCCCTCCATGAAATAAATACAGATCACCTCCTTCGGGGAGTATGACTGGGCGTAATAGAACAGAGATATCCCACCACAATACGAGACTGATATTTCTAAAACCCAGTCACAAGTGTGCCACTTCGCGGTCACAACTCAATCAACTTTCAAAATCTCTCATACCAAGGATATAAACTTTGGCGTATCACATTCTATATATATGTGAATGCTTAATTATACCGTTCAATCATTCATTAGCAAACGAATATAGACTCTACACAAATTTCTTATGCGTTGATATTACAAAGAAGCACATATGTATTTCCTAAAAACTATAGAGAAATACAAAATACGTGAAAATACCCTAATTCCTAAGTGTAAATAGGTTCTATACGCATTTTCATATCCAAAAGCTTCAAACATGCAAAGTGAATATACTACATTGTAGGGAATTTGGCGTTAATCATAGGAGCATCAAAATTGCCCGGGGTCACCTTCTCACATCGCTACTTCACGCCACCGTTTCGCCTGCGCGGGTCAAGGCATAGCCACTGCGGTACAGTCGTTAGTCGACCGTCGCGCTTGACCGGTCGCCAAGGCCGCTAACCGCTGACCGGTCGGGCCGGTCGCTGACCGTTGATCGTCGAAACGGTCGTTGACCGCTGACCGCTCAGTCAATATCCGGCCGCTGGACGGCCTGGGTCAATATCCGCCCAGAGGGTCGGGCCGGCGATCTGGTCGGTGATGACGCTACCGCGACCGCCATCGCCGCTGCGCCAGCCGCCACGCCACGCCGCCAGCCACGCCACGCCATCGCCGCCAGCTCACGCTCGCCACGCTGCACACGCCAATACCCACTAATCGACCGCCAACAAACGTGGACGGCATCCGGCTTGACCGTCGTTGTCGATTTCAGGCGTCGACGCCGCGATGACGCCGCCAGCCGTCATAAATCAGCCGCGGTCCTTCACGCTGGCCGCCCGGCGCTGCGGCGCTGCGGGCGCGCTCATGAGGGCGCGTCTCGGCCACCGGCGACGGCCACTCCACCGATGTGATCGTTTGGCTGCAGATTCCAAATATGTAAAATATTTAATTTTGGATTTATCAAAAACCCGAAATCGATTGCACGCGCGCTTTTCTCATAAAACCTTAAAAATTTCTCCACTCTATGTTTTGTATTCTAATCTATGGTTGGCTCTGATACCAACTGTAGGATACGATTCTATCAACCTAGATTACCATGTTAGAACACAAAGCATAACATTAATGGAGAAAAATCGAAATTCATGCAGATTCGATGAATCCATTTGAATATCTTCGATGAATCACGGGGTTAACCTCGCAAAGAACGAGACGCCAAGATCTCAAGATCTTTCTCCCGAATGACCTCGCGACACCGGGCTTCGAATGGTAATGCCTTCTCCTCACCGATCTCGCAAAATACTTCAAAACCAAACGCCAGAACGATCAGACGATCCCAGGTCGTGATGACCAGCCCTTTATATATCGAAATTCGACCACTGCCCTCCCATTACAGGTCGGCCAGACAAACTCACACACTTGCTGCCAAATTTCATATGAATTATTAAGAAGCCTAATAATCTCACTTAATTAGACCGAATAAATCCAGTTAACAAATCCAATTAATAAAGCCCACTTTATGAAAATTTAACAATATTTACCAATATTTTACTGATATTTTTTCAGAAATTATGCACATGTGCGCGTGAGATAAAGTCTCGAAATTTTTCCAAAATTTTGTCGAAATATCGGGAATTTCCGATATTTCGGTGATTTTTTTCGATTTTTTGACTAATCGATTATCGGTTGATAATTTCGTTTCGGGACCCATCGATAACCGATTTTTCGGCGATATTTGAATTGAAAAACCAAAATTTTGTTCCTTGTAAGAGAGAGTGTGGGGTTAAAAAAAAGGAAATTGAGAGAGAGAATGGGAACCAATATGGGTTAGTGACAGGTGGGAGAAAGAGAGTGGAACGAGGATAAAATATATATTTTTTTAGAAGAAAAAGTGTGGATGGGTTAGGTTGAGAACATATCTTTCAAACCTTGCCACTTTGGCCGTAAATTAGAAGAAAAAGTGCATCGCATCGTCCCAAAAAACTAAGAATAAACTAAAGAATCTGATCTGATGGCGAAAAACTAAGGGTGTATTTATTTAAATATTATAGATTTAATAAATAATTAATGGGCATAAGATCTATTGGTCAAGTATAATTGGACAAAGTTAGTTTTCTTACAACTCCTCGAGTATAATAATGACTAAGGGTGGTTCCAGAGTTTTGGATTTTTATGTGGCATGTATATTTATTTAAATATTGTAGATTTAATAAATAATTAATGGGCATAAGATCTATTGGTCAATTTTGACAGTTAGTTTTTACGACTCAAGTATAATAATAATAACTAAGGGTGAGTTTGAAGGTATGGGAAGAGGCTCTCTTGGATTTTTATGTGGCCTGTATATTTATTTAAATATTATAGATTTAATAAATAATTAATTCTAAGTACAGATCTATAATGGTCAATTTTTGACAAAAGTTAGTTTTCTTACCATTCCTCAAATATAATAATAATAATAACTATTTAAAATAAAAATTTAAAATTAAAAATAACGAATAATTTATTTATATTTAAAAATAAAATTTTATTTTTTATTTCTTAAATTTTCAATTTAAAATAATTAATAAAAACTTAAGATTAATTTTACAATTGATTTTTATTTAATTTATTTCTCCTTGGATGGCCGTTTGGGTGATTCCACTTTGGATGGCCGTTCCTTAATTTATTTTCTATATAATTGGTTTCACAAAAAGAAAAGAGAAAAGTTAAACACAATTTCAGTCCCCTTTTCTCACAGCACCACTCCCATTAAATGGAGCTTACGAGCTCAGAAAGAGATCAGATGATTTTGTATGTGATTTATGCACTCTTTAGAATCAAAATAGTTATTACCAATATTTCACCTATATTTTACCAATATTTACTTATATTTACCGATATTTTACCGATATTTATTGATTTTTTATTGATATTTTACCAATATTTACCGATATTTTACTAATATTTTTTCAAAAATTTCAACACATACACGCGAGATGTGCCACAAAATTCTCTGGACTGCAGCCAAGTAATATCGAGAATTTCCTATATTTAGTCGATATTTCGGTTATTTTTCCGATTTTTTTGCCAACTGATTATTGGTTGACAATTTCATTTTAATGTCCACCGATAATCGATATTTCGACGATATTTATATCAAAAAATCGAAATTTTGTTCCTTGTGTATGAGAGAGGGTCGGGTTAAAAAAAAGGAAATTGAGAGAGTGTATGGGAGCCAATATGGGTTAGTGACACGTGGGAGAAAGAGAGTGGAAAGAGGATATTTTTTAGAAGAAAAAGTGTGCATGGGTTAGATTGAGAACATATCTTTCAAACCTTGCCACTTTGGCCGTAGATTAGAGGACAAAGTGCATCGCATCGTCCCAAAAACACTACGAATAAACTAAAGAATCTGATCTGATAGCGAAAAACTAAGGGTGTATTTATTTAAATATTATAGATTTAATAAATAATTAATGGGCATGTTATCTATTGGCCGTATATAATTGGACAGTTAGTTTTCTTGCTAACCCTCGAGTATAATAATGACTAAGGGTGGTTCCAGAGTTTTGGATTTTTATGTGGCATGTATATTTATTTAAATATTGTAGATTTAATAAATAATTAATGGGCATAAGATCTATTGGTCAATTTCGACAAAGTTAGTTTTCTTACGGCTCCTCAAGTATTATAATAATAATAACTAAGGGTGAGTTTGGAGGTATGGGAAGAGGCTCTCTTGGATTTTTATGTGGCCTGTATATTGGTCAATTTCGACAAATTAGTTTTCTAACCACTCCTCAAATATAATAATAATAATAATAATAATAATAATAACTATTTAAAATAAAATTTTAAAATTAAAAATAACAAATAATTTATTTATATTTAAAAATAAAATTTTATTTCTTATTTCACAATTTCAGTCACCTTTTCTCACAGCACCACTCCCATTAAAATCCTTCCTGTCCAACAGAAAAAGAAAGTTCCATTTTTTTTCTTCATCTTTCCAAGTAAAGTAGGATCGACGTCCGGTCTACCAGTTATGCCGGAAAGCCACAGGTAAGTACCATTTCTGCTTTCTCTCTCTTCTCTTTCATATGTAAATTGTAACCTTTACAAACTTAACATGCACTACTACTACTTTTTGAGAACGTCAAATACATACATCACTCCCAAGAAGTTTGCTGCGTTTGTGAAATTTTGGTGATACAAAGTTCCATTAATTTTTCCTTCTGTTTCTACGTTTTCTTAAAGACTTTCTGGGTTGATGAAGAAGATTTGAGTTAGGAAAGGATCTATTTCTTTCAATACCATCTCTTCAAACCCTGATGTCGATTTTGAAAACATCAAATATATGTTACTCTGAAGAATTTCAGCTCCGTTTGTGAAGCTTTAGTGAGATAAAATTCCATTTTTCCTTCTACGTTTTCTTAAAAGACGACTTTCTGGGTTGGTGAAGAAGATCTGAGTAGGAAAGGATCTATTTCTTTCAATACCATCACTTCTAATATCATTTGCAACAGTCAAGGAAAACCCTAACGTCGATTTTGTAAACATCAAATACATGCAACTCTTAAGTATTTCAGCTCCGTTTGTGATGTTTTAGTGAGAGAAAGTTTCATTTTTCCTTCTACTTCTACGTTTTCTTAAAGTCTTTCTGGGTTGGTGAAGATCTGAGTATGAAAGAATCTATTTCTTTCAATACCATCTCTTCTCTAATATGATCATTTGCAACCGTCAAGAAGGAAAACCCAAACGTCGATTTTGTAAACATCAAATATATGTAACTCTGAAGAATTTCAGCTCCGTTTGTGACGTTTTAGTGAGAGAAAGTTCCATTTTCCCTTCTACGTTTTTTAAAAGTCTTTCTGGGTGGGGTTAGGGGGTAAAAATCTTGGTAGGAAAGGATCTAATTTAGATTCTTTCAGTACCTTCTTTTCTAATATCATCTGGGATATCTGGCTGGTGATAATTTCAATTGTTTGTGACCTTTTCCAATACTTGTAAACCTTAATTCAAATGTTCTCTGAATTTATTATTTTTCGGTGTTTTTTATATTTTTTAAAACAAAAATAAATAAGGAACCAATCATGTTCTTATATTTTCTTTGTTTTACTTGTTTTTCATAACAAAAACCAATTTTAAAAAAACGTAGACAAAAACAAGACCATTCTCTTGTTCTATTTGATAAAAAAAGTCAGGGAAAACCCAACCCTAATTCCCAATAATGGCCATCCTTAGGGAGAGAACATCAGTGGTGGGCTTTTTTTGTGGGATGCAAAATGATGTGAGAGAGGAGATATGGCTGGTGATACTTTCAATTGTTTGTAACCTTTTCCAATACTTGTAAGCCCTAATTCTAATGTTAGTCATATTCTCCAATAATTGCCAACCCCACATGGAACAAACTTTTTATTCCTAATATTTGATTTCCGACCGGAGGAGAGACAAAAAAAATCAGGGTAGGCACTGTTGATTTGATGGGGATTCTAAGGTCACTATCAATCAATTAATTAGTATATTGGTAAGGTTTTACTGTAAATAGAAGGACATGAGTTCAAAACCTATGCTTTTTTTTCCCCTTTTTTCCCCTAAATTTTATTTAATAAAACATATAAGATATGTTTAGGATAAAAATGTATAATATTTAATTTTTATATATTTTAATTTTTAAAATTTTAATCTTAATTAATTTATATAATTTGTTATTGTAGTCGAATAGTTATCATAAATGAATGTTAGCTGTAAAATATATCCAGTTTTTGGGATAAACCTTTCATAAACACATTTTTTATTGGACAAAGAATCATTAATTATCTTGTAAATATAACAAGAGGCAAGGTGTTGTTTCAGCTGTAATATGTAGAGAATTTGTTATCATGTATTTATTATATTTTTTACATTTTCCTGTTAAAACGTGCACAAAGAGTTGATCTAATCATACTTCGTAATAGATTTGAATAATCTATGTTATTATTCTTTTTGTTTTGGGATATTATTATACAAGGTTTATTTTAATAAATTTAAGTGAATCTTATGTTTATTTTAATGTCTTAACAGTGCCTCGCCAGCGTTCCTATTTTTACTCGCATTTATGGGTACCGTTGTTGCTGTAAAACATGGAGATTGGAATAATTTATATGCACTTGCAGTGGATAATATTGCAATGAAAACTACAATCGTTGCAGTATTGGTGTATAGTAAGGTAGTCATAATTCATGAAAAGTTCATCAGTGATATATGGGATCATTACCTCATTATATCATACAATATTAGGTTCTTGAGTGGAACCCTTGCTGTGACTACAATGTCCTTGATCTTGATTGAACCTTTTGGTTGGCTACTACTTATCATCTGACGATGTGGTTGGTAAAGCGGTCCTTAACTTGCATGAGCCATTTCACAACTTTGACCAACTCATTCAATTTGTGCAACAATACCGAAACCAATATTTACCTCCTTGAAGACCATGTTTGTTTGTTTTTCTATATATAGTTTGTCTATGTATACGTATGTGTGATGAAGTAATAATGGTTTGTATGTGTACCATTGAACACTTAGGTAAGATGGTTAGGATCTCTTTTAGTTATATTATGTGGTAGATCGCTTACCTCAATTTTAAGTGGTCCCACGACTGCATTTAATTAAATTGAGCGCTGGAGATGACTAAAACGTCTACGTACAGACGGATCCGCTTTGTGACACCCCACACATTAATAAAAAAATTTACGTGATGCGTGTTGGAAGAATAATAATAGATACGCACTAATCGAACACGTAGTCGAAATGACGTGGACATCTCCTAACTTAACTACCGGTCTCGAAATAATTCCATCAGACGCAATCACATGAATGTAGCCTTTAACATTTTCATGGGCCTGTCTTGGCCATATGAGATTTGTTTCGGGCTACGATATATTTAAATCGCTGCTTTTTCGCGCGCGCATTTACTCCGCTGTAACAACTCACGATACGACAAAAAAAGGTTTGTATATGTATATGTATGTGTGTTTGAAGTAATAAATTGAAGTGCATTTTATGTTTATATGATTGTCTTTATAGTATCAAACCAAGATGACAAGATGACATGTGAGCTTTCCAATCCTTATGCCATTGACAAATATGACATGAGAAGACAAATGGAACAAGTAGAGTACAAACACGTATGAAAAATCCAACTCTTCCTAGAGTGTCCCCTTTACTAATAATAGCATCATCTAAATCTTCGTAGTAAACTAAAAGAGTGAATTAAGATAAAAAAAAAAAACATTGAAGTCAAAGTAAAGATTCTATCCAAACACGTAATGTTATATGAAATAAGAGATAAACATATATCTAAATGCTAAACATTTCTTTTTTAAAAAAGAAAATGCCAAACTTTTCATGAATTAGGACAATAATATAACAAATATATACTGCAAAAATCGTAATGCCTGTAACAAATATTGCTGAGACTGCAGTTCTCATTGCAATATTATCTAGTGCAAAGAGAGGAATATTATTCCAATCATCATGCTTGACAAAGGCTACAGCACCCATAAATGAAAGTAGAAATAAAAAAAAAAATTTGGTGTGGCACTGTCAAGACAATAAAGTAAACAAAAAATTCACTAAAAATTATTATAAAAAACATTTAAATTTATTAGAAAAGGAAATCCTAATTTATCAAGAATATAATAATATGTAAAATAAAAAGAATTGTGCAATGTATCCCTTAGCACTGAATGATATGAATTTGTCGGAATCATTTATTAAAGTTTGATTAGCCAATATCATGAAGTCTCATTTCAATATCCATTGTTAGAAATAATTATGTTGGAGAGAATATATAACAAAAGGAACAATTAAGTTAAATATAATAATAAAGTTTATGATGACAACGTCTAAGCCCATGCTTCATTCACAAAGACTTCAACTGGCTAGAAATTTCTAATTCTAAGCCCCCATTTACACTGATGTCTGATGAATGTGCCTTCTGATGTTCAAAAACCCACCAATCTAAACGTTAGAAATGTGATTATAAACATCAAAATTTTAGTTTTTTTTCTTGAATAGAAACATCAAAATTTTAGTCTTATAAATAAAATTAAATCTTTCTATTATCATTAAAACAGAATTAAAATAAATATTTTTTGATGAAATTTGTTTAGAAGAAAACATTTTTATGTATCTTTTATTTCAATAAAAAAAGAATATGTATTAAGAGACACCTGAAAAATTTCGAGGAAAATGTAAGGAAAAAAAATATATAAAAGAACAAATGAAACAATAAAAAAATAGAGTTAAATCTAATATATAAATTTTTATTTAATACTTCAAACTCATTTTACTTATTTTAATGATCAATATAAATTTTAAAATATATAAGTTTCTAAATAATATATTTGCACTTGATTTTCGTTGAAAATTTTTATTAAACATGGAACATATATAAGAAAATCATTTTTCTTAACATTTTTTTTTCTATCCCTAGTACTTTTGGGGATCAAATACATCCTTAGTACAAATTTAGTTTTTATATTAAAAATATGAAAAATGTTTTTTTTTTAAACCTTCTTTTAACATGATAAAAAAAAAAAGTACTAGTATAGTAAATATAAAAATATTCGCTAAGAGCATCTCCAACCCACAAGATAACAATCGCCAAATACAATAACTCATTAAAATCTAATCCGAATCCATCAAGAAAGTCCTCCAACGGGATTCCATTTGGCCATCAAATCTAATCCCAAAATTCGGCGTCTAGAATTGCAGCCGATTTTGAGTGTCTCCAAATTCGGAGGAAAAACTGAAAGAGCCGTTGGAACTGGGGAGCCATAACATAAGCCAAATTTTTTGAACTCCCAACGGATACAAAATTTTTTTATAAATAACCAAACAATCATATATTTTCATACACGCGGAAGAAGCGGAAGAAAACCTCTTCGCGCAAAAACGACGCTCTCGCCCGGCTCGCCATCTTCGACCTCAGAATCTATTTACTCCGATCGAACAAATTCGCCGAATTTATCATTGCCGACGTTCCTCCTCCTCTCCCATCCCCCGTCGCCGGCTCCATTCCAACCCCACCCCCTTCTTCCTCCTCCCTCTGCCTTTTCTTCCCTCCCCTCCCCCCACCCCCCACCCCACTCTACCCGCGGGCTGCTGATCCCCCCCTCCCCCTCCCTCTCCCCATCTCCTCCACCCATCTCCTCCCGATCCCCTTCCTTCCCCCTCCGCCTTCTTCCTCTGCGGTGTGTGCCGATCTCTTCCGTAAGCCCTCCCCCTCCCCACCCTACACGATCTGCTCAGAATGAAGCAGAATTGAATACGACTATAATTAAAAAAAAATTTATAATCACAAATTTTAATTGAAAAATACGAATTTTAAATCATAAATTTTGTGTAAATGATTTAAAATACGAATTAAAAAATACAGTTTTATTTTATATTAATTAATTTATTTATTAGCCTATACTTATTAACTTATAATTATTTTAAAAATAATATTAAAATAAAATATTATTAATAAAATGAAAAACCATAACTTTTGATTTGATTTTATAATTTCATCAATTACATTTTTATATTTGATTTTATAATTTCATCAATTACATTTTGAGGACTAAAATGAACATATTTAATAAATAAAAATTATAATATATTTTATATTAAAAATATAATAAAATATTAAAATAAGATACTATTTTGGAGTACTTGGCTGGCCGGGAGCAGAAGACAATTTGACCATCGTGGCCTAAACACTGCTTTCAGGTTCCATTTATAACTTTGGAACCCCAAATGAAGCTTTACCATCGTGAGGCGCTTCTAACATCATAAAAATAGACCTTTTTTTTTGTTAACCCACTACTTGGTAGGGTCGGCACTGAGCCTTGAGTTTCGGGCTCGGGCTTGGGCTCGGATCGAAAAGCTCGGCTCGAGCTTGGCTCGTAAGCCTAACAAGCCAAGCTTGAGCCTAAAATTAGGCTTGTTTCTTAATGAGCCGAGCCCGAGCCCAACCGAGCCCCAAATGAGCCTATCATAAAACGACGTCGTTTAGTTTTTTTTTTTTTATTATCAATGCAAAACGACGCCGCTTTGCACCCGCAAATATAGCGAAAAAACCCTAAACTAAAAGAGTCGCCACTTCCGCCCCCATCGCCGTCCCCACTCCCGCACTTAATCGGACTCCGCCGCCCCCGAATTCTCGTTATCTACCCGGTCGCCCTCGACTTCCTCTCTCTCGACACGCGACACCGCCGACTACATCTCGACTCCAAATCGATTCGCTTCTCCAACGCCGCGACGGTCGAATGATCTCAACCTTTCTCCCTACGCTGCGACGCCGACTGCGCTCATCACGATTTTCTCGGCTCCATTTTCACGAATCGCTTACAAATACAATCATTCAAGGTATTCTTCTAATTTAATCATTTAATTGATGCCCAATAATACTTCTGAAATGACAAAAAAGAATTATACTCTGCTCCAAGTCTTGCGCAAGTAGAGAAGTCGATCTTGTTTTGTGATATTTTCTCCTATTGCAACTGCTATCTGCAAACAACTTTTATTTTTAGCAGATATTCAGTCATACTTATTCCTCATTTCTTTGTTTTCTGTAATTGGAAACGAGGTTTCATGATACGAGCCTTAGAGACTGCTGAGAAAATTTTTCGTGTGCAAGAATCTGTGCAATCACTCCTTCTGTCAAGGACGAATAAATCCAACCCATTACAAGGTGATTTCGTCGTCGCCACATGTTGTATTTTGGATTTATATTTTCTGAATCACCAAGAAAACGTGGAGGAGCAGGAATCTTGTCATAGATAATCTCTTCAAGACAATTGGCGATAATGATATTAAGTGATACAACCTGCAAAAAAAAACTGTAGGCAGGGGTTTGGCACCCTTCGAGTGAGTGCTTACTCCAGAGAGAAGAAAATCAAGAGAGAGAAAATGGAATACCTTACAAAACTGGTGGAGAAATTGCTCTCACCCAAAAGCCAAAACTGCCCCTCAAAGGCTACTTACAATTTCAAGCAAAAAACAGTTTACACTAATTTGTGTAATCTTCATAAGCTTGGAGATATTAAGTGATTTTCTGGTAGGTTTTAATGATGTATGTTTGAAAGGGATTCAACTATGTTGTGCAGCCATAGCACATAAAGGTTCCAGTGGTAGAGTGTTCCCAGATTTATAATCGAATTACAAAGTTTGTGAGAAAATACTAAATTTTAAAATTTACAATTGATCAATAGAAACATATTTGTGAGCCAACAATAAAGGACTCACCGAGATTCTCGGCACATGGTACCATGGCATGGAATCAATCAAAGCTTAAACAACAATTGCAATCGTTTATTAATGTAACAAAAGTTCTCCCACTTCCTAGGTTCAAGTCCGCACGCCTTAATTTTTCCTTTTTCCCCTCTCTTCCAACGAAAATTTCCAAAACTTTCAATTTATGAGGTTAATTTCACTCCCACGCCCATCAAAACACAAAGTCGGCCTTGCTTACAATGCTTTGACTTTTAGAGATCACATTAGCCATCAATTGGTCATTAATTCATGCACAATCCTATAAGTAACTGGAATGCCAGGTTGAATCAGATCCGCTTCGCATTTTATGGCATAATTCATCGCACTACTTTAGGATGTGTTCTTATTTAATACTTGTTAACATAAATGCTCGGTAAGACCGTAAGAGATATAGATGGTTGAAAGTCAATAAGTGGTCATCCTGTATTTATTGGCCCAAATCTCAATTGCATGGAATGTAGGCAAATAAAAGACTTTTTTCCGATCAAGCACAATAAGAATATCACATTGCTCTAGCATTAACTCAACTTATGTAGTTAGATTATTGAAAGTGTTAGGATATTAGGATTAAGTTCTCTACTGGTTGGGGTGTGGCAACTTTGGAGGAGCATTCTACACTGATCCATTATGAATTCTCACTAAGCATTGTGGAACAGATTATTTTATATGGGAAAACTCATGGGATCTAACTGGCCAAAAAACATTTCAACAATTAATTATCATAGATATTTTCACCAAAGTACGTGAGTGCATTTTTATCTTCTATGAGAAAAGGTCCATAAGGATACTCTAACCCACAACACTTCTCTGGATAGCCGCCTTCTCTCATTTTCTCATTTTTTTTCTCTTGTAGCCCTATTTCCTCAAATGCAGGAAGGGTAATTTCTACGATTATATACGCTTATCCTATATTTTAATGAGTGACATAATTGAGATTATCATCTCAATTTTTTATGCTTGGAAAGTTAAAAAAAAAAAAAGGTCAACCTAAAAATATTATTTGATCAATTCCATCGCTGAGTACAGGCTCCTGATTTCATTCATGGCTTGGCACAAAAAGCAGTGGAGGCTCGGGGTACCGAACAGCTCGAGCTAAAATCGCAGCCGCCTTCCAGTGTTATTTCGGGCACCGGCTCGGCTCGTTTACACCCCTATCACTTGGTATCAAGATTCCAAAAGAAGCCATCAAGTGTAAAGGTTGTTGTGCTTGCCATCTTTTGGCACATTCGTATACATGCAGAGAAGAAAGGAGAACATGTTCACGTGACAACGTCTATGCCCATGCTTCATCCACAAAGACTTCAACCGGTTAGAAATTTTTTAATTCTTTTTTTTTTTTTTTTTTTGAAAAAAGAAAATTTTTAATTGTAAGACTCCATTTACACTGATGAATGTGTCATGTTCAATTCAAAAACGTTAGAAATGGTGATTATAAACATCAAAACTTTAGTTTTATAAATAAAATTGAATCTTTCTATAATCACTAAAACAAATTTTTTTTATTTTTTTTGATGAAAATTTTTAGAAGAAAACATTTGCAGAAACATAGGTAAAGCAGTTGGCCATGGAATTTCTTAGAGCTTCCTCTTTTGCTTCATCTCATTTGTCAGGACTCCCAACCAGACAATCCCTTGTATCATCTTCCCTTTAAAAATCCATTACCCATTTCTTCTGTTCCATCAATTTGTGAAACTTCTCAAAATCAAAGCCTTACCCAAGGCCAGATCTTACGCTAGACCATCTGACAATGGAGAAGAGAAGTTTGACAGGTTTTCACAGTGATGGGTCTTGATATTGTTGTTTGGTAGGATAGAAAAGAAAGTGAACGGAAAGTGTTTGATGGTGCCTATCATCATAGATCGGCTCATTGTCTGAAGTGTGTCTACCATGCAATAGTTATAATTATGACATACATCCAGAACCAGATCTATGAGCTTGAATGTATTTGATGAATTGCATTTTCTTTTCTTTTCTTTTTCTTTTTATTTGTAAAACATTAGTGGGATATAGTTCTTGACAAGTTCTGCAGGTTCACACGTCCAAGAAAGCATCTGCATCTGTTTATCTAAGTGCTATGAAGAAAAATCCTCCTTATATCCCCGAATTAGATGTCACCATTTACCGTCGTCTCAGTAAAAAAAAATTTTTATATATTTTCTAATGAAGGGTAAAATTAGTAATTTATTTTGTGATCGTAATATAAATAGAAAATAATAATAATAAAGCCTTATTTTAGTTTAAATTGTTGGACCATAAGTCTTCACACCTTAGGGTTGAAGAGGTCGTGAGGTAGTATTTTCTTCGAATTTACTCGAATAAAATGATATTGAGTTAGTAATCAATTATAGATGGTTTCATTCTTTCTCGAACAGTTTTGAGTTGCTTTCGGGTTCGGTAGAATATTTGAAGCATTAGAACGTAATCCCAGGGCTAAGCGATTTGAAGAGAACGTCCATTTCTAGAAAATTCTAGATTTGCTTATTATAGATGAGAAATTTATTTGTTAGGGTTTGATTAGATCCTGAATGATTTTCTTTAAAAAAATAGAAAGAAAGAAGAATAGTAACCTGTGACTTGAAATTGAAAATAAAAATAAAAATAAAAATAAAAATAAAGAAGAAAGGGAAACTGGGGGACCACTACCTTAATAAGAATAAAATATATATAAAAAAAAGTGAAGGAGAGTAGGGGACCAATATACTTAGAGAGATAATGGAAAAGGAAAAAAAAAAACACTCCAAATCCTAGTTTGTCTTTTGTGATAGGCGAATGTAGTAGAAAAAAAAGAAGAATATTTATAGGTCTAAAAATCTACATAAAATAGGTCTTGGAAATCTAAAGTATAGTATGTATAGAAACTCTATGTATTAGTGAAAATTTGGATAAATAAAGAAATAATTTTAGATATTTAAAAAAAGAAAAGAAAGTAAAATAATTATTTGAGAGATAAGTTCTTAGAAAATAATTAATAAATAAAATAATCTTAAGAAAAAAAAAAGTCTTGTTTGTTAATGAATTATTTAATTGTTTGTTTTAGGTGAATAGGTGGTTAATTGATTTACGGGGTTAACATTCAAGATCTCGAATTTTCTTTGAAGTGAAAATTAATGTAGTTTTTTTTAAATGTATTTTTATACGTACGATTCGAAAATGTTGGTTCCTTTTTTTCTTTAAATATGAATCAAATATATTTTTCTTGAAAAATATGTTGGACTTTATGTTTTGTTGTGATATAAATTACGAAGATATATGTTTTGTGAATGAAATTATTGGAACTATGTTTTTGACTCTGGTAGTCCGGCCATGTCAACAGGATTAATACTTGACACTATTCGGCCATTATCAATGAGAATAATAGTTGACATTTACATTCTTTGGCGGGGAATATAATTGATTTGAGCCTGGCTTGTAGGGGTTTAATTTTGAGATACAATCTTAGTAGTGTTTGGTTAAATCATGGCAAAAGAGGAAAAATTTGAAATTGTGTCCGTTTGAAAGTCTCGCATGTGATCACCATTTGATATTTGTGACGAGTAAAAGTTTTAATTGTATTTGAATGAATTTGATATGAGCGTTTGGATCCAAAATGAAAGGACTTTGTTTAAAAATTTGAATGTATTGACCAAAAAAAAAAAAAATGAAAATAATTGATGATAATATCTCTTATTTTTGCGGTGATTTGAAAATATTTGATCCATAATTGCATTAACTTGTGAACTTCAAGCTCACCCTCGTTGTTGACCATATTTTAAGAGACTCCTAGTTTTGGCAAGGAGTGACGGACAGGTTGAGGACCGTATTTTAGGATTTGACTTTGAGTTAGCTTTGGACTTGTTTAATGGATGGATTTAATTTTATTTAAACTATTTAGTTTATGTGTTTATTTTGGAAGAACATTGATTTTATTTTGGACTCTTATGTTAGTTCATACTTGGATGTTGATTTGGAAAATTTTGTTAGTATGGATTTGAGATTTGGGATATTAGAGATGTTATACTTTTTATACGAATAGGTTTCGATAAGTAGAATTAATCCAGTCTCAATATAGGAATGAAGTTTTGTGTCGTTTTGTGCTTTGAATCTTTAGACTTAAGATTACGAAATAGCCAGTCGTAATCCTAGGACCGGGTTTTGGGGCTTGACATGGTGGTGTGAGACGATCCAGGCTTGATCCCGGAGTGTGGGGGTACATTCCCATTTGGCCCCATAGGGGGTGTTTGTTCATTTGGCCCCTCAATCCCATTGGACCTGATGGGGCGTTGTCAATACGCGGGAGGAGGGGCGGGTGGTTGTCACATCAGCATTAGATAGAGAGGGACCGACACTATATAAGTATAGGCTCTTCTCAACCTAGTAGACTCGTTTTAAAGTTGTGAGGGCCTTTGTATAGTAGACAATATCTACGTGGTTGGGTCAGTCGTTACAAATAGTATTATTATTTAGGTTATGATCTTGATGAATTTATTTTAGTTTACATATGGGAATAAATATGAGTGACACATTAGTTAAGTTTCAAGTTTTATTGTAGCTAGATTATATTATTGTTTTCAATTATGATTTGCTTATTTGGCTTCTGATGACAACTAACAATTGCCCTTTTTTTGTATAGGATCTGATGCCACTAAGAAGGGATTTATCTTCCTAAACTAGTCAGGCTAATGACGATATACCTCCTCAATTTGAGAACGTGGGCCCTATGAGTGCAGAAGGGCTTTATAGATATTTAGGGATTATTACTCGATTGGTTGAGCGTCAGGCTCGAGCTGTTGAGATTAATGGGCAAGGGAAATCTGCTAGTAATAGGGGTAGCTCCTTTGATGATTTTAAGAGGTTGGGACCTCCTGATTTTTCTGGTACATCGAGCCCAATCGAGGAGTAGGCTTACATAATAAACATAGAGAGATTTTTGATTGTCATTGATTACTTTGATGAGTAGAAGGTCTCTTATGCAACATTCATGTTAGATAAGGAGGCTGACCATTGGTGGCATATGACCATGAGACTATTGGAGGCTCAAAAGCCCATTACTTGGAGAAGATTCAATGATGCTTTCTACATGAAGTATTCCCCTAATAGCATGAGGCGACAAAAGATGAGAGAGTTCATTCATCTGGAAGAGGGGAATATGACTATGGCTGAGTATGAGGCCAAATTACGGAGTTATCTAGTTTTGCCCCACATTTGATTGCTATAGAGGTGGATAAGGCAATGAAGTTTCAAGATGGGTTGAAGCACTACTTGAAGAATATGTGACGCCCCATTTTAGGGATTCGGTTGATACCGGTGTTTCGCGAATCTGAGTGGATGTCGGGTTACCCGACTCCTCTTCAGAAAATTGGCGAAGTCTCGCTGTGCAGGGGCTACCCACTAACAATCTTTGCATGAGCACATCCCAAGCGGAGTCGATATAATCACGATAATACAAATATGGATAAAAAGCGGTACTCTTGGGCCCCATACTACGATATCCATAAACATACCAACTATATCTGATAATGATTCTGAGTTAAAATTTTACTCTTATACACAACACATATTAAAATCTAAAATTCTATTACATATTGGTACATCACAAAATCAAGCCACAAACTTCGGCTTTCTTCACAAAATGGCCTGCATGTGAGTCGTAAAATTAAACACTGTCACTGAAATAATAAATTCCCACGGCCGGGGTGAGCTATCGCTCGGTGGTGGAATCGCGCAAATGGGTTCTTCTGCTTTAAGGTGCGTATCTGATGCTCCAAATTAAACACACATTCAAGCGATACATGATCCTACTTGAATGTCTGTGTGAGCTGGATCTAGAGTCGCCATTCCTTCTACCAGCGGCTACTTTAAGTATATTATGAATTATTGTTTTGTTGGTTGTGGACAGCCCTCCGATGTATATATATCAGTAGTATTTCAAACTGATTGATATCTTTAATTTGAATTTCTCTCAGATAATTAATATTTTAGGCAATCTCCAGAATAATTTTCTCTGAAACATCTCATGCACTAACTCATAGTCTAGGATGTTCGGTGCATATGGAATGCATGTATGCGTTTCCATTCTGATCCCATCTTAGCATGCAAATATATAAACATGTATATTTTCACATAAAAATTAAATCCACCTGATCGTATTATGTAATTTGCATTTTACTTGTGACTCAAAATTAGCTCACTTGGGCTAATGATGTGAGCAATTCCACTTGAATCCCACGCAATGGCGCATATTCTCACAAGGGTATTTTGTGATCTACTTTGTTTCAAGAACAGTAAAACCCTCGGGTACTGTTCCTATAAAAACCCCAAATTATCGGTTCACTTGGTGAACCCGTATTTCTCGACCGATTCCGGCCTCATACACATCACAACACATTCCATGGCATAAATCACACCATTAGACACCCAAACGAGTCCATGACGATCCACGGACTGTAAACTAGTTCCATAAATCCAAACGGTCGGTCCAAGTTTTGGGACAGATTAAACGGCCCCCTGCGGCCTCGACCTTGACTGAGCATCAACATGGTTCTTAAGCGAAAATAAAACCAAGTAAGGAAAAACCCTACCTCGAAAAGTTTGTCTAAACTCCTTAAATCTGAAATGCATCTGCGTTCTTACTTCCAGGGTGAGTGACTTTCGCCTTCTTAGAAGGCTCTGACGGTCGGATCTTGATATTCCCCAGAGAGAAGTCCTAACCTTCTCCTCTAAAAACCCCCAAAAACAGCCCTTGCATCTCTTTCTTCCCTTCGGCGTTTTTATCTTGGAACGTGAAGGAAGATAGTCGCTGATGCATTTTTATTAACTGGTGAGCAAAAACTTAAAATGGCCAGTTTTGTCAGTTCGTTTCCCGGATTTGATATTAGGCCTTGTCACCGACGTCGGGTACAAATCGTTTCTCTACTCCGCACCACTTATGTGCATTAGTCTTAGCATTGTGAGCTGCATTCGCGTGAGGGTCGTTTCACGGTACCGAATGCGATGCCTTGAAGCGTCTTGGGCTCATTTGTGCCGGAGTGCGAAATTTTATGTACTGGCAGTTTCCAGGCGATTCCTAGCGGTGCAATCCGTTTCATCGTCACGAGATCCCCGAGAATACGGATTTTTAATCAAAATTACAATTTAAATGTCGAAATTCTGATTTTCCTTTAAGAGAAATTGGAATTTAAGTGCTTCTGAGAATAAGATATCCATTATGAAGTTCGCAGTGTATTAAGAGTGGTGGTGATCTCTTATTGCGGAGAGGGATTTTGAAGAGTTTATCGGTAGAGAAGCGACAAAGAAGAATATGAGTGATAGTGCCCATGGTAATCATGCATAAAAAGTGCGCTCCAGATGAAATTAGAGCAAAGGGAAGGCTATTTCGGAACTTAGATATTGTTTGTCCTACTTGCAGTAAGAGGCATGGGAACAGACCATGTTATAGAGAGACATGAGCTTACTTTGGTTATGGGAAGCAAGGGTATATGATTCAGGATTGTCCAAAAAACAAGAAGCTTATAGTTGGGGATCTAAAGATAATAATGTGGGAAATAGACAGAAGCCTAGAGCCAAGGAAGAGTGTTTGCTATGACTCATAGAGATACACAAGCTACTTCTGATGTGGTGACAAGTACCCTTAGAATTCACCATTCTTACAGCATTTTAAGTAGAATTGTATTTTTAGAAAATGCCCTTATACATGCTAAATAAAAAAGAACCTAACAATTTCATAAAAAATACACAATTAAGCAATGACAGACCTAAATTTAATTCAAAAGGACCCATATTAATAGATTTAGATAATTTGGCCTAATAGTTTAAGATTTTTTATTAGTTCAGATAGGACATAATTCAGATTTTGATATCAAAGTAACTTTAAAAAAAAAAAAATTAGACATAAACTTTTTTTAAAATAATCATACAGTAATTATTTTTGTTTTAAAACTGGACTTATTAACTACAATTTTAAAAATTAATCTAAAATCAAATTATAGTTGTGAATGTATTATTAGGTTAAATTTAAAATTATATTTATTAATTATAGTTTTAAAGTTAATTTTAAAATCATAATTATATATATATATATATATAAATGAATTATATAAGGTTAAAATTTTATTTTCAAATAATGCCCCCCACCTACTCCTCTCCTCCTTACTAAAATTCCACGGGCACACACTCTCTCTCTCTTTCTTAAGAGGGTGAGATTGGGTTAGGAAAGATTATGAGTTATTAAAACCCGAGCCAGAAGCAGCCAGGTCCCGTCGAAACCCGAGGACGAGCCCAAGGGAACTGTCCAGGTCAAGTGGAAAATGGGAAGCTGGCCCCGGGACAAGCGGCCACCTTTTGGGTATAGCAGGTAGCTTGGAACGACCGGTCGCAGTTGAGTTCTTGTTTTTCCCCTCCTTTGATCATGCGGCGCCGTTTCTGAAAAAACTACACAGTTTTTTAACTTTTTATTTTATTGATTTTTTTTAATATTATTAATCAGAATAATCCAGTTCATATGCTTACTGAGACTTTCAATATTGTTGGCGCCCAAGGTAATTTTTAAAAATTTGTGTGTTATTTTATTTTGTTATATGTATTTATTTATTTTAAATTAAATGAGTTATTTTTAAAAAAAATTTATGACAACGATTTAGGAGTTGATATATTCAGAGCTATTGATATTCGCAGTGGATGTTCGAGTAGTCGCTAGTCTTCGAGATGGAGATGGCGATGCACCTAATCTAATATAACTAGCGCTCTGAATTTTATTATTATATGAAATCGATTTTGATTATGTATTAGATTTATCTCTTTAATGTGTATTGGATATATCTCTTTAATTTTATTATTCAATGAAAATTAAGTTTTATATATAAGAAAAATATATTTTTATTTATATATAGGCGGGTCTATCCCTCACATTGAACCACAGTTCGGCAGGTTGAACCTCGATCCTTTGACCCTCTCCCCTCCCACAAGATTCAATACCCTGGGCAATTAAAGAAAACCTTGGTTTAACACAAGTTTGTTAGAACACATAGGTGGTATTTGTTTTTTTTTATTTAATGTTAAGTAGAATTTTTTTTTTAGTTTAATGTTGAATAATATTTAATAACATTAAATATTAAATTGTTTATTTTTTAACATTAAATATTAGTATGGATAACCAATGAAAGCAGTTATTTTGGATTCTTTTGTAAACACATTTCTTAATGAGGCCCCAGTTTGGTTTAATTATAATCAGGTTTTTAGTAGGTTTGAATTTATTTTCTTAAATCTGAGGCCCAGGTCGAGGAAATAGGTTCGAGTGTGTGCTCCGTCACGCCCAGATTATATTGAAATAGGATGTGCAACGCTCGTGCAGCATCGTAGTAACTGAGTCCTACAAATTAATATAAAGAAAAAACAAAGGATAAAAAAAGAATAAAAAATAAGTCCACATCACCAATGACGCGGAGAGTGAAAATAATATGGCATGTGAGAGGTTGATTTCATTTTATCAAAACACACAACTACATTAAGACCCATCACCCTCTTGGCATGGAGCTTCCTCTTTCTCCTCTCCATGGTGAGATGGTCGAGGCAAGCCCATGGATTTTCTTGAACTACCAGTGGAAGATTGAATTTGTTGGAAGGTAATAAAGCATGGATTATAATTTAATTGTAGTAACGGGTAAATATAACGAAACACACAATCTCAAAAAATGTAAAATTGGGAGTAAAAAAAATTTATATTGGATACTATCACTCTATTGTTTTTACTGTGCAAGGTTTTAATTTTGAAAGTTTCAACAAATTGATGAAAAACAAGAATTTGGTAATGGAAAAAAAGGAAAATGCAACATGGATTTGTCATATGACAAATGAAATGAAGGAAAAGGGAGCTCTAAGAGCCTCATAGGTTATTCTTAACCACTGTTTCTAATATTACACTCAGAAATTCAAATTATCATCTTGAAAAATAATCTTAGACATTAAAAAAATCAGTAATTGGGATTTTTTAAGATTAAGATTTTGAATGCAATACAGGGGACAAAAGCAATTTTCAGTCTCTTCCACAAAGTTGGGATATAAAGATAAACTTCTCTACCTCCACAAGACAGAAAAACATAGGTCCCCTTCCTACAAAGTAAATCAATAGTACAAATATGAAAAATTCTATGAATTTCCATTTCATATTGGTCTGTTTTGAACATCTGGCCCATTCATTGGTGTCAAATGAAAGTTAATAATTTGAAATTTCTAGTTAGTTGAAAAGTCTTTTGAGGATGAATCATGACACTTTGCCTGATGGGGGTCTTGAGGATCTTTGCAATAGTTTTTAGTAAATTTTCGATATTCCAACATCAAATAGCACCCACATTTGAAAAATAAGATTCGCAATGAAAGAGTGAGACTTACCTAAAAGTGCCACTTCATCCTTGGTTGAACATGAGACACATAATAGACCTTCTCACCTTACATTCTGCATAAATTATTGGCCTCATAATCCTAGAAACTTAAGCTATTAGTTGAGGATTAAGCAACAAAAACAAAACATCGACTTGCTCTAAGATTACAGAAATCAAAAGTTTACTGACATTGAAAGGAAAGATATAGACAAGGCTCATCAATCAGGTTCGGATGAAGACATCCGAACTTTTCATTCAATATGTCCAGGTTGCTTACATATTTGATAACATTTACATATTTGATAACATTTGGTATCAAAGTTGTTCCCGACCTTGTAGACATGTTATAAAGCCATGAGGGGCCTAAAGCAAACAATATGGCCAAAGAAAGAAGTGTGAAGGGGATACCAGTCATGGTGGGTTCTGGAAAGACCTTGCATGATTCCATGTTTTCCTTTGCTCTGGACTTCTCAGTAACCAACAAAGGCATCAGGCTCCATTTGATTACCATATTTACACTTAGGCAGAAAATAACAATACAAACAGATAGGAGTTTACCTCTACACGGAGAAGATATAAATCTGAATCTAGAAGAAGGTTTTGTCTCATATGAAATGTCCATTGTGGAACAATATGATTAATCCACAATCTGAAGTTTCTCGGAAAAGCCCATATCAATATGCTATTTCCTGGACTTACTGGAACACAGATAAGAATCAAGTACTCTTCTTGGAGACACACAAGAGATGATGATTCTGAACCAATCAAGTTCAACATTGTATACAGTTAAATAGAGGCATATTCTAGAAAAACAGCGCAATTATTAACTAATAATAAGATCAAAGGAAATGGTTACCACTTTAGTAAGGAGCAGATGACACAGATTTATTTACTTTGAAACCAGAAATTCCAAACTAGCATTACACAGTACAATCAGGGTACAATGAATTAGCTCTGATGTGTGCTCCCTCTCTGCATCAGAATCATTATGTCCCCAGTCACTTCATTGATATCAATTGGTGTCTCTCCTTCTGTCTGCCTTGGTTGTGAAAGAAAATCATGTCTAAACAAATCAATCTCTCAGGACTAACCATCAAAGTAATAACTAAAAGACTAGACCTAATCAGATATTCTTATCTGTCTTTTGCCTGAGGCCTTCGCATTATAGCATAATTTGCATATGGAAGTCCATGACATTTCCCACCAGAATCTCTTACCTGACAGAAGAACTTTATTAGTTCAGCTAGAAAGTTGAGTCTCTAATGCTTAATCAAGATTCCTCTCTGAAGGTTCAGGTTGGAAGCCCGGAGGAATGAACTTGTGGATGGCCATATGTGTCTGCATGCTCCAGATGGAATATCTCTAGATCCCCTGGACTTGGTAAATGAGGGTCATCAATTCTGGGATTTAAGGCTTTTTCTTCATAAGAATTGTCTCTGAATTGAATCTGTGTCTAGTCAAAACCAGAGGAATTTCATTCTGCATACTTACTTAGATAGCAGGATGCAGATGCTTTCTAGAATCTGAACTGCAGGAATTTGCTCCAAGAACTACACCCCATTAATGTTTTACAGATATAAGAATTCACTCAGCATAGATTCAGATTTTTGAGAGATTGAATTTGAATCCAAATCAGGGTTTTGGATGTATGTTATAGTTATAACTATTAGATGGGCCAATTTATTTTTACCAGAGGACAGTCTGAGGTGCCTGAAGATGAATTTACAGTCACAGAGCCATTGAAACACCATCCATGATACATACACCTTAACCCCTTGATCTATCCTCCTTCAGACAATGGAGCCAACCCTGAGGACCAGGCATCATCAAAACACCTTCCATTGACTTCCATTTCCACAACCCACCACACAACTATATCAAGACCCATCACACCTTCTTGGCAGGCTTTCTCTTGTGGATCACAGACGCTGGAGCCACCAGGTACCACTGTGAAAACCAGTCAAACTTTTCGCCATAATTGTGAGATGCTCTAGGCAAGTCCATCGTTTCATGAACCAGCGGAAGATCTGGCCATGCAAGACTTTGGAATTTGAAAAGTTTGCACAAATTGAGGAAAAAGAAGAATTGGGTAATGGATTAAATCAAAGGGAAGATGCAACAAGGGATTGTCATATGACCTCCTCGGAAATCTAGTTAGGAGCACTGGCAAATACGTGAAAGAGAGGCTCTAGAGCTTCCATGCCATCCTTAAACACTGTTTCTGTGATGACTCTCAATTCCAAATTATCATCTTATCACATTGAGATGCAAGTGTGGATGAAGTAAGACAACGACCTTGAAGCTGGCATAACATTTGACTTTATGCCATTGATAGCAGTGTAGACTTTGCAGCCACAGACGAAGCGCCATGATCCATGTCAGGAATCCCGATTAGAGCAATTGAGAAGATCTACAATACCAACTCAAACACATGGAGAGCTTCGTGTGCAACACTGCAGTTGCTGCACTTCGCAACATGTAAAACAATATAATCCATGAATAACATTAATTATATGAACTGATTCTTACTGGTAGTCTAGGATGTGTACCTTTGTCCGTTCTAAAGGTGCATCTCAATCAGGAAAACTTTTTTTCAGGAAACGATGTGAGCATCAGCCTCTTTTCGCCTTACAAAACAAACACCGCCGCCAATGAAATGCAAGCCCTTCATAACCTCTCCCTCTGGAAACACATGAGATTCAGGAAAAACAAATTGGATGCAGTGTGCTTTCGAATCCTTATGCTGATTGCCAAGAAGACATGTGAAGGCAAATGAAACTAGGGGATATTAATTGACAGCTTTTTTTCTGGAGAAGGGACCCCAAGTTTTCCTTTCCTCTAACTTGTCAGCAATCAACAATGCATCAAGCTCCATTTGGTTCCTAGGAAGCAATGATGCCATAAGCTTGTCTGGTTACCTATAGCGAAAATCACAACAAAAACAGAAGTTACCTCCTCGAGAAAACATAAATCTGAATCTAGGGCAGGTTGAGTCTCTGTGACACTATCCATCACGGAATGATCTCATCAATCCCCAATTCAGAGTTTCTGGGGAGAATTCCATAACAATCTACTATTTCCTGAACTCCCCAGAACACAGATAGAACCAAAAGTGCTATATGAGCATGAGAGGATGATTTATGCAGCCAAAGCACGTGTAGGGGTATAATTTGTCGGTCAGCCTCAGCTTTAGCCTTGAAGGTTTTGAAGTGTGAAACTCATTAATATCTTAAGCTATGGCTGGATTTTTGTCGATTGACACTTGTTAAGTAAATCTTGACTTTAAATCACAAAATATTGACTACCAGGCAATCCATTATTAGATCTTTTATCAGATAACTTGAATTCAAATATTTGCAAGCATGCCTTAAGCTCTTGTCTAAATGATATAAGGAGAGTTTAAACAAATGATATAAACCCGATTTCCGTCCTAACCATCACTCCTCGCTTGAACTAAGTACAAGAAAATTTAAAAAATGAAGGTGAGCTCGAAGCCAAATAAATACCATCACGTTTCGTAGATTCCAGGTTTTTATTCATATAAACAAATAGGAGATGTTTTAAATGAAACTTTAGGTTAAAATAGTTGGACAATTAATAAAATATACTTTGACAACCTGCATCATTTCAAATCGGTTTCATATCAAAACATTCTCACATCCATTTCAAATCTAAGCTTCATATCAAATGCATCCAAACAATTTCATGTCAAATTTCGATTCAAACACTTTCATATCAAACTAAAAAAAAAAAAAAAAAAAAAAAAAATCAAAATACATTTCAACATATTTTTCCATTATCAAATATCAAATGGTGCTCGGGCTTTATGTGGAACTTTCAGTTCTGGTGGTTAATGCAAATCGTTCCTTTTGGGCGCCGACAGAATCCAAACACTACTAACCTCTAACCAAACCCCTGTAGGTCGATTCAAATCAATTACATTCCCACTGGGCAAAAATGTAAATGTCAACTATTATATCCGCCGACAGCTACCGAATAAATAATAACTATTATCTCACTGACAGGCCGAATCCAATCTTCGTAGAAATTTCAACATTTCATTCAAAATTTCAAATTACAAACATCATATCTCCACATTTTCTTTTCAGAAAACAAATCTCAAAAGACAATCATACAAAACTACTTTCTCGATCCACGATAATCAAATAAATAAAACAAGAAAACTTTTCATAAACCAAGATTATATAATTCGCTTAAAAATAATTTTCATCCTCAAACGGCAAAAACAAACAATTTTTTTTAATCAGATACGCCCCCACACGTACATATATATAAAAATAATAATTTTTCGAAAAGTTCAGATAATCCCTTACCTCAGCGAGTACTCAAAAACTTTGAAATTTAATCCAAGACTCATCTCAATTAAATATTTCTCCTAAAATAATAATAAGAAACTAACATCATTACTTATTTATTCTTAAAACTTTCCTAATTTGATATTCTCACAATTATATTATTTTTTGTTCACCTCAAACATATTGACAAATGTTCAAATGATAACTATTTTCACTGGTGTAGCTTTTTACAATTTTATAAAACTCATATTCCTTTCTGATCTTATTTTAATAATTTATTTATTTTTATGCTCTTAATCCGAACTACCTTTACTAGAAAGAAATAATATTAATACTATTTTACAAATCATATTATTACACAATACACATATAGCCTTTTACCTAACAATTATCATACTTGACAACAAGTATTATTAACGGATTCATTTCCTATAATTTTTTTAAACAATTATTCTAATCATATTCCTTATCTAATAAAATCAATCCTTAATAAAATATTTACTTTTGCAAAATACATATATTTTTAAATAATTTATCAAATACAAATATTTATACATAATTCCGCCTCTTTCAAATTCATCCATTGTTTATCATTATTTTCTTTCAAAATTATCCTTAAATACTTTTTCATCTCATACTCAAAGTAATTCAATACGACACCACCAACTCTTATTTGTTTTATTTTTATTTTTAATAACCAGAGTTTAAATATAAATACGACTTCGTATCATCTAAACCTAAAGAAGATTGTTAATCCACATCAAAGCAAATCTAAAATAAACGGTTTAAGATCTTACCTGTGGTAAATTGCTCTTCAAACCTAGATCCTAAATTGCTTCTTCAACCCTAACCTAACCATCATGATGTCCTCCCAAATTCTAATACTCGTAGTATAAAACCTGTTACATCAGAAAGGATTTTCTTCTCTTATTCCAATTTATACTAGGGTATCTATTAGGAAATTACTCCTTTTACCCTTCTTTCATTAAATTAATTAATTAATTACTAATTAAATTACCATTATTATTTTCATAATGCTCTTTCATTAAAAGTAAATTATTTGACTATTTGATCATCAATATTTTCATCTTGGTCTAGTTCATCAGAATAGGTTTAATAACGCTCAACTCAATTATCATTATTACTTACAATTGATTTTCATAAAACTTCCTCACATTATTACTTCCAACTACACCCAAGAGCAGCACTCTGCCATTATTATTTTTCCCAACTGAATTATAGTTAGCTCTCAAAGGTTACAATGGCTCCTTAATCAAAGAAGTTAGAAGCAAACAGATTCGACAAAGGTGGCTCGATAGAAAAATGGCAGCACTGACAATTCAATAAAACAGATCATCCAGTGCCAATAGCCAGGTTGGTGGGTCAACGAGCGACATGAAATCATCTACTTGAGTGCCTGAACCAACTGGTGGTCACCAGTAAATGATTTGCCTCCCTGCAACCAAAACCATTCTCACAGTTAATCTCTTGCAATGATCCCAATTGAAAGCCTTCCCATCTCTCCCTGTTCTGTGGTAAGAAATCATGTGGACAAAATGAACTCTCTCAGGACTGTTCCAACAGTGAGTTTCCAATCCTTTGTGCGACTGCTGCAGTTACATGAGACTTGAAATTAAAAAACCAGGGAGTATTGGTTTGCCTGGCGCTTGAAAAGGGAAATCCACTCTTCTTTCTCTGACTGTCAGCACCAAAAGTGTGAATTGCAACATTTATTTCCTCAGCTGCACGCCATGAAGCTTCAGAACACCTCCTCATCCCAGAGACTGATAACAATGATACTGTATAAAGTGAGTGTTATCAGTTGTCACACCAGATTTGGTATCAAAAGCAGAAAATGAGTTTGAAAAACTGTCCTGTTCAAGTGTGATTAAACTCAAGTAATAATGTCAGTTAAAACAGCATAAACATAACTAGAGTAAGCCACGTTGCTCTCAAAAGTTGAATGTACTATCAAACAGATGAGTGGCTGAAGTACAATCACAGAAAAAGTTGATAGGGTATGTCTCAGAAAATAGTAAGATGGAGTTTAAAACATATAGACAAACAAAATAATTCATTTTGTCTCATACTTTGCAGGGTTCACGGTTTTGAGAGGAGGAGAGAGCCAAGAGCAAGAGGCATGAAGAAGAAGGAAGATATAAGAAGATCATGCATGGAATCCTTATTTTTGGGTTTTGATTTGAATCCTATGCCTTTGGGTATGGAGATTAGATTCTCCTTGGATCATGCTGCAAAGAGCACATAACCTTGGGAGACCTATGGAGCATGAGTGTAAAACCCCAATTGATGTAAAAGAAACTTGGAATCATCAAAATTATGTGGTTTTAAAAAGAAATGGTGGAACTAGGTTGAGTTCTTGGAATTCCACCTAAGATTTTGAGGTTTATGGTCCTGATAGCAACAATTCTAAGTGTTGTCAATTGTTTTTGATGAATTCAAAGCTGGCTTTGAGGTATTATGAATTATAGAAGCTCTGTTTGATAATCAGATCAGCCAGAAAATACCAATCTCAGAAATACTTATGGTACCTGTGATTCTTTCTCCGATCCGACCCGATCAAGGTCCGAACCAAATCGGGATGTTTCCTGACACATTAGAACTATGACGCCTAACTCGGGCATAGGATGTCATGAGGGTCACTCTTTTATCATACTTATAACCTTTACACTTGCATAATCATATGAATATACAATTAACTCATATTATATCTCCCCGGTGAGTTAATGATTACAAAATATATATATGTTGTGCCTCCAAAGTCATTAAACAAGTTCTAAACATTTACAATATTTACATTGGTTTACAAAATTTCATATACAAATAATCTAAAGGTCTTCCAAAGGCACCCATTGCTGTGTGCCTGACTGGCCGACGCACTGTCACAACCTCCTGCCTCCTCTTCCGTACCTACACCCAACATTGACTCGTGCTGCTCTTTACGCTAGCAATTAATACACATGAATGACTCTATTATGGCTCACTCAAGACTCTATACAAAAATGAATATAAATACTATATATATATGTAATAGATTTTGTCATTTCATATATATATATACTTTTCATAATCGTTCTTATCATCTTCCATAATTTTCATGTCAACTTGTATTTACTTTATTCTTGTAATCAGATACCGTCATCACATAGCGTGCTACTATGCTTCTCATATCATGTCATGTATTTCTTTACATTTCGTATATACCTGCCAATTTCTTTATGTGTTTCATAGTCTGCATAAACCTTAGAAGTGGATACAGGAAACTATAATCCATGAGGGCCCGGCGCTGAGATTCATCGTATGAAACAAGGTCCATGAGGGCCCTGGAGGGCGCTGTAATATAATATACCCGAAGGTACTCATCAATCGCTCGAGACAAAGGATCTGTCCATGAGGGCCCTGAGCGCTGTGGTGACCACCGTGATCCAAACGGATCTATCCCATCGAATCAAACTAGGGCCAACATCGAACTCTTGTATGCTGTGTAGACTTATTTTTTCCCCTAATAGGCATGCCCATCTATCCCCCACTGTATTTTGGCTGCACAAATCAATATGTATTTTATGTTCATGATATATCTCATGGTTCTAATAATTATTGTCATCTGCAATCATATGAGATATATATGGCCAACTCTCAGTTATTCATATCTTTACATTTTCACTTCATTATATGCATAAATAACTATGCTTACACTGTATACTTAAGTGAGTTATTATGAAATTAATAGGCGCTCATAATACAAATAACTATGGTTACCTGTATTGCCTACTGTTTTCTGTGCTTTCTTGAACTACACTCCAATCTTATCGTTGTCTATTGATGAATTCTTACCCAATGGGCTTTCCATAGAGTCCAAGAACACCCAAATCGGAGTTCAAACGAAGGAGATATGACTGGGTTGAGGTCATGCGCAGTCGCCTTGACGAGCTGATCTGAATTGACGAGCTGCACTGAAGTGACGAGCCCTGGCCCAACACCCTGGTCTGACATCTAATATCTTCTTTCAAGTTATTGTGGATGGATTCTGACTCAATGGGCTTTCCAGCAGTCCAAGAACACCAAATCGGAGTTCGTAATAAAGGAGATATGACCTTTCCGAAGTTGAGGTCATGCTGTGCTGGGCCTTGACGAGTCGCACTCCGGATCGACGAGCTGCACTGAAGTGACGAGCTCAGTCTAACACCTCGTTTTGACATCTAATATCTTTCAGGTTATGGATGGATTCTGACTCGCACAGGCATTTTCCATAGAGTCCAAGAACACCAAATCTGGAGTTCGTGGAGATATGACCTTCCGGTCGAGGTCAGCGCAGCCGGGCCTTTGACGAGTCGACTGACCTGGTCGAGCTGCACTGAAGTGATGAGCTCGGTCTGACACCTTGGTCTGATATCTAATAATCTCTCAGGCATAGGCGAGCTGATTTTGACTCAATGGGCTTTCCATAGAGTCCTAAGAACACCAAATCGAGTTCAAACGGCAGATATGACCTTCCAAGTCGAGGTCGCGGCGCAGCCGCTCTCGACTTGCTGAGCCGTGATTCCGAACTGTCCCACAGACCACGACCCTTACAGGACCCACATCTCTATAGGACCCAAGACTTACCCTTACAGTGACGAGAGCTGAGAGCTGTTCAGAACGAGGTCTACACAGTGGAGCTCAGATGACGGTAGTGGAGCTCTTCGATGACAGCTGAGCCTCGCATGACGAGCTTTCCGGCCTCTGTTGCATGAGGTCTGCCGACCTCTTTCTGCATGAGGTCTACACCCCCGCCGCATGAGGTCTGGCCAATTTCGTGGATTTAATTCTATGGGCCGACCTCTTCACCCATTTGATCGTTCGTGAGTAAAAAAGAATTGGCACCCTGGTCTACTGAGTCCCGACTAAGAAATTGTGCCTGGGCATCAAGTTCCTTTAGATGTGGCTACAATTTATCAGAAGGACTTACTTCCATATTCACTTTACTTCTAATCAAAAACTTGCTCTAAAGTCCACCTACCGTATATGATCAAAATAGGAATTTTTCTTGGTTCAACTTGCACCAGACCTTTCCTAAAGCACATATCTAGGATCCTTAGCTCTCTCTCACTTAATCCTAATAAGAAATGAGATTGGAGCCCAAACCTAAGCATATGTATATTCATACAAATATTCACAGTTCCATACAACCCAAGACATGTATCCTACCATACTCAAATTCAGTAATTCCACATACATAATCTCTTCTTCTTTCTTCTTCTTTCTTTTCTTTTGTATTTGCTCTCCTTTTTTCTCCAAGACTCAAATAAGATATTTTGGTCTTATCCTTATTTGATCTTATCCCCTTTTATTTTACTTTGGTCCCCAACTCTTATAATATTTGCAAATCAATTTATAATATTTTTACATACAATAGCCTCAAATCTTCTTTATTATTTGTAATTTAATCCTATATTATTCCATTTTTGTTTTTATCTTTATTTTATTCCACTAAATATACTTATTGCTTATTATACCCAAACATGTTATAAACCCAGTAAGGTATATTCTTGGGGTGTTACAATCTCCCTTAAAAGAATTTCGTCCTCAATTCACTCGATTCAAGAGTCATGATACTGCTCTATAGTTACTCGCTCCAAGCAGCTTTTCTCACCATGGTGTTGCCAGAGAACTAATTAATGGTACTTGGTTTGTTCCAAGAACTCGTTTCACCTCTCGAGCCGTAATGGTTCGCTCCTCATCATATGACAAATCTTCTGTAAATTTATATTTCTTGTGACCGGTAGTATGCGACTCCATCAGCGGCATTCTAAGATCGAGACATGAAACACACACTGCACTGCAATAACTCCTGTGGGAGTGCAACGATAAGCCACGTGGCCAATACGCTCCAAAATCCTCATATGGCCCTATGAACCTTGACTCAAATTTTGCCTTTTCTCGACCATTAAACCTAAGAATTTCTCCCATGGTAATACCTTTAAGAAGACCTTGTCTCCCACTTTATATTCAATATCTTCCTTTAGGGGTTGGCATACGCATTTTGTCTATCATTAGCCGCCTTTACCTCTCGGGCCGAATAACTTGTACTTTCTCTTCAGATTCCTTTACTAAGTGTTCTGACTCATTCGGCTTCAAGCCATTCAATTCATTCAACACACAGAGTGTTCTACATTTCGACCATGGCAAAGCTTCATATGGTGCCATACCAATGTTTCACCGAAAACTATTGTTATAGGGCAAATTCCATCAATGGAATATACCCCATCCCAACTTCCGAAATTCCACATGACACAACCTCGAAGCATATCTTCGAAAGCACCCGACTTAATCTCTCTGATCATTCATCTATTTGGCGGATGGAATGTCAGATTAAAAATTCAAACATAAGGCCTAAAGTCAATCGTAATTCCTTCCCGTAACCTTGACGTGAAATCTCGTGATCTCTAATCCGGTCAATAGACAATCCAGACACCAATCGCACAATTTCATCCAACCCGCCTGAATGATCCATAGAATATCAATCTCGACTCAAATATAAAATTGGCTCACTGAGCTCTATTCTGACTCATTCAACGTATATCTGCGCCTTATGTGAGGAACCACAACATAATCCATAATATTATCTTACTCCTATTGAGAGAATTGAAGGGTTTCTTCCAATGTAACCATTATATTCTGGTGCTCCAGCTTTGATCATTTGACACTTATGTATCACCTAAAACATCTCTAAAACTTTGTTAATAAAATTATTATGGCATTCCTCGGGTTAATTATTCATCCTGTGGTATTTTTCTGAATTTTTTTTTATAATATTTGTGATGATTTAGTTAATCCAAAGAATGAAAACCTGCCTTTGTTATATATAGAATTAGTAAATAAGATCCTGGATATCAATTATAAACAAAATTATATGTTCCATATTATTAGTGAGAAACAAAGATAAAAGGAAAAAATTCAAGAAATGATATGTGGCATGTAGGAAAGAGGGAGAAAGCTTCCTCCTTTTTTTTTTTAAAAATAAAATACACAGAGGATCCATAAGAAAAGAAAAATGAGGAGAGGGAAAGTTAGAGAGAGAATTCCAATTTTCTCTCTAGATTTTCCGAATGATCGACCATGTGTCTCCTAAGGGCACTGGACAAGTCCTTCCTAGTACAAGAGCTACAAGTAGAGACTGAACCGGGGACTTTCGACAAACTCTACAGGTGGTCTTCTCCTACTTGGAGTCTTCTACCCCAAGGATTGTTAAAAGTTATCTGGCCTAAAGTTGGTTGCATTTTAAACCATGGGAAGCTGCCATATCAGGTAGCGCAGCCATAGCCGAACCTTAGAGCTGATTTTTGGGGGTACGAAGTGAAGGGGATTGGTAGTGTGGTCCTAGTAAATTGTAGCCACATCACTAACTTTGATGTTAGGCTTTGAATTTCTGCACTGACTCCCCAGACCAAGTGTCTTTTATTCTGAAATAGTCAAATGGGTGCGACTCAAACATGTGGGTCGTCAACAAGGGTCACAAGGAATGCTGGTTTGCCAACAAGGGATCAGGGTCACTAAACAAGGGGTCGTCAAGGAACGCGGACTTAGAGGTCAGCCCAATGGGTCGCCACGAACAAGTAGTCGCCCAACAAAGGGACGCAGGGGTCGCCAAACAATAAGCACGAACAGCTGTTGCCCAACAAAGTGGACGCAGGGTCGCCAAACAAGGGTCGCCACGAACATGGTCGCCCAACGCTGGACGAGGGTCGCCAAAATGTGGGTCGCCAATGAACAAGTGGTCGTCCAACGCGGGACGAGGGTCGCCAAACAAGGTCGCCGCGAACAAAGGGACAAGGGCTCGTCCGCAGGGTCGCCGCGGAATAGTGACGTCAACAAAGGGCCGCCTTTGTCAAGACTGGCGCGCATATCTCCAACTAAGGTCATATCTTCGTTTGAATTCGATTTGGGTGTTCTTGGACTCTATGGAGTCTAGCTTGAGCCTACAATACATTAATAGTTCCAGAGGAGTATAGAAGATGCTTGACTGAGGTGGTAGATGAGCTCTGTCCAGCTCTGGAATGCCGTCATTCAGATTTGACTGTGCATGACCCTCCAACTTCTGGAAGTGTCACTCCTTCGTCCAACTCCGATTCAGTGTTCTGACTCTATAGAAAGCCCATTGAGTCAGAATCCATCTATATATATCTTTGTTTAAATTTGGAACTCATAATAACCTCCGAATCAACTTAAAAACAAACTACTAGTACGCATGAATAATATTATTCTTTTAATGTTTCGAATAGGGATCAAGAGGAGGGAAAGACAAACTGTGGCTGAGATTCCAAGGGTTGGAATCAAAGTGCAAAGATTTTTGGCTGTCTCTTCTAACTCTATTCTCATTTCAAGTTTGAAATACAGTTTGTTCTACCGACTCTATTCCTCCTTTCAAGTTTTTGCATGTTTGTTCAAAAGCATACTGAATTGATTTAATTGATTCGAGAAAAGTGATTGTGGAAATGTTTGCATATAAAATTCTCCTGTGTATGATTATTGAAAGCCAAACTGCTTATACAAGCGTAAATATTATACTATATTTTGCTATAAAGATTTGGAACGCCCACAGAATGTTAACCGCTTACTCTCAAGATCAAGGATAGATTGGTATACCATCAGGTCAGTCAGCAAAGATCGCTTAATCCATTGATGTGTCACCCGATCTGCACTTCAAATGGGACCGCACGGTGTTCACTATTTGATTGTTTATAACTAAATAAAGAGCCCAAATGGACCGCATCGTGTTATAAAAACCATGATACCGGCTCCGCAAATTTCACTGGACTGCTGGTGGATTTTGATATCCTCGTATATCAAGACATAGGTTAAATTATATAAGTATAACTCGAATTGATTGGCATAACTGAAGTGATTGACAGAACCGAATTGATTGGCATAACTGAATTTATTTTCAGAACTTAATTGATTTTCAGAATTGAATTGAATGTCAGAACTAAATTGAATTTGTGAGCATATTTGAATTGATTTGAGATGTGAAATATTGATTATGAAAATGTATTTATGGGATGATCACTGAAACTATAATTATTGTATATAACAAAGTATATGTAATGTATTTATATTGATCATCCAAATGATGGAAAGTTCGAATTATTGGGTCTGTGTATGAATTGATTGCTGAACTGAGGAATGATTTGTATAGAACCACTTAAGCATGAAAATGCTTAGCTGATTTGCTTTACCAATGCAGAACAAGTGATAGATAGAGCGATCAGAAGGACCCAAGACGAGGAGCCGAGTCATAAAGAAAGAAATCTCGGAGGGCACCACATGTGCACTCATTTCATGTTCTTTTTTGATATGGATATTTTTGTATAAACAATTTGGAATACCTGCATATCATTTTTTGTAAATCATTTTGAAAAGGCTTGATGCCTACAATACTTGTAAATAGATTCTTGTTAAATGTAGCAGTTTATGGGCTTGCCCACTTCACCGTCTGCAAAGATATGATTTTATGATTTTAGTGGCATCCCTGACTCGGTCAGACTGCTGCGCCTGGGCCCGTAAGGGCGCTACAAATTTATTTGCATCGAGCCTAGCTTAGCACCACAAAATGATTTTGTAAATATTGTAAATGATTTTGAAATTGTGTTTAACATGCATTCAATTGTATATTCATATAATGTTAAACAATTAACTTGTATTACATTCTCAGAGTTAAAATGATTACAAAATATAGTGATAAGCTCCAAATATGGAAATGTTCACATTTACAATATTTTTACATTGAAGCTATGTACTTATATACAAAATAGACCTAAAGGTCTTCTGGGGCACCCTATTGAGGGGTGGCCTTGACTGCTGATGCGATTGTCCCGTCCTCCTGCTTTCCTTTTCAGACCTACACTCCGATTGAACACCCGCGTGCTGCTTTACGCCTTAGTGGAATGATGACTCATTAAGAGTCACTCACACTTTTATACAATGCATATAACACATATAATAAGAGCGTATTCTTGCCATTTCATATATATACTTATCATAACCGCCATTTTATATCATCTTCCGCATACTTTTCATGTAATTCAGACTTTACTTTGCTTCAGAATCGTATACTATCATCACATACAGTTGCTATGCTTCCCATATTCTTCATTTTGCATATACCGCTATTTCTTTTATGTTTCAGTCCGCATAAACCTAGGAGTGGAATGGAATACTAGAACTATGAGGGACCCTGATGGTGCGATGACATTCACTGTATCAGCGGATCCATGAGGGCCCGAGGCGCAGAACATTATACCCGAAAGTAGTATCATCACCCGTCCGAGATGCACCTTATTCCATGAGGGCCCGGAGCTGCAGACCTTTCGGGCCACCTGATCCAAACGGATCGGAGGCCAGCTGACCCACGACTGGTCCGATTTCCGAATATAACCGATATGCCACTTATCTTCCAACAGCATGCCCATCTATCCCTCTACCGTGTTCTAGCGCATAATCACCGTATTTTATACCAGTATATATTCATTCTCGAATAATTATTGTCATTCGTAACTATATGTATATATAAATACAATCGCTTATTCAGATTCTTTCATTTTTCATCTCATTATGTTTACCTGTCCTGCCTACTGTTTTCCGTGTTGGAACTAATATGAGTTCCAATCTTATCAAGCTGTTCATTGATGGATTGTTGACTCAATGGGTCTTTCCATAGAGTCCCATAGAACACCTAAATCGAGTTCAAACGTAAGGAGATATGACCTTCCGGTTAGGTCATGCAGTCACGGTCGAGATGACTGATCGACGAGCTAATTGAAGTGACAAGCTCGGTTTGACGCCTTGGTCTGACATCTAATACTTCCCTCAGGCATATGGATGGATTCTTTACTCAATGGGCTTTCCATAGAGTCCAAGAACACCCAAATCGGAGTTCAAACGTAGCTGAGATAGAGACTCTCCCGGTTGGAGAATTGGCGCAGCCGGCCTTGACGAGCTGGTGCCACTCGCCAAGGACATCGCTCAATGACGACTCTCGTTGACAATCTCGCCCACCGCTGACGACCACGCTTCACTTACTTCACTTTGTTTGACGGCACTCGCCCATCGCTGGTCGACCATCGTTTCACACGATGACCCCTTGTTTGACGAATTCTCGCCCAATCGCTGACGACCACCGCCATTGATCACTTCGTTTGGACGCACCGCCCACCGCTGACCATTATCGTCAGTTTCGACGAATCCCTTGTTTCACGCACTTCGCCCGATCGCTACGGCTACCGTTTCATCGACGAATTTCTCGTTTGACTAATTGGCCCATCGCGGACGTAATTACCGTTCACCGACGACCCTTGTTTGGACGCACTCGCCCACCGCGGGCGGTCACACGCTTCACCGACTAATTGCTTGACTACCTCGCCCATCGCTGGGACGACCACCGCCATCGATCCCCTTTTGCTGACGACTCGCCCACCGCTCACTGACTGCTCAGTAAAGACTATAACTTGGTCGCAGGAGTCCAAATTAAGAAAGTCAAAAGCCTAACATCAAGTTCATTGATGTGGCTACCAGCGACTTACTGCCAAATTCCTCTCTTTATTTCTGGTTCAAAAAATCGTCTAAGGTCCAAGAAGGACCAATTGGGTTAACTGACCCCTACCAGATTTAAATGGGGGCCACCTCAGTAAAGTATGACTATAACTTATTCTACAGAGGTCCAAATCGAGTAATTCAAAAGCCTAACATCAAGTCATTGATGTGGCTACACTTACTAGAAGGACTCACTCTGGAATTCTGCAGCTTGACTCCAACAATCCGCCGAAGATCCGATACCGTATATGATCGACGATAGGGAATTTTCTTCGGGTTCAACTTGCAACTAGACCCCTCTCTACACCCATATTTAGGAGCCCAAAAGCTCTTCTAATCAACCCTACAAGAAAGGAGTTTAGGAGTTCCAAAACCCAAACTTCATACACAAGATAGAGGGTTCAACCATGTATCTAAACTTTATGTCCAAACTAAATTTCCATATCCCATAGCTTCATACACTTATTCATGGTTCCATACTTTTCTATATACCAAATCATAATTCCATACCAATGTCTATTTCCATACTATGACAAAATCATAGTTCCATACAACTCAAGACATGTATCCGCATTCCATACCTTCAAATTCCTATAACTTAACTTTCTCTTTCTTCTCTCTTTTCTTCGTATTTTGTCTCTTTCTCCAAGACCAAAATAAGATATTTTTGGTCTTATCCTTATTTGATCTTATCCTCTTTTATTTACTTTAACATCCTCCAACCTCATAATATTTGCAAATCAATTTATAATATTTTTACAATAGGCTCAAATCTTCTTTTATTATTTGTAATTTAACTTATGCATATTCCTGCTTTTGTTTTTATCTTATTCAAGTTCCTTAATAAATATACCTTTACGTTTAAACATGTTATAAAACTGTTAGAATTTATAATTTAGAATATTCCTGACTCTCCCCCTTAAAAAAGAATTTCGTCCTCGAATTCATACATTCGAAGAGTTGCGAATCTTTATGCTCTCATAGTTGCTTAAATACCCAGTAGCTTCTTCTACTACACCATGGTGTTGCGGAGAACTTTCACCTAATGGTACTTGTTTGTTCCGCAACTGTTTCACACCTCTCGAGCCAGAATGGTCTTTGGCTCCTCATCATATGACAAATCTTCTTGTACTTGTATTTCTTGCACTGGTAGTATGCGACTCATCAAAGCGGTATCTCCGAAGCATCGACATAAGAGCACATGCGTGTATTGGCGACTCGTGAGGGTGCGTCGATCAAGCCGCAGGGCGACACGTTCCAAAATCTCATATGGCCTATGAACCTTGGACTGACTTGCCTTCTGACGAACCTAAGAATTCCTCCATGGTGATACCTTTAAAGAAGACCTTGTCTCACTTTATATTCAATATCTCTCCTCTTTAGGTTGGCATGCGATTTTGTCTATCAGTAGCCTTTAACCTCTGTAGAATAACTTGTACTTTCTCTTACGTATCTTTTCGCATGCGGACCTGCTCGGTTTACGCTCATTCAGTGCATCCCGACACGGGGAGTTCATTTCGACCGTACAAAGCCGTATGGTGCCATACGATGTGAAAACTATTGTTATGGCGATTCCATCAATGAATTACATCCTGACTTCGAAAATTCCATGGCCTGACCTCGAAGCATATCTTGAGCACACAGATCAATCTCTCTATTTGTCCATACGCTGCGGATGGAATGCCGTACTAAAATTCGACTTAGTGCTAAAGCCCAAGCGTAATTCCTTCGAATAACCCAATGAAAATCTCGGATCTCTATCAGACACAATAGTTCTTGACACACCATGTGCTGTCTCATCTACATATAACTCCAGCTAGTCGATCCGTAGAATAGTCGATCTATTTGGTATAAAATGGGCGGAAGCTTTGTGAGCTCTATCTCTGATCACCCAACAGAATCATGTTTTTGTTGTGTGAGGGAAAACGGAGCACAAAATCCATGGTAATGTTATCCCACTTCCATTGAGGGTGGAAGGGGTTAACAAACTGTTAGCGCCCGGTGTTCGACTTTTGATTTAACGACACGTCAAACACTTAGACATATTACGTCACATCTCTTTTCATTCCTTTCCACGATAAAGCGTTTTGAGTCACGGTACATCTTATTCCCTCGAGGATGCATGGTAAATCTGAAGTATTATGAGCCTCGAATAACCTTTTTCTTTAGCTCTTTATCATCGGCACACATAATCTAAATGCAATCCCTGAACTTCGGCTTCTTTCTCTAAAAACTCGGTCTTGTCACCATCTCTAACCATCTGTAAATTTTCTGTATCTTAATCATTTACTGCATACATAATCATTTTTCTTTAAAGCAGGTTGCGCTTCTAATTGAAACTAACATAGCTCCATCGTACCCTAATCTCCAATCAGCATGCGTAGTGACATTGCTACCTTGTCTTTTCGGCTTAAGCATCGGCTACTATATTAGCCTTTAGGGATAGTAATCATGATGCGATCGCAATCAGCTAATAACTCCCAACCACCTCATTGTCTCAAATTTAACTCTTTTCTGCGTTAGCAAGTACTTGAACTCTTATGATCGGTGTAAATTCTACCTTCCCGTATAAGTAGTGTCGCCATATTTTAAAGCAAGCACTACCGCGGTAACTCTAGGTCATGAGTGGGATAATTTTGTTCATGTGGCTTCAAGCTGTGCGGGCCTTAAGCCACTACTTTCCCATCTTGCATTAACACGCATCCTAAACCAATGCGAAGCATCAACATACAAGGTATACTCTTTTCGTTAGGTTGTCCCGTCACGGTGCCGACGGCCTCCCTTTCAAGCTGTTCAAAACTATTCGACATTTGTGCCACTCAAACTTTATTCCTTTCTGAGTAACTTGGTGGCGGAGAAGCTATGGCCAGAAAAGCCTCTCACAAATCATACATAATAGCATTAAGCCCGAGAAACTTCGCCTCGGTTACATTTTGAGGTGATTTCCAATTCTGACCGCTTCAATCTTAGCGGGATCAACTTTTATACCCTCGTGAGACCATAATGGCACAGGAATGAGACTTCCTTTAGCCAAAATCACATTTCTTGAGCTTATATAACTTCTTTTCTCTTAACGTCTAAGACTATTCTCGGGTGTTCATGTTCTTGTGCATCCTTAGAATACAACTAGGATGTCCTTCAATAAAAACCCGACAAATTGATCCACATAGGGTCGGAAAACCTATTCATCAAATCCGTGAATCTTTGCTTAGGTGCATTAGTGACCGAATGGCATGACCAGGCTTCATAATGACCATGTCAGTTTAATCTGATCTTCGACATCTCCTTCCTTTACCCTCAGCCCGATAATACCACGATCGCGAATTACATCTTGAAAGACACCCGCTCCTTTCAGGCGATCAAAAAGATCTTCCAATTCTCGGCAATGGGTACTTGTTTTTCCCTTTGTCACCTTATTAATCTGCTTAGATGTCGATGCACATCAGTGAGTGCCATCTTTCTTTTCACAAATAAAACGAGGTGCACCCCGAGGGGACTGGCGGGTCGGATAAATCCTTTATCTAAAAGTTCTTGCAATTGACTCTTTAACTCTTCGGCTAGTTGGAGCCATCTGTCTGGTGCCCTTGACATAGGGACATTCTGATGCGATTATGGCTAAGTCCACCTCTCTCATGTGGAATGCACGGTAACTCTTCGGGAATACATCGGAAATTCCTTACTCTTTGGAATCTTTTCTGTCAGCTTGACCTCTCTTGGAGTCAAGTATCAAAGCAGAATGTCTCACATCCTTTCCTCATAATTCTCTAAGCTTGCTAGTGGAGATGACATTAGACAGTACACTTGATCCAATGCCTTGTACTATTACCTCGGTGCGAATTGGCGAGCATCTCAACACTTTGCAGATCTTTTGTCACAATCCACACGATGGCGCTCGGTGCTGAACAACCAATCCATTCCTAGAATCCAAGTCAAACTCTCGAATGGTAAGGTTATCAAATCGGCGAGAAACTCTACGGTTTGTATAACAATGGGGCAATTTACGTATAATATTTATTCACGCTAACGTTGTGCCGTGGACTAGTTACATGCATGTCATGCTAATTTCTCCTTTCTTTGGTACTTTGTCAAATACATGCTCCATGCACACACATATGAATGGTAGATCGAGGATCGATCAAGCATGCATCTCTATATCATATAAGAAAATATACGTATAACCCGGGAGCATTCGATCCTCCGCGAGCCTTCATAGCATATGCTCGTGCGGTCGCTCATGGGCATAGAGACGATCTTTGTTTCCGACACTGCCTCCTCGTCCTCCTATCTTTGAGATGGCGCTCTGACCCCTACCCGGTCACGAGTCGGAAGTGGTGCGCGGATCTTCTCTGCCACTTCCTTGTTGGCTTCCTAATATCCCCGACTCGAGGACCTTTGTGCTTTCAAATGCTCAAGGCTTCCACACCTAAAACACCCTCCTGTCAATATCCTGCAAACTCCCCGAATGCCTTTTATGGCAATGAGGCGATACGGAATTTCTCACGTCAGCGAAGCACCTCTGCACGTACTCGTGTTACATTGGACCTTTGCCTTCTACCTCGAAGCGGAACTATGTCGATTAAGTTGGAGATTCTCTAGCTCTTTTTCGAAAGGAGGGCCGAAGCTCCTCTAGAAAACTTCTTCTTTTGAAAATTTTCTTTGCTGCTCGTTTCTAGTCTCTCTACTTTCATTGCGACTTGGACAGCGATAAAAATCCTTTGTTTGGAGAGGTCATGGGTGGAAATACCTCTTGATGGGATCATGCAATCCATCCTCAAATTGCCACCACAGAAATGCACCGGTGAGGACGATTCCGATTGCATATTTACTAAGATGGCTAAATTCTTTTTCATATTCAGCCCACCGATAAGCTCCTTTGCTTCAAATTTAGGAGCCCCATTTCCACTTGGAATCCACATACATCTCATTAACATACTTTGTCCTAAATTCTTGGACAAGGAATTGTCGGGGACTTGGAATCCTTGGACTTTTGAGTACTAGTTTCCACCCGATCCTTATGCCTCACCTACTTGATAGTGAATGCACATGATGCTCTACGATCGGGAGGACATCTAACCTCTTCTAATACTCTATCTAGCTTTTCTAACGATTCGACTTTCTCGACTCTTCCATGCTCGACCCGTAGAATTCCCTGCGCTCCGTGTCTTCTTCTGTGTCTATTGGGCTTTAGGAGAGGTGATCTATCAAAACCAGAGCCATGTCTTGATATTCTCGGCAGGCCGGGTAAGGTTCATTAGGGTATTACTTTACGAAGGTTCGAGAAGCGAGATAACCCTTGTTCCATTGGGTTGACACTCGACTTCTTCGGGACGATCCGTCTATCTGAAAACCGCAAAGGACATCCACATCGGCCCACACATTTACTAAACCACAGGCTTTTCTATTTGCCTGTCTATTCCGAGCCACACAAGCTTAGGCTTTTCGACGCCTAAACCTAGGCTCCCGATACCACTAAGCGTAACACCTCTCAGATCCGACCCAGATTGGCGGGTGAACCATCGAGGATACCTTGATACCAGCAAGCGCCCAGCGCCCAATTCTGCATAGGATGTCAATTGAGGTCACTCTTTTTATCATAGCATAACCTTTACACTTGCATATTATATAATGTTAAGCAGTGCTTGTATTACGATACCGTAGCGTGGATTACAAATATATACAAGCTCCAAATATGGAAATGTTCGACATTTACAATAGCCACGATAGTTTTACAAAATTTCATATACAAAATAGACACAAAAGGTCTTCCGGTGGCAGCACTGATGATGTGTGGCGCTGGCGATGTGGATTGTCGCATCCTGCTGGTTTTATCTTTTGTACCTACGAGTTGAACACGTGCTAAGCTTTCTGCGGCTTAGTGGGAATATGACTTCTATTAGAGTCACCACACTTTTATACAAATGCATATAACACATTATAACGATACGAGATTCTTGTCATTTCTCATATATATACTTATCATAACGAGTTTCATTTTTATATCATCTTCGAGGATACTTTTCATGTAATCTTGTACTTTTACTTCCTTGTTCTTATGCTTGTATACTATCATCACATAGCAGTGCTATGCTTCCCATATTCTCTTCATTTCCTTTGCATATATCTGTCATTTCTTTTATGTTTCATGCATAAACCTTAGGAGTGAATCTGAATATAATCCGTGAGGACAGGTGCTATATTCAGCGTATGAAGCGGTGATCCATATGAAGACGTGGCGGCGCGTCTTATACCCGGTATCATCCTTTGTCGAGGCAGGTGACACATTCCATGAGGGCGGTATTTGTGGTGACCGCACCGGGGCCACCTGATCAAACGGGATCATCATTGACCACTGCGGGTCAGATTTCGGCATCTCATGATATCTTTGCCGGACTTATTCTTCGAATAGGCATGCCCATATCCTCAGGGTTCTAAGCGGACAATCCTTTGTGTATTTTATGCTCAGTATATATCTCATATTCTGAATAATTATTGTCATTCGGTAATCATATGTGATATATAAATACAATCATTGTCGTATCTTTTCATTTTTCATATCTCATTATGTTTACCTGTCCTGCCTACTGTTTTCCGTGTTTTCTGGAACTAATATGAGTTCCAATCTTATCAAGCTGTCTATTGATGGATTGTTGACTCAATGGGCTTTCCATAGAGTCGAAACACCCCGTCGGAGTTCAAGCGAAGGAGATATGACCTTAGAAGTTGGAGGTCATGCGCGGTCGATCTTGACGAGATGACGCTGGGTGACAGGCTACACTGGAAACGACAAGCTCAGTTTGACGCCTGGTCTGACATCTAATATCTCCCTCAGGCATATGGATGGATTCTTTGCCTCATGGGCTTTCCATAAGTCCAAGAACACTAATCGGAGTTCAAGCGAAGGAATATGACCTTCGAAGTTGGAGGTGCGCTTGCGCGGCCGGTCTTGGCGGTGGCCTTTGTTGGGCGATCTTCGCGGCGACGCTGTTTGTGACCTCGTCAGCATTGGACGACCATTGTTCAACGGCGACCCCTTGTTTGTGACCCTCGTCCTTTGTTGTAGACTACGTTCGCGGCGACCCGCTTGTTTGGCGACCCCTCGTCCAGCTGTTGGGCGACCATTATTCGTGACCCAGCGTTTGGCGACCCCTCGTCCCTTTATTGGCCAAACCTCGCATTCACTTGGCGACCCTTGTTTAACGACCCCTCGTCCACTGTTGGGCGACCACTGTTCACTGTCGACCCCTTGTTTGGCGACCCTCTCGTCCCTTTGATGGCCGACTACTGTTCCTTGTGACCCCTTGTTTGTGACCCTCGTCCCTTTGTTGGGCGACCCTTTGTTCGTAGCGACCCCTTGTTTGGCGACTCGCCGTTACTTTGATTCCTTGTTCAAAGTAAAAAAAGACCATAACGGTCTACGAGTCGAATTGAGAAAGTCAAAAGCCTAACATCAAGTTCATTGATGTGGCTGCAATTTCACAGAAGGACTTACTGCCAAATTCTCTTTATTTCTGGTTCAAAAACTCGTTTCTAAGGTCCGGCTAGTTGACCGGGTCGCGAAGCCGGCTACCAGATTTGGTAGGTGACGATAAAGGACTATCACTTGGTCTACAGAATTCAATCGAGTAATTCAAAAGCCTAACATCAAGTTCATTGATGTGGCTACACTTTACTAGAAGGACTCACTTCGGAATTCCCTGTATTTCTGACCCAACAATCCGTTCTAAGATCCGGATACTGCATATGATCGACGATAGGGAATTTTGCAGGTTCAACACACCTTCAGACCCTTCTCACACTCATATTTAGGAGCATAAAGCTCTTCTTAACTCAACCCTACAAGAAGGAGTTTAGGAGTTCCTAAACCCAAACCATACACAAGATGAGGTTCTTAACCATGTATCTAAACTTTATAGTCCAAAACTAGACTTCCGTACTCCATGGATTTCGCACTTATTCATGGTTCCATACTTTTCTATACCAAATCATAATTCCATACCAATACCCATATTTCCATACTTTGCGATACAAAATCATAGTTCCATACAACTCAAGACATGTATCCGTACCCATACTCAAATTCCATACCTGTAATCTTCTTCTTCTTCTTTTCTTCGTATTTGCTCTCCTTTTCTCCAAGACCAAAATAAGATATTTCTTTTGGTCTTATCCTTATTTGATCTTATCCCCTTTTTATTTTACTTTGGTCCTCCAAACTCTTATAATATTTGCAAATCAATTTATAATATTTTCTGATAGCCTCAAATCTTCTTTGTTGTAATTTAACTTATGCATATTCTACTTTTTGTTTTTATCTTTATTTTATTCGAATAAATATACCTTTACGTTTATTATACCCAAAACATGTTATAAGAAGCTGTTAGGAGTATAATTTGAAGAATGATACAATACAAAATTATACTCTTTTTCCGGAGTAGAGTGTGTCAATATTGGTGCTTATTGGCATCCTTTCAAGCTGTTCAAAACTATTCGGCGTTTGTGTCACTCAAACTTTATTCCTTTCTTTGAGTAACTTGGTGGCGGGAGAAGCTATGGTGAAAAGCCTCTCACAAATCTTCTATAATAATAGGCTAAGCCCGAGAAACTTCTCACCTCGATTACATTTTGGTGATTTCCAATTCACAACCGCTTGATCTTAAGCGGGATCAAGCTCTTATACCCTCGTGAGACAAATATAGCTGGAATGAGACTTCCTTTGTAAAAATCACATTTCTTTGACTTAGCATATAGCTTCTTTTCTCTTAAAGTCTCTACAGACTATTCTCGGGTGTTGTTCATGTTCACATTGCATCATTAGAATACGCCAGGATGTCATCAATAAAAACCACAACAAATTGATCCACATGGGTGAACACTACTATTCATCAAATCCATGAATCGCTGTAGGTGCATTAGTCAGCAATGGCATGACCAAAAACTCATAATGACCATATCGAGTTCATCGATCTTTGGCACATCTCCTTCCTTTACCCTCAAGCCCGATAATACCACGATCGTAGGTCTATCTTGAAAAAGACACCCGCTCCTTCAAGTGATCAAAAGATCTTGATCCTCGCCCGATAGGTACTTATTTTCAGCGTCACCTTATTGATGCGATAATCGATGCACATCGAAGTAGAGTGCCATCTTTCTTTTTCGTCATGAGTGCCGCGAGGGGACACACTGGGTCGGATAAATCCTTTATCTAAAAGTTCTTGCAATTGAGTCTTTAACTCTTTCAGCTCCGTTGGAGCCATCCTGTACGGTGCCCTTTGATGAATACACATTTGAGTGATAATTATAATGGAATCTGCGTTTAATACAATTTACCCACATTTGGCGCCAAGAACAGGTACTTCTAATTTCTTTGTGTTTCAGTTTGTGCGGGTCTTTCGGGTTTAAGCGTAGAAGTGCCTGAGGATGTAACTCGGGAAGCCAATATGAAGCAAACGTGGATGTGGGTGAGCAATGGCCCGAAAGTCTCAGGAACCCGGCCAAAGCAAGGAAAGCACTAGAGGACATCTTCTGGGGTAGAACCAAGTCCCTCTGGGGTAGAGCTATTGGAAAAGAGTAGCGAGTGGCGTCTTCTCTGGTGGGAACTTCAAGTCCTCTGGGTGGAACTTCTAACTAGAAAATTGGCGGTGAGCATCTTCTCTTGGGTAGAACTTTAAGTCTAGGTGAACTTTATGGAACTGGGGAATTGTCGAATTCAATACGTACGAGGAGCACTTTCGTAAGCAAACCAAAATGGGAAAATCACTTTGGAGGGGGCTATAAAAGGGGAGGACACAAGTATTAGAGGGCGCTGGAGTTTTTTTTAGGTTTCTCTTTTAGTTTTTAGTTCTTCACTTCTAGGGTTTAGGTTTTAAGAGTTTTTCTCCAATTTTTGAGTGGTACCTTGTAGATCCAGATTTCAGATTTCCATTCTTTTAGAAGTTTTGGATTCAAGAGTTTTGCAATCTTCGGCATAAATATTTATTCGGCTTTAAATCTTAAGTATTCCATATTCTTCGATTTCTCAGTTTTACAAGTTAATTAGATTTCCGCAAGGTATTGTTTTATGATTAATCGTTCTTCAACTTTGTCGTTCATATAAGTTTTTATGGAGTTCTAAATCCCTACTGCTTTAGGGATCATACGGAAATCACCCAGATCAAAGGTAAAATCCCTCGATTCTCTTTGATCTTCAATGGATTGTGTAATATTAATCACTTGTGTAGAAAGGTTTTAAATCCTTAGTTGGGCATATTCTTGACAACGTGTTAACGAGATATCCTCGGTACACGTTGTACTTGATCATGAATGCAAGCTAAGGGTTCGTTTTAATTGAGAACAAGTGTTTGTGTACTCGATCATCTTTTATTTTCAAAAGCATTTAAAGATAAATCCTCCATCGAAGACCGTTTATCAATGGTTCCTAGAATGGATTTTATAAAATGAGAGGTGGGATTTACCTAATCATAAGTGAGTGGAACCTAAAAATCCCGGCAATTGTCTTTCTATTTAAAACTTATTCAAACGATCAACCATTCGATTGACGACACAACATTACGATTTTCTTTAAATCATACTTTTAGTGGAGAATAGCTCTGTTGATCCAGCCCAGAATCAAAAATACTCCTGTGGAGATGACTGTGGATTCCGCAGTATTACAATCTTTGAAGCGACTATAAATTCCCTACGCTTGGGAATAGAATTAGGCACACTAATCGGAATGAAGCATTTTGGTGCGGATTCTTAGAAGTGGCGACTAATGAGTTGATGCGAAGAGCTAGAGGTAGAGTGCAATTGCATTGCAATCGATGCGATTCTCCAGCTTTTCTTTTTATTTTTTTTTGTTTTAGTGAAATCTTGGTAAGTGTTTCTGGATCGAGTTAGTGTAGTGCATGTCGGTTTGGGCTCATGACGAGAAACACCGACTAATTGATTGTATCCTAGAAACTCTGAGAATCACGTAATAAGCCAAGTGTCTCAAGATAACATTTTACCTCAAATGGATGATCACGAGAATCAACAAGGACTCTATGAACCTCCGCAAACATGGGGCAATGCTACGCTCCAAATAAACCCGGTCTAGGAGGTGGAAATGGTAATCTTCACAAAAATCGCATGAGTTCTCCGCTCCACCTAATGTGGAAAGAAACCCCTAGAGAAACTTCTACAACCCTCAAAGGACTACAACCCAATTCTTGCATTCGCTCTTCTGAAGAGGGCTACCACTTCTAATGAAGTTTAAATGATCCGTCTCTAATTTGTGATATCAAGGGTTCGAACTGAGAACCCTTATTCATTCATGAGAGATTTTGGAAGATGTTTGCGCGGTATTTCTTTCTAATCGCTCACCCTCTACATAACTGCTGGTTTGTCTTCTTGCTTTAAAGGAGAGTGCTAAAATTTGGTTTCATTCCTTGGCACTACCCGATCTTTACATGGGAAAAATATGCGAAATGAGTTCCTCAACAAATTTTTTCCCCGTCAGACGTAACAACTAATGCCTTTATGAGAGCAATTCGTAACTTTTCAAAAAGTCGGGAACCAAGCCATTGCGGGTATGGAAAGATATATGATCTTCTCCATGCTATCCCTCACCATGGATTGACGGTATGCTATGCATATTTTCATCAAGGATTATCCCCGAATAATAAACAAGACATCCAGATGATGTGTATGTGCGACTCTATGAAGAGTGCTGTGGCTATAGCGTAGAATGCCCAACTTGGGAGACTAACACCCTTTAGACATCGTTAAAGTGCACAAGACATCCACTCCGGTGGCGAATCCACCACCCAAGAGAGAATCGATGAGTTGCTGCGCCAAAATTGCCAATTTGACAAGGAAGTTAGAGGCCATAGAGATGAAAAAGGTGAATGAGGTAACTAGTGTGCCTCAACTGTCTCGCACTCAAATGGACTAGAGTAGAGGAGCCATGCATTATAAGGGCGATGACCTGCCACACCACCATTAACTCATTCAAATCTTCCTCAAGTTAAGGGAGCCATTCAAATTGAACAAGCCAACGCCCTTAACTACCAAAGGAAACCTTTCACCCATACTCGAAACTTATAATCCCTAAGTAAAGTATCCTAATTTAGCTGGAGGAATGAGGGAGGGCCACCTAACCTACCAAACAACCAAGGTCCTCACTATCCAAACCAAGGTTTTCCAAATTCCATTCCTCCATTTCAGAATCAAGGCCCCCAAGGATTTCAAGGAAACTCTAATCAAGGTCATCATCCACCGAACCAAGGAATCAAACTCACTACCTAACCTCCACATAAGAGAAGTCTCGAAGATATAGTTACTACGCTTTGTACAAAACCCAAGAATCCACAAACACAGAACTCCGAATCAAGCTCAATGATGTGAGATCCTGCATAACCAAGTTAACTCTATCTATAGGTAACCTTCAACAAGAAAAGGAAACTTCCATCACAACTCCATCCAAATCCACAAGGTCAAAACAGTGTGGGAAGTTTAGGTTCAAAGAGAGGTGCACTTGAGATCAGAAGTCAGCTTTACCATCTCTTCTGAGTGGTAAGGTAGTTGACAAACTATTCCAACCAAGAATCATCACAAAGAGTCTCATAGAATCACAGGAGGATGAAAATCGTATTACCACCTCTTGTCCCAATATAGATGTATGATGATCAATCGTGAGGAAGACAAATCCAATCATATCCCTCCAGCTCCATACCCTCATAGATTGAGAGCACCAAATAAAATGACCAACCATTCGGAGATTTATAAGCTATTCAAACAAGTCAAACTGAACATTCCCTTGTTAGATGCCATTAAGCAAATCCCATCATATGCTAAATTTTTGAATTGATTTTGTGTACTAAGAAAAGGAAACTAGGAGTCAACAAGGAGGCATTCATGACCTAACACCCATTCCTAATTCGAACAATTCGCTTCCTAAAATACAAAGACTCCAGTAGTCCTACTATTTCCCCATAGTATAGGAAATTCAAAGTTTGGGGCATGCTGATGGGACTTAGGGCAAGTGTTAATTTGTTGCCTTCAATCCATCTGGACTTAGGGTTAGAGAATTAGAGCCAACCAATATCACCCTTCAACTAGTATCGACGAGCGTGAAAAATTCTGTAGGATAAACAAGCATATCGTCCAAGTGGACAATTTTTACTCCTGTCGATTTCAGGGAGGTTAAGATCTCACCAGTGGTAGAACCAAGGAATCTCACCCGCACTTTGGTCGACCATTTTGGCAACCAAGTAATGCCATCATACATTGTAGGAGGCCTAATGACACTTTCAGTCTGGGAACATGACCTGTTAATCCGAATATTTTCAATGTACTCAAAGGAATTCAGAGATGAAGAAGATATCGTGAAATTAATATGGTTGACCAGGGTACAAAAATACTGGATAATGTCTCATATGATGATCCTCGGTCATGTCCGGTCAAACCCCACTGGGATGAGGAAGTGACCACCTTGAGTCGTATTTCTCCACTTATAATCGAGCATCGATGTATTTTAAGTTACTGTGGGCACCTCTAAATTTGCAATCCCTTGCCGCCAAATGAGGATAAGACATTGCCTTCGGAGGAGAAGCCACCTAAGCTTGAGCTAAAACCTTTACCAATACATCTTAAATATGCATTCTTAGGGGAGCAGGACACTTTTCCAGTAATCATATCTTCCTCATTAGACGTGACTCAAGAAACTCAACTTTTGGAAATATTGAAAACCCACAGATCGCTTTAGGTCGACAACTTAAAATATATTAAGGAATCACTCTCGATCTCACACATAGAATTCACTTAGAAGAGGATGTTAGAACCTTGAAAACTCACGTAGATGATTGAACCTAATAATGAAAAGAAGCTGCAAAGAAGGAAGTTTTAAAACTCTTGGATGGGTTATCTACCCTATTGCGTATATTATGGGTTAGTCCAACACAAGTAGTTCCTCAAGAATGAACTTAATGCAATGAAATGAGCTCATTCCTACTGTGTCACCGTACGGAGGGTGTGCATAGATTATAGAAACTTAATGCGTGCACTAGAAAGACCATTTTCCTCTCCGTTTGTTGGATCAAATGTCAGAGAGAGTTGCAGGCACGACTTTATTGTTTCTGATGGGTACTCAGTAGTACAATCAAATCGAGATACTTTGAAGATCAAGAAAACTATATCTACTCGCCTCTTTGGTACCTTCGCCTTTAGGAAGATGCCTGGACTGCGTAATGCAACTTAACTTTCCAACGATGCATGATGGGAATTTTCAAGGATGTTGATAGAAATCATATTGAGATTTTCATGGATGATTTAGCTAGTGACTCTGTTCTCGAGAGTCAAGAAATTTACGTAAAGTTTCGAGAGGCAGGCCAAGAGCAGCACCTCAGGTTAAATTGAGAAATGTCACTTCATGGTAACACAAGGAATCGCTTTTAGGCACACATAGTATCAAAAAGATGGAATTGAAGTTGATAGTCAAAGTCGAGCCGATTTCAATCTCCCCGTCCTAAGTGTTGTAGACATACAATATTCTGGGTCATGGCTTGCTTTACTCTACTTGCCATAAAAGATTTTAGTGCTATAAATTCGCCCATGTACTTTGCTCGCTAAAGATGTCCTTCACATGGTCACAAGCTTGTGACATCATTTACTAAGCTAAAAACATGCTGCTGTCACCACTCAATCATGCGCCTCCTAATCGGGACCTTCCATTTGATCAAGTGTGCGATGCTAGTGATTATGCCAGAGCCGGTTAAGACGTGTGAGGACAAAAAGGCTTCTCACATTTACTATGCCGCAAGACACTAGACTCGCCTGTGCCAACTACACAACCACGTAAAAGAGTTTCTGTGGCTTGTCTTGCTCTAGAAAAAAATTCAGTCATATATTGTCGCTCCCTCGTGACCATCTTTACGTGATCGCAAATTTTTGAAGTAATTTCTGTTTCAAGGTGATACGAAACCAAGGTTGACTAGGTGGGATTTACTATGTCAAGAATTCAACTTGACCATCAAAAGATAAAAGGTTGAGAAATGGCTCGACCACTCTATCTCTCGATTAGTTCCGTAATCCAACCCCATGTGGCATACCCATAGCGAGCATTTCCCCCGATGAGCAACTTTTCGCCTTGCTCAAGACTCAGGCGTCGACATTGTAAACTACCCAGTCAACGGCCGTGACCGCTCAATGACTTCTCTACGTAAAGGAAATTCCGACAGATATTAAGAAATACTATTTCGTATGATCCCTTTACCCTATTTAAATAATCAGTCCATCAAATAATGAGAGATGTGCACTCAACATGAACAAGTGAGGATTTTAACTTCTTGCCGCCTAGTTCTGGAGGACATTTCTCATTCCAAAACACAGACAAGATTTTGCAAGTCGGGCTCATCGCCCAATTCTATTTAAAGATTGTTTCGATTTCGCAGTACCTGTGCTCAATGCCAAAGAATCAGAGGGTCACAAAGTTTAAACACGATGCTCTTACCCCAATTCTAATCATTGAAATTTTTTTAATATTGGGGTATTGACTCACGGGCCTTTTCCCCTTCTTAAAGCATTCTACATTTTATTATCCTGATGACTATGTGTCTAAGGGGCTGAGGCAATCTAACGAGAACCATCGATCATATACAGTTTTGAAATTTATACAATCATATTTTTCTGGCTTCGAACGCCGCAATTATTAGTGATGGTTGACCCACTTTGCACCTGATCTTTGAAAACCAAAACAAACAGCGCTGAGTCACCCGCATAAAGTATCCACGCTTACCACCCACGCACTACACGTCGAAAGAAGCACGCGAGATAAACATATTTAGAAAAGACAAGGTCTAATCGAAAAGATTGGTCACTCCGCCTACCGATGCTCTGGGCATACCGATCGCTTAAAACTGCTTCTTGCATGTCTCCCCATAGGCTAGTTTATAAAAGCCAGCATTTGCCAAAGAGATGGAACACGTGGCCATCGGGGCTATTCGAACTTTAATTTGATCTAACTCAAGGTGTAAGCAGTCATTTATCGCAAAGAATGAACTTGAAGAGTCATGAGGAATCTATGAGTCTGCACTTACAGCGAGCGCCAAGTTATTCCATGACAAGTCTATTACTAGAAAACTTTCAAACCTAATCAAAAGTATCACGTATAGTTCTCGACAGATCTATTTCCTCGGAAAGCCCGGGCCTTGGGTTGGATCGGTCCTTTCATCGTTAAGGTGGTTTATCCATACGGAGTCGTGGAAATTGAAAATCCTGACAATGGGAACTCCTTCAAGGTGAATGGCCAACGCCTCAAACCATTCCTTGAGCACTTCTCTTCTCACGAGCACACTACATGACTCAGACCCGCCTACCAAAACTCTCCTTCCAAGTAACCTCATTTCAATCATAAATAGTTTTGCTTTTATTTCTTGTTCTTGCTTATTTTTTATTTTTTTTTACTTCAATTGCATTTTTTTTCATTTGCTTTTCAATAACATAGAAAATAAAAAATCGCGGGTCAAGTGTTTTTGTGGATCCCTCAAATTCGCTCGTACCTTAGTTCACACAAAGATTAAGGACAATGCTTGTTTCAAGGGGTAGGGTGCACACCGGTTGAACGTAGAACTACGCCGTTATGCCCGCTGGTCAAAATTTTCAAAATTTGGTTTTTCAGTATTATGTTTTACCCAAGACCGTACATGTCACCTCGCTATCTCATATATCTTCCACTATCCACTAATATCTTAACAAAGACACACAACAAGCCTTGGCCTTCTGAATTGTTCCTCCTTGCATTCTACCTACTTCTTAACGTCTTAACATCGATTTCGTGATAACCAATCCGAATCGACACCTAAACCTTGGCAAAGTTAACCGATCTTGAGAAAGCTTGCAGGAGTGCAACCATTGTGGCTCTTCAGGATGGCAAAAACAAATGGAATATGAAGAGGCGCAAAATTTCTAAGAAAAGTCCTTTTCTACTCCACTTCCATCAATTCTAATGCAGAGGGACTTTAAGTTCACCCAAGAGAACTTTGCCATTGGAACCCTATTTGCCATCGTCGATCCATTTCTCGTGCTCACTCCTCGTGAGTCTTCTAGCAGCACAGCCTCATCTCTTCATCGACACTATCCGACAAATCACTCTCCGAAGAGGATGTAACCTCAAGCCCTTTTTCTTTTCACCGGTCGGGAGGCATCAGTTTTCTTCTTTAAAAGGCTTCCATGTGAGGAACCGGATGCCTTCCCTTCCGCATTCTTAGAACGTGCCATGAAATGACAATGATAGCAATGACGCCCGCATGGCCTTCTAAATAAAATCATCATGTCCTGCAATATCCTATCTCAAAAATGCTTCGCCCCGATTAGTGTGCCTAATTCTATTCCTGCCGTAGGAATTATAGTCGCCTAGCATTGTAATATCGTGGGAATCCACAGTCATCTCCTACGGAGGTCCATTCGCGATCAATAGGAGCTATTCTCCACTAAAAGTATGATTTAGCAAACCTAATGTTGTGTTGTTCAATTCGAATGGTTGATTGGTTTGAAATGTTTTAAATAGAAGACAATTGCCGGGATTTTTGTGGTTCCACTTCACTTATGATCGTGCAAATCCCACTTCTCATTTTATAAACTCATCTATAAACCATTGATAAACGGCTCGATGGAGGATTTATCTTTAAATGCTTTTTGGAAATAAAGATGACGAGTAATACCAAACACTGTTCTCACTAAAACGAACCCTTAGCTTGCATTCATGATCACACAACGTACTTCGAGGATATCTCGCTAACACATTGTCAAGAGAATACGCCCAAACTAAGGATTTAAAACCTTTCTACACAAGTGATTAATATTACACAATCCATTAAAGATCAAAAGAGGAATTGAGACTTAATTGATCTGGTGAGTTTCCATGATCCCATAGTAGTGATTTAGAACTCCATAAACTTATATGAACGTGACAAAGGCTGAAGAACGACACCATAAACAATAATTTGTGGAAATCGAAATTTTCAATCTCTGTAAACCGAGAATGAAGAATATGGAATACGAAGATTTAAAGTTTAATAAATATTTATGCCAAAGATTTGCAACTCTTGAATCCAAAACTTCTAAAGAATGAACCAAATCCGGATCTACAAGGTACTACACTAAAAATTGGAGAAAAACTCTTAAAACTTCCAAACCTCAGAAGTGAAGAACTAAAACTAAAAGAGAAACCTAAAAACCCGCAGTGCCCTACTTGTAATCCTCCCTTTATAAATTTCCTCCAAAGGATTTTCCCATTTCTAGCTTTGCTACTACACCCTCACAAGTACATTGAATTCTTGGACAATTTCGCAGTTCTGATAGTGTCTCTACCAGACTTAAAGTTCTACCCCAGAGAAGATGCTCACCACTAATTTTCTAGTTAGAAAGTTCCACTCAGGAGACTCTGGTCTCTACTCTAAAGATGCTCACTCGGCCAATTTTCAACAAGTTCCCACCAGAGGACTGAAGTTCACCGGTAGAAGATGTCCTCTAGTGCTTTCCTTGGCTTTGTCAGTTCCCGAGACTCTCACAATTACTCACCCACATCCACATTGCTCAAGGCTTCGAGCTACATCCTCGTGCACTTACGCTTTTAAACCCGAAGACCTGCACAACCAAAACACGTAAGAAATTAGAAGTACCTGCTCTATGCCAAATGTGGGTAAATTGTGAGTTAAATGTGCTAGATTCCATTATAATTATCACTCAAATGTGTATTCATCACACCCCCCAACCAGCATCTTGCTAGTCCCTAGCAAGATTTAGATCGGAACTACCCACTAGGTATGAATCTAACTAAGGCGCCTATTACCATGTTTGGCAAGAATCGCAAAATAGCACTTATGAATAGAACATTTCACCCACTTCTAGTATGCACCAACATGACTCAATTAGACCCAGCCACATTCTACACAATGAACATTATAACATGCTAACACAAATCAAGGTTATTCAAATAAGGATTATGGATTTAAGAAATGTAAGGTGGTCATGCTTGTAGTGAACTGTAATGATAGAAATAAGGTAGGCAATCATATAACATAGAACATGTAACCATCATGCATAATGTCAAAAGGAACAGAAAACATAAGTCGAATCAAAGAGGTCTTAAGAGTTTGTAATGACCGTGGGCTAAATGAAAGAAAAGGTAAAGATCGAAACTGTGTTGGCATAACATGGCTAAGGTCTACTACCCGATTGCCAACACCACTTAGTTCAAATTAACACAACTATGCAGCACTGCCCTCACCCCATCAAGAGAATGCTAGCCCGTCCACGTTTACCTTCCATTCTCCCCTCTAAACTGCAGCAGCATCCGCATCGCCGGCTCCCCGAAAGACGCGGGCTCTCAAGTCCGGAGAGACGCCGGTCCACCGCCGCTCCCCAAGGATGCACTCTGAACCAATTTCGATCCGCCCGCCCATCCCTCTTCAAAGGCGAAGTGCTCAGGTGCTGAAATCAAGGGAAGAAGTGGTCCCGAGAGAGGCATCAAGGCACGGGAGGGTCGGTGGGTCTCGAGGCCGTCGCCGCCTTAGTCAGGATCCGCTCCGCCAGGTATCACCTCTCTTTTCTTTAACTGTTCCCCTCATCCCCGCTTCTTCTACAATACTAGTCGCGAGGAACGAATATTTCCCGCTGCACGCGAATATCGCAAGAACTCCCCTTATCGCGCACCATAAGACTAGTGCATGGGCCACTAGCTTCCTGGCCATAACTCGCACAACAACCGGACCCGCTTCCTCGACCGAGACTTTTCAACCTTCCGCCAAACGCGATTGTGGATGATCCGGTCCATCATATTCGCTTTAACTTTCCGTGGACAAATTTTTGTGTTTCACAAATCCATTCACGTACAGACGTGCACATAGCCTCGCGGAATACCGCATCGAAATCGGCAATGGCCCGAGCGATATGGCCTGGTCCAAACGCTGCTGCTAATATAGTGCAAGCGCATGTGCTATCGAGTCAGATGACACGGCTGCCTCCCATCATCAAGTTTCACACCGAGTCAACCCGCCGATTTTCCTTCAAATTGGTGGGAACTCTGACCATCGGGTTGCAAGTATCCGCGATCTCGCAGTGCACGGCGCATATTGGCTTCCAGATACCATTCCACGTGACGAGAATATAAGAATGTTTCCAAATTAACGCCCTCTCGCATCGGGAAACCCCTATTTGCCATCGTCTCGATCCATTTCTCGTACTCACCAGAGTCTTCTGCAACATAGCTTCCTATCTCTTCATCGACACTCATCCTGGAGCAAACTTTGCCTTCTCTCAAGAGGATGTAACCTGTTTTCCTTTTTTCTTTTCACCGGCTGGGAGGCATCGTGCTTTCTTCTTTAATGTCATAGAGGAACCGGATGCCTTCCTTCCTGATTCTTAGAACGCACATGGAAATGACAATGATAGTAATGA